>JAVJIF010002106.1:0-135518 GCA_038442645.1 Agave tequilana | reverse complement strand
CTTGCCCTGTAAAATTAGAAACAAAAATCACAAATTTAACCCGGCACAACAATTAGAGAAGAAAGAAATTTATAGCAAATTGGTGTGTAATTTAATTACCTCAGCTTCAGACTTGAGCTGAATCCTGGTGCTGAGCTCAGCCAGCAGCACCAAGTCCAGTATGATGGGCGCAGCCAGGAGCGAGTCCTCGCACGTGTTGTGCAGCACGATCGTGCTCCGCCCACCCATGAAAATCTCGGATGTGTACTCATCCATAGCCCTCTTGCTATCACCAACATATGGCACATACTGATACGAAATAGCACGCGTTATATGCACAATTGAAAGACCTGGTGTACTGTACCGCGATAATGGAATCAGGACATGTGTGTGTATAATATACCTTGATGACAATGACGTGGTCCGGATGCTCGCCAGGCTCATACAGGATGCCGTTGCTTGAGACCATGTCATCAACCACATTGCTTTTCGAGATCTCCTTGGACCGGAAGGTTTGTGGTGCCGAGAGGTTCATGCCATCATTGTTCCGAGATGGTTGTAGCTGACAATGGAGGTTGGCTATACAAAATGGAGAAGAAAAAAAGTTTCATTTGAAATATTTACGCATCAATTGGATTATTCAAGTGTTGACAACAAATAAATTATTACCTTGATTCCTGCCCCAACAAGGAAATCAACCAGGACAGACTTCATCTTGGTCTGCCCACTCTTGAAGTCATCTCCTCCAATAAGGCAGTTCCTCTGAATAGCCAATTCAATCAACCCTGCAGAAACTCATAGATAAATACAAGTTTAGACATAGTGCGATACTACTCTGTAACTTCATGCTTTTCATGAAAAGTCCGGACACAACAAGATGATTAAGGATTGTAACAAGCATCATACCAGGCACAAAGGTGTTTGTGGGCTTCCATTGATGTATGGAACATTCTCCATAACGCAGGCGATCCCATAAAGGGTTGATGGGGAAATCTCGTGCTCGTCCTTGTCCACCGAGGCCAAGAGATTCTCCATGGTATCGTTCAGCCCCACAATCACATTGCTGTACCTCTCAGTGTTTGCAGTCCAGAGGACCACCACCTTGTCCACTTTGTTCTTCTCCTTGAACTCCCTATCACATAAAAAATCCATGGATTCCTCATTGACAATTAAAGACCACGATATATCATGCATACAAACCCTAACTTTTTTGCTGCCCTGAAACTCAGCATAATGTTCTTATAGTGAAACACTATACTAAGCTCTTTTGGGAATTTACCTCAGCCCAATTCTAAGCACTAAATATCAAAAATAAATGATTTTTGCAATATCAGACCTAATAAGTTAAAAAGTTAAGAAGGATTGAAATTAGACAAATTTTAATAGCTGGCCATTGCATAAATCTATAAAGTCAGTATGATATAAATTGTCACTTTGATAAAAGTTAGATAATTAAGATGTACAAAAATTAAGAGTTACCTAGAGATTCAAACATTACGGTTCGTATGACAAATGTGCAAACTATAGAGAAATATTGATCAATATATTAGTTTATTCACTTGACTATATATATACCACCTTATGTCCTTGATGATTTGTTGGACTTGCTCCTTCTTGGAGCCCTTGATCACATTGTTGGCACGTGAGCCCTGGTTCGCAGCAATGAAGTCAGGGTCGTAGATCCCAGGGAGAGGGACCATGGACTCCATGTAGGGCCTCAGCTGCTTCTGTAGGTCGATGTCAAGGACCTTGGCCCTTGCCATGGAATCAGCCAAGTTCATGTTACTTATGTCCCAGCCCCCAAACACAATATCATCTGGGTTAACCTGCAAATATTTTCGAAAAGAACAAGAAACTCATATATCACAGCATGAAATGAGTTCTGAAATCGGACTGTAGCATGAAATGCTTGTCTAATTTTTTTTTTAGAGGAGACTTATAATTTGCAGTCTCATGTTGTATTGAATGTTTCGTTACTTGCTTATTACTGAAACACGAGACTTTTCACCCACCATTTACCTTAAAAAAAAAAAAAAAAAAAATCATATCACAACATGAAAAGTTGCCAGCATTAAAAGAAAAATGAACACTTTGTCCATCTACTTTAGCTCACTTTATGTCTTGCATCTTTCATACATCCTTAAGTCTATCAATATTACCATTTCTCCACATCTTTGTTTCTTTTCATCTTGATTCGTTTTCTCTATTTTGAACAGAGACTGAGGGGTTCAATAGAGATTGCCAGTGGTGGGCCTGGGCCTGTCCTCATAATTTGAAACCTCTGTATACACACCCATCTTAAAAAGGACTATATGTTGATGATAAATATTTTCTCAATTGAAAAGAAAAGATAAAACGAAAAAAGAGAGGAAAAACTAAACTCGAACTCCAAAAAGAAGGTAAAATCTAGAACGATCATAAGATACTATACAACACCCAAATTTTTTTTCCCTCTCCCACCACATATAGAGGTAGAAATCATCACAGAAAAAAATGCCTGTATGCATGTTACATGTGAACCCCCACAAATTTTGTAAACTCTAATTCCCACAACTATCTAATATTGTAAAAACTCTGATTTTGAAACTCACTCATTTTCACCTTCCAATTTAGTGGTCTCTCCTTAATCTGCTCAATTCCTCCGATAAATTCATTATGCTTAATTTGCTCATTTATTATTATCCAAATTTATTCTTTCCCACTTTATTGCATGTCCATTGTAGGAACCTTCCGTGAGAAACATTAAACAAAGATCTAAAATGAATCTTTTTTTTAAAGAAAAAGGGAATAAAAAGAAAGTACCATAGGCAACAAGCTCTTGAAAGGGGCATAAATCTCCTCCCCGTTGAAGGATCCGACCCTGATGGCCGAGGCTTGGGTCAATGACCCGAAATAGTTGGCCCTTTGGATCTTATCCTTGGTGGCCCACGAGATCCCCCTGTTTAATTTAAAAATAAAATTAAACAAACAAATCTTCAAAATCTTAACATTTCTATCTCATACTAACAAAATTAAAAAATAAAAATAAAAAAAAAAATAAAAATTCATCAAAAAAATCGATACTCACTCCCTGTTGGCAATGACTCCGGCGGTCAGTGTGGAGCCATTGTTCCCTCCCCAACCCACAAGCATCACCCTGAACAAACAAAACACACAGGAAAAAAAAAAAAAAAATCAGTTACATGGAAATGGAAAAACAAACAAAATTATGGGAGAAATAAAATTAAAATTGAAAGGAAAGGAAATATTACCCAAGCTTGGGGACATGGGTATCGGTCTTGAAATTGTATTGAACGGTTTTGGGCTTGACGATCCATTGATAAGATCCATCCTGCTCTCATGCACCAACTCTGTCGTCTCGTAATTGTACACCGACTCGATCTCGTTCTCGCCGTACTTGACGTTCGGGCTCTCGACCTTGAAATTCTCGATGAACATTCTCTCTCTCTCACTCACTGTCTCTCTCTCTTCTGGGTTTTTTTTACCAAATTAAAATCTGAAAGAGATGAATGAATCTCTTTCGCTCACACGCGGACTCCCTTGCCCTTATTTCTCCTTTCCTTACGACCCGGGCTCCATTTATAAAGATGTGGTTGTGCACTTGGCAGTTCCCCATTGGCCGAAAGTCCTCAAAAAAAAGCGGGCCATGCCAAAGCCAGCACCGTGAAATCTCTGCATAGAAATTTGCGTGCGACCGCATTTAGTGTCCGTCGATGGATATACAACGGTGGAAAATTCTACGAGCGGTCGTATACAGAATGCTCCTTAGAGCGGAGGGGAACCGCTTTATGCGGTGGTGGGGGCCACGGCTGTGGGGGCCCTGTTCGACTTGATGGGTGGATGGAGTCGGGGACGCCACGTGGCGGATTCTTTCGATCCCGCTCCAGAAACTGCTGGGTGGGGGGCTGACGGGAATTTGACGGCGTTAGTTGCGGTACGGCCGTGTTTGGTTAGATTTACAAAATCAGGAATGGATAAAACATACTTTCTTTTCTTGTTTTTTTGTACTGGAGATGGTAAACGAGAAATTTTTCTTTTACATATTTTTTTTACATTTTCATTTTTTCACTCGTGATATTACATTTAATTTTATTATAATGTAAATCTCACTTGTAATAAATTATACTTCAAAATAATTAATTACTATTTTAATATTTAATTGACAAATTTAATACATTTTAATTTTAATAACAGATTTAATTTAATAATATTGATATTATTTAAATTATTAAATAGTTAATTTTGTGATCAACTTTTTCACTTAAACTTTCACGTTACTAACCGAACACCATAAAATATAATATATTTTATCACTTATACTTTTATATTATAATCAAATACCGTAAAACTTAATTGCACAAATTTTAATTTTTCACTTATACTTTTATACTTCTCATTTTCATTTTTCACTTGCAGCAAATCAAGCAGACTCTACTTTAAAAACAGAAAACCATCAACGAGAAAAGCATAGGAAAAGCCAAGTTTCACGGGTTACAGTATCTTTAGTAAACAGTAACTGAGTGAGTAACGGCTGGCTTCAGAGAAAAAGGACAATAATTCTTGCCTTAATGAACAACAATTTAATTACTTTCCTTGAGCGTAAATTGGTCCAATCAGTAATTCATTGGACACAAAAGTTATAGATATGTGCTTATTCATAAGAGGTTAAAAAGGAAGGAAAAAAAGAGAGAAATGAAAACCATCCGTGTAAGCCCATGCATCTCACCTGCAAACTTTTTCACTGTTCAGGGTATATCGACGAATTTTCTCGCATTATATACAAAAGAGATTATAACGAATTAGAGTTGGGGCACATGCATCATGCAAAATCTTTAAGATACAGAAGTAGATTTTTTTTGGAAGGTAAATTTCAGGATATCTCAGAGACATCCATTCTTATTTTAAAAAAATTTGGTGATCAATAAGCCCTCCAGCCCTCCACACTAACACCCAATATGTTATTGAGAGCGCGATTCAAACTGACGCCCTAGGTTGCCGTTTCGATCACTCTCGCGGACATAGATACAGAAGTATTATAGGATCTTTCAAAGTTATATTCGAGCAACTAATTTTGTTGTGTTTATGTCCTCTAAGGTGAGTTTCATAGAGCTTTGGGGGAAATGTAGCAGATAAACTCATTTCCTTTACGCTATATAAGATACATGATTTCAGAATTGGAAAATTGGGATTGAACATGTCACAAGACGCAAGGGGCAGCACAATTATTGTCCAAAATAATTGCTTCCCTCAGTCATACATGGATTCACGCCAATATTCATTCCCTCCTCCATGAACCGCTCACGTGATAACTGAATTTCCAAATAATGCGGCACACTGTACAATCATCTCACCTGTGAAATAAAAAGTGAAGTGTACCGACAAAAGAGAAATGAACCCACACACTCATCTCGACCACACAATCCGCTTGTGGCCCGTCTCCGGCCTCGGTAATGATCCCAAAAGTACCCGGGCCCACCGTGGGCCAACCCTCAAGGTACCGTTTCCTTCACTTTTTCTGGTCCCCTTTGATGTCTTTTTTCAATTGAGGACAACTGCCTCGTTCAATGGCTCGATGATGAACGCACATTTTTCAGGTCAGGACGATATCTTCTCATCAATTCCATTCAGCAGTTGAGCGACAAGTGTTATTTCTCTCACTTTCAGTCCCCCACAACACTCTTTTTCTTTAATTTTTGCTTTTCTTTCCATGGCAGTTGTTTGGTCCTGGTGCATTGTCTTTTTATTTTGGTAGGACCAATTGTGCCAAATTTTTTACTGGAGGGCAATAATAGAGTTTTCTTGTTCCTGAAACCCATGTGGCCTGTCTACGCGGGGGTGTTTGGATTCATGCAAGCGGGGAAAAATGATGAGTGAGAAGTGGAGTAAGAAGTGTCAAAGTGAGGTGGGAAATTGAGATTTGTGAAAATAAGTTCTCTGATATTTAATTGTAACGTGTAAGTACAAGTGAAAAAATATATTTATTTTCTGATGTTTGATTAGTAATGTGAAAGTGAAAGTGAAAAAGTTAACATAAAATAATATTAAATTAAATATTATTTCTAATGTGATTTTTAAACTAATTACACTGCAAATGAGATTTACATTACATTAAAATTTAATGTATTAAGTTACAACTTATTTTAAGTGAGATTTATATGACCATAAAATTAATTGTAGCACCGCAGAAGTGGGAAAATGATAGTGTAAAATGAAAGTGTAAAAGAAAAAAGAGAAAAAGGAAAAATGTTTTCCCACTTTGTCATTTTCAATTCAAAACAAAAGAAAGTGAGAAATAAGTTTTCTCACTTTCCATTTTCCTCTCACTTTCATGAATCCAAACACGAATGAAGTCCGTAGCGGCCCTTTTTGGTGCTATGATTATTATTAATAATAATAAATATAATAATAATAATAATTTCTTTTTCTTATACGAAATTTAACTTTAAGATGCTTGAATGTCCTTAATATACTGATGTAAAGGGCTTATATAAGAAGCCGATTTAGTATCACTATATCCGTATAAGTTTTTTGTATAGCGGATACAGACACAAATACAAATTATATCAGAATATTATTAAATTTAGTTTATATATTTGACAAACAAATTTGCATTCGAATAGTATAAAGATATCAGTAGGACAATACTGAATATATATAATCACTAGTTCAAACTTTACTTCAGATATTTTCTATGTTTATATAAGTAGTTAATTAATGTATATGTTTTATGCGGGTTTCGGGTGGTTGGGAGACATGTGCCAGTTTGAACTTTTGGCGGGATCATGTCGGAAAAATATAACCCGATTCAATTTAGATCCATAATTGATCATATCGGTTACAGAATACAATACAGATGTAAGTGTTTCTTACGAACCTTATCTGTATCCGTATCCGCGATTGAAAACAAACAAGAATATAGCAGAATGTCATATCCGATTCATATCCAACATTCCTAATCTGAGGCGCTCTTGCTAGTTATGCACAATTAGCTCATGGAAAAATAACGCATGTTAGTCATCATTATTTGAGACCAAATGAACTTGTCATATGCACAAATTAAGCATAGTTCAAGTGTCAAAACACTTTCTTCAAGAATGGAAGATTGTGAGTTCGAGACTCCATATCCATAATGGGTGAAAGAATTTTCAATCTAATTATGTAGGGGCAAATCATGAAAGCATGTAATGCAAGGGTTCGACTTCAAATTGCACGGAGGCACGAGGCTTGAGTAGCGATTTTTTTTAGACTCATTCATAATGTATGAGGCTTTATTTAAAGATTACTAGTATTTCGTGAAGATTTTCTGCCTATGATTCTCGTATGAGCAACACATGTTTTTTTCCCTCTTTACGAGAGATTCTTTTTCTCATATAGTAGTTTTTTTTTAAACTACTATAATTACTTTGAAATAAGTGTGCGACCCTTTATCGACAAATTTTCTAAGTTCTGGCCTATCACTACTATATCTACATTGTCTAATCACACACTCTTGCATCATGCGTGTGATATGTTGTATGGATGCATTTTCTTTCTAACTATCATGTTTCATGATCTATATTGGGTAGATCTTTTTGGATATATTAGAACAAATGAAACTGATAGTAATCTATTTTAGTCTTAATTAAGATGAATGGGTAGCATAAATGTATTCATTTATCAATACGTTATAGTTGATTTTTATCCATATATGATTTTAATGGACAAGGACATGAGTTTTTTCTTACCAAATCACATTTGTATTTAAATTTGTGATTAACAAGCGAATAGATATGGTAAATGACATATCTGATTTGTAACTTATCCATTGAGCTCCCTTATCCCCATGAACAAAACATACCAAATAAGGGTTTCACTTGCTCATTCAAATCTTTTCTCTGAAAAATAAAAATACAGTTACACAAAATTTCAATATACTTGTTAAATGTAACTTCAGTTCAGTGTCCAAACCACAACGGCTGCATAGAGCAACATATTAGAGCCATTAGATACTAAACCATCATTTTTTTAAAAACACAATCAAATTTCATATTGTCAATATCTCAAATCTAGCTACTCTACTCAATTTTCCCTTCTTTTCTTTCTTTATTTGGCCTTGAAAAAATTCTAGTTCACAAAGGAAAACACATAAAGGGCCATTCTATTCTTTTCAACCATCTTGTCACACCTATAATCATGGTGTCTTTGATTTGGAGTCTACTTAAGAAGTAGATTAAGACAACTAGAGCAGGATTGGAAATTTTGGCAAAGAACATGAGGGGGACCACATTTTCCTGCCCGCGTGTGCTACTTTTATATTTTACTTTACGACTTGACCAAAGACTGGCATGTGCAGTCAGACTCGATAATTATTATTTCTTTTTTTATGATTTAATTCTTTTCACTCAAATACAACTTCAAATACAACTCTAAGACAACTGAATATAAGATCCACTCAATTGAAATTGATTTCTGTTTGTTTCGTTGCAAAACGTCGCAAGTCGTAAGTCGTAAAATGAGAATGGAAAAAGTGAACTGTAGTAGAGAAAATATATGTGTTTTACGGTGTTTGGTTCATAAAGTGAAGTGTAAATGAAAAATATATTGTATTTTACGGTGTTTGGTTGATAAAGTGAAAGTGTAAATGGAAGTATATTGTGTTTTACGGTGTTTGGTTGGTAATGTAAAAGTGTAAGTGAAAAAGTTGACACAAAATTAACTGTAACAGTGATTTAAATATTATAAATACTATTAAATTAAATCTACTATTGCAAATAAATTGTATTAATAAATTTGAGATAAAAAATTAATAATCTTAATATTTATTTATAACAATAATATTAATAAAATATTAGTATAAATAATAAAATATTACTAAAATATTAACTAAATAAATAATATAAAATTTTAAGAAAATCTAAAGAATATTAATAAAATTTAAGAATACTAATAAAATATAAATATTAAAAAATCTTACAAAAATAAAAATATAGTTATAATATTATAATATTAAAAATACTTGAAAATTATTATAATATAAATTTTATTATAATATTATTGTAATATTATAGAATATAAAATTAATAAAGTAAACTATAATTATAATTTAATAATAAATTATCATTATAGTTTTATTATACTGGATTATTATTACAATATTAACATAATAAAATATTAATATAATAATAAAATATATTATGATATTAATAATTAATTTTTTATATTAAAAAATAATAATTAAATACATAGTAAGTATAATATTGTTATATTAATAAAATATTAACTCTAAATAAAATAAAAAAATGGAATAAGTATTAATAAAATAATAAAGTATTAAATAAAATATTAAATAAAAATATTAAATTAAAATAGTAAATATTAAATATTAAAATAATATTAAAAACCATAAAAAAAATAAAGATAAAAATATAAAATAATTAAATAATTAAATAAGAAATTGAACACTATTTCAAATATTAAATATTTAATAATATTAAATTATATATTGATTATCAAGTAACTGTTGTGAACTATAAGTGTTCTACAAGTGAGAATTACATGACCACAAAATTAACTGTAGCAATGCAAGTAGGAAAATATGAGTGCAAAAGTGAGATTTACATGACCACAAACTTAACTGTAGCAATTGCAAGTGGGAAAAGAAGAGTTGCATTTTGCAACTTATTTTTCAGCGAAACAAACAACAAAAAATGGAAAAAAGAAGTTTTACGACTTGCGTTCTGCGACGTTTTGCGGCAAAACAAACACGCCCATATTATTTTAAGTAACTAAAAATAAAAAATTATATATTTTGAATACATTTTGCTTATCCATTTAGGGCCTGTTTGGTTAAGGGTAGAAGTGAGGAAGTAAGGAAGTGAGGAAGTGAGGAAGTGATAATAGCTCCCTCTAGAACTTGAGAATTGGTTAGTAAGTTTTCCGGTATTTTGGTTAGTAAGTTTTCCGGTATTTGGATGTTGTTGGGAAGTATAGTTGGAAAATGTTATGTCTTTTTCCGGTATTTGGATGATAATGTGGAAGTGGAAGTGGAAAAGTTGACCACAAGTTGACCGCAAAATGATATTAAAATAAAAATTAATTAAGAAAAATAAAAAATGGACTGTAATTAGAATGCAAGTGAAATTTACATGATCAAAAAATTAACTGTGCGCTACAACTTATTACAAATGAGATTTACATGACCACAAAATTAACTGTAGCACTTTGAAAGTGAGGAAATGGTTGAGTAAAAGAGAAAATAGAAAAGGAAAAGGGGTTTTCTTATTTTTTTTTCGGTGTTGGATAGATAGGGAAGTGATCAATTATACTTCCCATTTCATTACTTCCGCCCACTTCCTTCAAACCAAACTGCCCCTTAGCAGGCATAAAATAAACAACTGAAATAATGAGGTGGTTGGTTTAATGGTATAAAATATTTGAAATCTAATAAAAAATAGGGTGTGAGAAATTTTAAGTGTATAAATCATGATGAAATGATCAGATCGAGATTTTGTATGTCTAAAAACATAGATCTAAGCAATATGTTATTTTTGACCGTTCATTTTGCGTCTGCTTGATGGATGGGTAAAAAATATTCAAAATACATAATTTTTTATTTTTAGTTACTTGAAATAATTTAGATCAACTTCAACGAAATGGATCTTGCGTTCGGATGTCATTGGGTTGTATTTGAGTGAGAAAGATTCGACCTGGAATCCTTCCGGAATAATATAAGTCTCTCTCTTTAAATAATATCAATATTATTAAATTAATTCTGCTATTAAAAATTAAAATGTATGATAAATTTGTCAATTAAATATTGAACTGTAATAAAAATATTAAACTAATAATAAAAAATAATATAATTTAAAATATTAAACAAATAAAAAAATAATTTATTAAAATAATAATAAAACTAACTAAAATAATTAAATATTAAATATTAAAATAAATAAATCACTAAAATTTTAATAATTATAAAATATCAAAATATATAAATCACAATATGTTATAGTGCTTTTTATAAAATATTAAATTACTAAAAATTAAAGTATTAAATAAACTTTTTCAAAAATTTAAATATTAAACTATTAGAATATTACAAAATAACTTAAAATAAACTATTAAAAAGTAAATTTTTTTAAAAATTTAAGTATTAAAATAAAATATAATTTTAAAAATTAGAATTAAAACACTAAAATTAAAAATTAAAATAAACTACTAAAAACTAAAACAAATAATTAAAAACATGTGGGAAATGGTAGTGTAAAAAGAAAAATGTGTAGAAGAAAAAAAAGAATTTTTTTCCCATTTATGATTTTCGGTCAAAACAAACGAGAAAAAAGAGAAAATGAGTTTTTCCATTGACAACGATTTTCTAATTCAAAACAAACACGCTAGTAGTTAAAATTACATGTAATTCTACCTTTAACAACTAGAAATACTGTTTTTGATAATAACAGTAATTAGAGTTACATTTTTGTCTTTTTTTGTTGCGATAAGAATTGAGACCAAAGTTTCAACTACAATAGTTGGTGTATAATAAATGAAGAGGTCACATCAATTTTTATTAACAATTTCTACGCCATAGAACTTAATCATATATTAAACCAGCCGAGTGAACAACTGTTATTTATTTTGAGCTTTGGAACTATAATTGTTGGTGATCCAACCAAATACCCAACTTGATATTCTGACTATTCAATAACATCTGCACATGGTCTGTTTGTTTGTCGCAATTGACCGTAATTCGTAAGTCGTAATTGATAAGGTCTTTTACAGTTGTAAATGATTTACATGCATGTAAGTTTTATAGTGTTTAGATGATAATATAAAGCTGTAAGTGAGAAAGTGTATTGTATTTTACGATGTTTGGTTATCGTAATGTGTAAGTCGTAAGTGAAAAAGTTGATCACAAAATTTACTATTTGATGATTTAAAAAGTTTTAATATTACAAATAAATATTAAAAATATTAAATATTAAAAATTTAATATTAACATAAAAGAATAATATAAATTTGCATGACCGCAAAATTAGCTATAATTAGGCTTTAAGTGAGTGATAATTGAGTTGCAAGTGAGTGGTAGTTAAGTTGTGTAAGTCTTTTACGAATTACAGTCCAAACAAACATCATAATTTTAATTGAACTATAACTTTTTGATGAATTTTTACGGCGAAACAAACCAGCCCATAGTTGGAACTAATGTAACTCCACCAGCATCAATCTAAATAAGAGTTTTGAGGGTAATAATCGAGTAGTTTTCTTTTTCTGCGGGGAAATGAATTCTGGTCGGTGGGCCCGTGTACTGGAACCCTTTATGTGGGCCCTTTCTTGTGGGTGTCTAAGGCTTTGTAGTGGGGTCGGATTTTGGGCACCGTGCCTTGCTTTCTGGGGATGTGAGAGGAGAAGCAGTCGTTCGTTGTTCTTTTGGATGCAAAAGTTAAAGAAAAAATAAAAAAAGAAAAAGGAGAAAAAAAAATAAAGTTGTTGGGGACCAGCCGAAACCTTGTTAACGGCATCACAAGCGTGTGATTGACAAAAGCCAGCAAAGATGAACCTAGATACGGTTTGTGGTGCAATGTGCTCCCAGGCCTATATCTTTGGGCCTGAAGCCAAATTGGGCCAGGGCCAAGATGGAGTTGGCCTCTGTTTTCAACGCGGCTAAAATTCACTAACTTTCAGTCATTTTGTAAAAAAAAAAAAATATCATGAGTTTTCAAAATCACAAACTGCTACAATGAATTTATAAAAGTTTCAATAAAATACTACAAACTATCATACGAGTGATAACTAAAAAAGAAAAAACAATTTTACTCTCCTCCAACACAACACATAAAATTTAATAAAAAAATGATAGTGAAGATTAAACAGTAATTTGATCATCAATTATCATGTGATATACTTGTGGCTGTTTTCTTAAATCCAAGTTGTAGGAGGGTATTTTTCTGAAAATTAGAGGGAAAATTTGTGCTAACATTTTCAATTTTAAAAGTTTTCAAAATAGTTGAAAGTTCATGATATTTTAGTTAATTTTTGCTTCTCAACAATCTGAACCGGGAGCTTTATACACTTTGCCAAGGGGCTTTTTGGTACTTCTCCGCTGCCAGTTTTGACTAACCTTTTGAGGGCTGGTCGTTACGTGGAAGACCCAATTTTTTTTTTTTTTTTGGTTTGATAGTTGCTGATATTTGTACTTTGCTTCATTAAAACTTATTTAATAAACTCAGAGATTCTTCTTGATGTCTTATCTCAAGAGAGAAAAAAAAAAACATCAAAAGACGCGGATAGTTCTAACTAGCGCCCGAATCACATACAAAATAAAAGTTGGAGAAGGTTTTCATGCGAGAAAACTTTTATATTGAATAAAGGACAGTGTAGTTTAAACTTCGTAAAACTCTCTCATTTCTACCACCGATCCTCAACGTTTTACCTTCAAAGCTAAAACAAGAAGGAAAAGAATTGAAGAAAATCAGAAGCCAATAGTAATCAGAGAATTGTTTTTCCAACAAAAAATAAATTCAGACCTGCCAGAATCGAACCAGGGATTTTCAACCAGAGTCTGCTGCTTTACCAACTGAACTAAGGTTGTGAAAAAAAAATTATTATTAGACTTTTTTCTAATATTGCAATTATAAATTATTTGCCGATCAACCTTAATTTCTGACCAAAATAGATTTGGACAACTCATTAGATCGTCCCTCATCAGATGTTGGGTGTATTTGAGTTGGAAGGAAAATTTGAGTTTCCCTCTTATTTGACTTGGTTTTACTCTCACAGTGAATAGGAAATGGGAGGCTGGGTAGTACATATATCAACTCCTCCCATGCTTATTGTTATGAGTGTTAGGCCATGAGCCACATCCCCAAACGCGCGCGCACACGCCGAATCGCGCCGGGCCTGGTGCGGGTGGGGCGCGCGCCTACGACCTGCGGACACGAATGCAGTTCGATTCAGGGGCTTGTTGGACCCGTTCAAGAGAATCAGATTTGCACGTTACAACCGTTCGCGCGCATGATCACAGATTATCTCGGGCTGTTACAAACTGAAAGATCTGCAGAGTATTATAAATATTCTATCTCTGCACGTATCTTTTATCTTTTACAAGAAAAAGAAATCGATCTACCCTCTTTCTCCCACAAATTTCTTACATTCTACTGAAACAGAAATCGATCTACCTTCTTTCTCCCACAATTTCTTACATTCTGCTAAAAAAAAAAAAACTGTGTTCTTGCGATCGGGTTTTGGTGTTTCTCAAAGCTGATTATCCACTTACGGGCAACGAATCAGAGAGGTCTGACTCATCGTCCTGAGTTGGGTGCTGGTGTATTACCGGAAAAGTTTTTACCGCTAGAAGAGGTCTTTTCAAGGTTCGGACGAGAGACCGGCCATCTTTCTTCTAGGCTAGTGCATCTGCACTACTACGTCACCCTAGGTCAGCCTTTTCTTTTCTTTTAATTTTGTTTTTTAGTTACATGCTTAGGACAAGTAATTTATTAGTTTTAAAGATCTATATTTGTTACCTGTTTTAATCTAGTTAAATTTTCTGTCTGTTATTTCATGAGAAAGTGACGGAGGAGGAGATGACAATGAAATGGACCGCCGGGTGATGGTGATGATGATGGTGGAGGAACAAGTGAGCAGATCACTAGAAATTAAAATTTTTGAGAGAAAAATTACTTGTAAATTCGATACAAGAACTCGTTCAAAAGGACGAATGCCTTGATTTCTTGTTGGAAGGGAACAGTTAGCACCCGAATATGCAAAACATTGTTCGAAAGCATGCTGTATGATCAACAGATGCCCAAAATTGAAGAATGTAGGAGATCGAAGCCATCTCACGAGGTGTTGAGCACAGAATCAACCTCCTTGCTCCTCAAAATTTGTATATTGCAGTAGAATGATCCATAAATTAGCTGTACAGCTCTTAAAATTTATCCAGACTCAAATTTTCTAGCATGAATAACAAAACCAGATTGAACTACAAATGTTGCTAACAGTTATATTTGATAAAGGTACGGATATTGACACACAGAGAATTGATGAACACACACCTTATTACTGCACCTAAAAATTGATTAAGTCACACACGAATTTTTTAAAATATTCTCAAAATACCCCTCCTCCTCTCTCCCTCGCCCTCCCCCTCCCCCAGCCTCGCCATCCTCCCTCTCCCCCTCCCCCAGCCTCGCCCACCTCCCTCACAGCGGCCGGTGAGGGAGGAGGGCGGAGGCTGGGGGGAGGGGCTGTAACAGCCTTTGGTGCCCTTTGTTTCGCGTAAAAGTCCGTAATTCGTAAATGGCTTACAACCTAGTTACAACTACGGCATTTGTTTGGACCGTAATTCGTAAAAGACTTACATAACCCATTTACCACTCATTTGCAACCCAATTACCAATCACTTACAGTCCAGTTACAGTTAATTTTGTGGTCATACAAATTTGTATTATTTTTAATGTTAATATTAAATTTTTTTAATATTTAGCATTTTTAATATTTATTTGCAATATTAAAACCTTTTAAATCATCAAATAGTTAATTTTGTGGTTAACTTTTCACTTACGACTTACACATTATGACAACCAAACACTATAAAACACAATACACTTTTTCACTTACAACTTTATATCACCAACTAAACACCATAAAACTTATATGCATGTAACTCATTTATAACTGTAAAAGACTTTACCAATTACGACTTACGAATTACGGCTAGTTACGACAACCAAACAGGCCCTTTATTGGGGAATAAGTATTATCCTTTGGTTTTTATGTGTCACATATTGAGAATCGTAGATGTGATGTGGGTGGCTGTGTGAGAGCCTAGAAACTAGGTTCCGTATTCTCTATTCAATGATGAATTACATGCATGGTGCAGCTGCAACAAACCGCCGTGTGGAGAACGTACCATGAAAAGAAAAGTATCACTCTCACAATGAGGGTGCTACTTTTTTGCTTCTCAAGACAACTCTATTTGTTTGAGACTTAGTGGTAAGGACAAGAACACATGCGTGCATGTGAACACACACAGAATCAGGCGCGTGAACACAGACACATGCGAGCACAAGCAGCAAGTGATTGTACATGTTGGAGGTAAAGAGAAATCCAGCTCAACTACTTCCAGGTCAGCATTGTAGTATTAGGACATTGTATACCCTATACACTATAAAAGGGACATTGTATTTGAGAAACAAGGTATTCTGATTTTCTCCCCAAAAGATCAATACAAGATTCATTTTCCTCTTTCTTCTACACTCCTCTTGTTTTCGTTCACTGTTGCTGGAGAAGTTAACAGTACACATTACAAATTCAATGACAACATCCTTCCTAATACACAACAAATTCAATGACAACATCCTTCCTAATACAACTGATCCCCTACAGTCTTTATTTTGGGATCAACCTAATACCCAGCTTTCTCCCACTACTCAAAGCTCCTCCCATTCTGATATACAACAGACTTCTACCTTTTCTGAACCTCTCAGAAGATCTTTAAGAGTTCATAAACCTCCCACTCATCTACAGGATTATGTCTGTCAAGCAACATCTAATCACTGGTGTAACCTTGTGTCCTTATCATCTCTGCCCTCTTCTATGGACTATTTTGAACCCAAGTCTTATAAACAGGCCTCTGAAAGTCCAGCCTGGGTACTTGCAATGAATAAAGAGATTCATGCTCTAGAATCAAACAATACCTGGAAAGTTACTGAACTTCCTCCAGGTAAGAAAGCCATTTCCTGTAAATGGGTTTATAAGGTAAAGACACATTCTGATGGTAGTTTTGAAAGAAACAAAGCAAGACTTGTTGTCAGAGGCAACACACAAAAATATGGGGTGGATTATGAAGAGACTTTTTCCCCTGTTGTCAAAATGTCCACCATAAGAACTCTTATTGCAGTGGCTATTCACAACAATTGGAATATGTTCCAACTTGATGTTAACAATGCTTTTCTTCATGGTGATTTACATGAAGAAGTCTATATGAAAATGCCAGAAGGCATTCCCAATCCTGATGGAAAGGTCTGCAGACTACTTAAATCCCTTTATGGCCTAAAACAGGCCTCCAGGCAATGGTTTTCTAAATTGAGTTTTTTTTTGAAAACTGAAGGCTATACTCAATCAAAAAATGACTATAGCCTATTCTTAAAAAGGCTAATGGTCATTTTACTGCTGTAGCAGTTTATGTAGATGATCTCCTTGTTACTGGTTCCAATCCTACCACAGTTGAACAGCTCAAACATCAAATTCATCTCACTTTTGGCATAAAGGATCTTGGTCTGTTGCATTACTTCCTAGGCATTGAGGCTACTTCTGTTACAGGTGGTATTCTCCTTTCCCAAAAGAAATTTGCCACTGACTTACTCACAGATACTGGTTTCCTTCACTCAACAGCTACTTCAACTCCTTTGCCATTACATTTCAACATCAACAAAGATTCTGGTACTCCTTTGCCTGATCCTTCTTATTACAGAATGCTTGTTGGTAAATTGAATTACCTTACAAATACAAGGCCAGATCTCTCCTATACAGCACAGACTCTTAGTCAGTTCATGCAAACTCCTCATACCTCTCATCTGCAGGCACTTGAACATACTCTGAAGTATATTAAAGGTACTGTTTCTCATGGCCTACTTATACAGGGATCTAATCAAATTGTTTTACAAGCATATTCAGATTCAGACTGGGCAGCCTGTTCTTCAACAAGGAGGTCCATTACAGGCTATGTCTTGATGTTGGGCAAATCAGCAGTTAGCTGGAAAAGCAAGAAGCAAAGCACTGTCTCCAAGTCTTCAGCTGAAAGTGAATACAGAGCCATGTCTCAAGCTGCTTCAGAAGTCACTTGGTTGGTCAGACTGCTTGAGGAGTTGCAGATCAAAGATATAACCCCAGTCACCTTGTATTGTGATAACCAAAGTGCTTTGCATATTGCCAAGAATCCTATCTTCCATGAACGGACCAAGCACATAGAAATTGATTGTCATTTTACAAGGGACAAGGTTCTGGAAGGCTTGCTGCAGCTAAGTTATCTTCCCACAACTCATCAGTTAGCTGATATCTTCACCAAAATTCTGCCATCCACTCAGCACTGGTTTCTTCTTCACAAGCTTGGCCTGTTTTCCCCACAGTCCAGCTTGAGGGGGGGTGTTGGAGGTAAAGAGAAATCCAGCTCAACTACTTCCAGGTCAGCATTGTAGTATTAGGACATTGTATACCCTATACACTATAAAAGGGACATTGTATTTGAGAAACAAGGTATTCTGATTTTCTCCCCAAAAGATCAATACAAGATTCATTTTCCTCTTTCTTCTACACTCCTCTTGTTTTCGTTCACTGTTGCTGGAGAAGTTAACAGTACACATTACAGAGTGATGTCCCTAAACTGACACACAGATAAATCTCATTTTAGGATTAAGGTTCGTTCTCGCAGAGGGAGGAGCTCGTCCTCCACCCTCCTTCCTCGCAGCCCGCAGCAGGAGGGGGAGGGGGAGAGAGGAGCAGGGTGAACGGGGACCGGGGGGTGTGAGGGCGGGGAAAGAGGGGGAGGACGGGGGGAGCGGGGAACTGCCGGCGGTTGCTGCAGAAGGATAAGTGGAGGAAGGATGAGGAAGGAGGGACTTTTTAGACAATACTCTAAAGATTAAAGTGTGAAAAAAAATAATTATGACAGTTTTATAATTTTTTTATGTGTTCCTTAATCAAGTCTATGCGTGCCAATATCCGTGCATGTTTGACGAAAGTTAATCCAAGACATCTAAGAAGAAACAGGACAGGCTGCAGAAGGGTTGGCAATTAGGTTTTCATGCTGAAATTGCTTTTGGGGAACCTTGTTCCCTGGAAAAGCATCATGAGAGATGTCTACAAGTGCCTTGAAGGTATATGGCGGATCCGTCGGATGAGGATCGGATATTAGCAGATCGGATGTTGATACTAATCGGATATGTAAAAATAGATACGATTAAGAATAAACTATACGGATATACTTATATTACTTTTTATATAATCTACAACAATATTAAATGTGATACATACTATGATATTATTGTGTACATATCAATACTTCCACCGTATCCATTGTCATTCAGCTTTTATAACAATAGATTACACGACCTTCGGTGCTAAATGTCGATTCGGATGTCACAGTTGATGGCGAAATACTCAAAATATCTTGCGCTACTCTTGTAAGTATCGAATACTTTTCACTATTACTTTTTCACCAACTCAAAATATCAAAACCTAATAATGTCTTATTCCATTGAAGAATAGTCTCTTCCATACAGATATCATTGTTAAGCACCTAACATTTGAATATCGGATCGGATATGAATAGAATATTACTTTTACCGTATCCATATTCGTACTAAACTTTCGGATATGAATATTAGCGGATGTGAATAAATGAAACTCATATCCGAATTGGAGGAGAATTTGGATGTTAATATCCGCAAATAAACATAACCTCTGAGTTTCTTGTCCTCTCTCAGTGAAGATTGTTATTTTTCGAGAAAATGCTCTCTTAGAAAAGAGATCTTGTGCGGAACCAAAGAGCAAGAAGCTCATTTTATTTGATTTTTTTACAAATTCAGAGATCTCCACGTAACTAATTGTCATGATGGATATGACAAAACTAAGACACGAATAATGGATAAGAGAGAAATGTTTTAAAATCTGCGAGGGACATCTTACATGAGAATGATAATAATAAATTTTATAAAACAGCTAAAACACAAAATTTCCGACCTGCCGGAATCGAACCAGCGACCTAAGGATTTATCTGCACAGACTACAGTCCTCCGCTCTACCAACTGAGCTAAGGTCGGTTTTGACGTTTTGGTCCAAACAAATTTACATGACATATCATAATGTTCAAATTAATGTTTTTTGGAATCACATACAACCTACAACATTGAGGAGTGAGTCAAGTGACGTTAACGAGGACCTTGTCAAACTACAAATTGTTCGAATATTTAAACATTAAGATGCATAACGAAAGCGAACGGAAAATTTGCCCAACACGCTAAACGAAATATTTTAGTATGAGATTAATGGACATATGATCGTCCTTTATAAATGCCCGCGCTCCTTGAATCCAACATAAAGGACAAGGTGTTCGTTAATGCTCTTTTGTCAATTTGTTATTATTTGAACAGTTCAATATACAATACGCTGAGACAGCAAATGCTACAAGCATTCTCACACCTCGATTTCTCTTTCGATGAGTTCGGTGGGAGAGCAACAAATATATATGATCCCTGTTTCACACTAGAGATTGCGAGGTTCGTGATCAAATGCCGTGTTTGTGTTTCCCCACAGGCAAGAAGAAGCCTCCTCCCAAGGCATCAAAAGAAGAGGAGGAGAAGAGGAGAAGGAAGGAGGAGCAGCGAAAGCGGGTGAAGAAGGAAGAGGCAAGAAAGGAAAAGGAGAAGGAGAAGAAGAGGAGAGAGGAGAAGGAGAGGAAGGAGAAAGAAGAGAGGAGGAAAAAAGAAGAGAAGGAGAAGAGAAGGAAAGAACAAGAGAAGAAGCAGAAGAGGGAGGAATTGAAAAGAAAGGAAAGAGAGAAGAAAGACAAGGGGAAAGCCAATAAGAAAAAGAAGTTGTAATCTCTTGTATGGAGATCTTATGTTCTTCTCTCTCTCTCTCTCTCTCTCTCTCTCTCTGAGCAAATAATAGTCCTCAAGTGGGATCTTTCATCTTTCAGAGGCAGTTTGTAACTTCAGGTTAATAAGAAAGAAAGATCAAAATATTATTTGTTAAATTTTCTCTCCACATGCTTTTTGTTAAGTCTTTACTTCATCAGTTTGTTGTTATCAAACTCGTAGCATATAACCAACCAAGGTACTCAAACATCCATTGGTCTTGGGGGAAATTTGGCTTAGACCCGTCAGATGACTCATTTTGGAAGGACCCATCACGCCCCAAATCCTGCAGCATGTATCGTATACATATGCATACTACCAGTAGAGCATACCGGTCACGCCCCAAATCTTTTTCAGTAAGACAACAGTGCGCGTGAACAACATCCAATTTTGTTTTTTCTTTTTTTAAAAAAATCAAATTGTACAGAATACTCAGAGATGCAACAAGAGGATGGTTTGCATCTCTTATAAATTCCTCGTATTTCTTTCTCTATTTTGAAATTCGAATACGTGCATTTGTTTTTCTTTTTCTTCCCGCTCTCTCCAAATTTCTTTCAGTTTCAGTTACATGTATATCCTCTCAGACCAGCCCACGTACGTTATTTTTTTTTCAAGTGCGCAATTGAGCTTATGTTTGCTACCCCACTCCAATTATCATCCATCTCCGCTACACCATCACCACCACCCCCTCTTCCTCTCCTATTGATACGAAAAGAAGGAGAAGAATGTTGCGCCTACGACAACAACCTGATGAGGATCCCCTGAATTTCCCAAGTACCAAGAACAATTCCAAACAGCACAAAATAATCACCAGAAGAAAGCACACGCAAACAAAACAATCTAACGAGGTTCGGCCTCAATGCCTACGTCCTCGGGGCAATCAGAAGAGAGATTAGATTACTTGGAAGATGATTACAATTGCTAGCAGCCTCTTTGATTGCAAGAGAGCTCCAGCAAATCCCAGCAATCAGATACAAACCCTAGAAACTAGCCACAGCCTTTAAATACAAACCGGTTTCCAAACTTGCAATCGCAGCCCGCCCCGCTTGTCGGTCGACCGGGCGGTCGACCGACCTCTTCCACCGGTCGACCGGTCGGTCGACTGGGTGCCCAACAGAGAGTTGGGTACTTTCAGTCGGTCGACCGACCGGTCGACCGAGCTCCAACTTGTGCACGTTGTGCACGTCGGTCGACCGGACCGGTCGACCAGCCAACTTGTTTTCTGCTGCTGCTGCTAATTTCTGCTGCTGTTTCCTTCGTCTTTCGTCGTCGACTTCCTTGGCGATCACCTAGACGACCCCTCGGCAATCCATGTCAACTTCCTCAGCAATATTCTCTCTTTCCAACAAAGAACACTTATTTATGCAAAGACAAAGTACCACTAGTTATGATTCTTGGTTGTATATATATACATATACAAATATTGGTCACATGTTTACACTGATTTAGGAGAAACAATGAGAAATATTGACTGAGAGAGAGAATGAGAAACACATGGTACATGAGTCCCATGTTTTTTTATAATTATGGAGAGATTTTAGGATCTGGTTGATTTCATGAGGGATTTCTTTCATATGGATCACATGTTTCACATGAGTCACGTGTTGTCATTGATATCTCTAACACCCCCGCAAGCGAAGCAGTTTCGAAAGAACCGAGAGCTTGTTCTTCAGCATAGAAAATCTTAATGAGCTCAAAAGCTTAGTAAGGATGTCTGCTAGTTGGTCTTTAATGCTGACAAACCAAACCCAGGACTCCATTGGCGACATAGTCTGGCACAAAATGAATGTCGATTTCAACATGTTTGGAATGTGAGTGACGAATAGGACTGATCGAGAGATATGTTGCACCGAGATTGTCACAGAGAACTATTGGGGGAGATTGCAGAACTCCAAACTCACGAAGTAATGACTGCAACCAAACGACCTCTGCTGCAACATTGACCACGCCCCTATACTCTACCTCAGTGCTAGATCGTGCCACAGTGCGCTGCTTCTTCAAGCTCTGTAATACCCCGTTCCCGGAATACGTACTTAGTTGCGTATTCAGATTTTCGATCGTATTTTTCGATTTGTTTTCCTGTATTTATTCTGTATTATGAATTCCTTGTATGATTGTTTTGTCTTGGAATTGGATTCGTGGATTCGGAGTCAGCCCTAGTCTGAACCGAAGACCCGATTATAGTATATTATTCGATTTGGCCTTTCCGGTGATTAGATTTGACCGATTTCAGTTTCAAATATTATTTTCCAATATATTAGATTTTCTGTGATTTTCTGGATTTTTCTTGGATTAAATTGAATTTCTTCAAAACCGGTGTCGGCCAGTGCCGCTGACCGATTCCCGGATTTTTAATTCTCAAACAGTTTAGAATTTCATGATGGTCCTTTAGGCATTATTCCTTAGAATCCTATTTCTACTTACATTCTTTTTCTGAGGATTTTAGGATTTTATGAAAATTCCAACGGAGTCGGTAGATAACTGATTCCGGGATTTTTAGTTTTAAAACTATAAAGTATTTCTTCAAAAGGATTTCACTATGAGTCTTTATATATTATTATTGATTTTTGGTAATTATTTCGAGTCGTTCCGAGATACTTGAATTTCGAACGATTTCGGTATTTTCCGAAATGATTTCCACATCTTTGACCTTAACCCGGGTATCTGTCTATTCAACAGTTTCATTTGAGTTCAAGAGAAAATATCTTCTCCTTTATATTTCTTTTCTTTTTCCTTTTCCTTTATTTCTTTTCTCCACAACCACAAGTTTTTCCATTTTTCAAAATTCTAATCTTTTCCAAAAATTCCAACTCCACACACTTCCTCACCTACTTCCTCATTAAATGCCCATCTTTTTCTCTCTCTCCCATGGCCGGCCAAGTGTGGCCAAAGGAGACACCTCACCTCCCCTTTTTGCAATAAAGCCCATCTCTTCTATCTAAATTACAACTCCTTCACAAATTCCAAAACATATATAAACCACTCCTTTACACTTCTTTTCCTTTTTCTTCATTTTCATCAAAGAGAAGTAGCCTCACCTCTTCCTTCTCCATCTCAAACTCAAACCCTAACTCCAAAAGCACCTAGGTCTTCTTCATATCCATCTCAAGCAACCACAACTCTTGGATTTGGATCGCATCTCTCTTCGTCGGAAGTATCGCCAAAGATCAAGTTGGTGATATCGTCGACTACGACCTTTCGGAACTCGTATAAGCTTCACATAACCATTCCAAGTGAGTATTTTTACTCACCAAGACTTGTTCCATTCCTAGTATACTTGTATCTCCATATCTTGTATTCATATGTCATAAAAATCACATTTTTAGACCATCAAACACAACCAGCGAATTCTATTCTGCGTTCTGTTTTTGACCACGATTAGTCGACTTGACCTAGAACCTAGTCGACTAGAAACCCTTAGATTGAAACGTAACCTTTTCTGATCCACAGTTTTAGTCGACTCATCTTATTTATTAGTCGACTGTAGATCCCTATTAGTCGACTACACCTTGACCCTAGTCGACTAACCTTTTCTTGAAATCAGAAAACCCAACTCTCGGCTCCAGTCGACTTATCATAAATATTAGTCGACTTGAGACCCCTAGTCGACTATACTTTTTACCCTAGTCGACTAACCTTTTCCTGAAACCAAACCCAACTCTCTGTATCACAGATTTAGTCGACTTAAGTGTCTGTTAGTCGACTTGACCCTTCTATTAGTCGACTACCCCTTCTAACCTAGTCGACTAACATTTCCTGAATCAGAAACCCAACTCTCTGTTACACAGTTTTAGTCGACTAGACCCTACTGTTAGTCGACTAACCCTTCTATTAGTCGACTACTCCCTTGACCTTAGTCGACTAACCTTGGCTGTCTGTTACAGTTAATTACTATCTTAAATTTGGATCTTATGCTTCGGTTATATGTTTGTATATTGTACTTCATGACCTATTACTTGAAGTATATAACCTCTAGTTACTTCATATTTCTATGTTTATGTATTGCCATGCAACTGTTTGTTTCATTCTTATACTTGTATCTTGCCAGTGATGTTCTTACTCCTTATCGTATACCATGCGTGGCAGACCCTTCGAGGTCGTTGAACTCTTCGTTGCTTCTATGTTTCCTCTTGCCTTATCATAATTCAGACCTGTTAGTTACCCGTTTCCTTTTAACACATGTATATCACCTGACATGCCACTACTTTGCTAGACCCTATTGTTATGACTGACCCGGCCTATTATCAATCTATTGTTATGTTTTATTGCTTGTGATATATCACCACCTTGTCATGCTATCTTTTAAAACCAAGCATGATACACCTGACTTTGTAATTATTATGTTTACGGGAATCCTGTCTTGTTTTATGGAACTAAGTGCCACACCATACTCGGTGGGGGCCACCTCTAGAATCCACCCCCCTCAGAACAAAGTGCCACATGGAACAAAGTGCCACACATCACGGTGGGGGCCACCTCTTGAATCTGTGGGGGCCACCTCTTGAATCTGTAGGGCTATCACTGTTATGACTGTTTATTCCCGTAACCTGATAATCTTAATAAGCTACAACTTGTATGGGTATGGGAGGAAGTGATGGATGCCGGAATGATATCTTGCTTATAGTATGGGAATATGACATATTGGCGGTACTGTTAGTGGGACTTTGGGCCCACAGATTACTGTTAGGGGGACTTTGGGCCTCCAAAACTGGTCCCAGGTGTATGGGAACTACTATAAGAAGCTATATCAGTTCTCCATCAGCTTCCGATAACAACCCTCGACTTTCTTATATATGGATGTATGTGGGTTGGGATCGATACCGAGACACGTACCTAGATATATGGGTTAGACGAGTTATAATAATAATTGATAACCGTTATGGATCTTATTATGATTCTTGATATGCCAGTTATGTTTCCAGTTGTGATACTTATTATGATTCCCGTTATTCCAGTTATGTTTCTAGTTATGATTCTTAGTATTCTTGTTATGTATTCCTGTTTGACTTTCATATGATTTGCAACTCTGATTCTATACGCTTGGATTTCTGTGGCATGAGATAAAGGTATATAGATGAGGGTTTCCTTGTTTGGATTATTCCTTCGATGTATTAGTCTCATGGGACCGTGACTTAAGCGTATACAATCAATCTTGCTTATAATCAGTTTTAACCTAGATTTCCTGTTTTATGATTCACTTGTTCATATTTGCCTTACTTGTGTTCTAACCTTTCTACTCTTGTCACTTAGCCATTTGGCTGTAGCCTGTTCATTGTTGGGAGGTCCTGACTCCCTTGGATTTGTATGTTCAGGTTGAAGCTTGGATCGAAGTGGAGCTGTCCACAGTAGATCGAGCTTTCTTTAGTGAGCAGGCAGACTAGCTCTACTTCCTTCGTGCCAGACTCCTCTTTTGACTCACGGGATCTTCATCCTACTCGTGAGCTTTTTGGTATCTTATTGTATATTTTACTTTTGGACTTGATTGTGATAAAAGACATATGTAATATGTAATGTTTATCATACACTGTGATGACTTGTATATGTACCTTTTATGTTGGCATGTGTATGTATACCACGCTTTGTGTTGTACTCTGATCCCTTGCTTGTACTTTTATGCTTAGCGTATATACGTGGGGGCACTTTCTGACCTACGTATATACGTTGCAGTGACGTCCCCGTATCTGTGGAATCTGGGCGTTACAGGTTGGTATCAGAGCTTAGGCTCTCCCACCTATAGTACAATCAAGCAGCAAATTCTAGTAATTTGCTAATGCCAACTACAATGTACAAAGTTATCTAGTCCTTCTTGATTCATCTAATTCTTCTTGATTCCTTCCTTCATATCCTGAAATCCTTCCATTTTTTCAACTCCTTCCAGTTATCTTTAGCCATCTTAGTATGGAGAGGAGGTCGGGCCGCAATCACTCCGGGCAAGCATCAAATGGAGCAGCGGGAGAAAATGTGGATATACTGAGGGTTGTCCAGATGATGATGGAGAACCAGCAGCAACAGACGGAACTTCTCCGGCAAGAGTTGGCAGCTCCAAAGGGACAGAGGCCGGGGAATATATCAGATTTCAGACGGCTGCAGCCAGCTATATTCACGGGTGAAGAGAAACCCTTGGATGCTGAGCAATGGTTGACCGACACATCAGACTTGTTGAATGCAGCCCGTGTCCCAGAGGAAAACCAAGTGGAGGTCGCCAAGATTCAATTGAAGGATATAGCCAGAACTTGGTGGCTAGCTGAGGAGGCAAGACTGGAGAAGCCTGTCACTTGGGACACATTCTCCAAGAGTTTTTATAGCAGATTCTTCCCTGTCACAGCTCAGAAAGACATGGAGGTGCAGTTCATCAGACTTCGGCAAGGGAATAAGTCCGTGGATGAGTATGCCGCGGAATTTCTCAGACTTAGCCGCTTTGCTCCGTACATGGTAACTGATGAGGAGAAGGGAGCAAGTAGATTCCAGCAGGGCTTGCAGATGGATATCCAAGTTTTCTTAATGCCCCAGCAGTTGAAGACTTATTCTGAAGTTCTCACCATAGCTCGAGAAGTGGAGCGTGGACTAGAGAAGAAGCAAGCAAACCAGATGAGGAACCAGGCCAAGAAGAGGCCTTTTGAGTTGATGGATGAGGAGGATGCAGATAGGGCAACCCATGACCCGATGATGAAGAGACCATTCCAACCTCCTCTGTCTCAGATTGTATGCAACTTCTGCCACAGGCCCGGACATTATAAGAGGGATTGTCGAGTGGCCAATGGATTATGTTTGGCATGTGGGAAAGGGAGTCATACGCTCAGGGATTGCCAGTACAGAAAGTTTGGACATGCGGCACCAGTCAGACCAGCTCATCCAGCCCCAGCACTTCCAGCGCCGCCACTGAGGAGGAACCCTGAACCTGTTGATCGAAGAGTTCCATTTCCACCCCAACGGTATGATCATCAGCAGAGGGGAATGAGAGCTAGAGCAGATCAGGGTAGAGGCCAAGGTTACATCATGATAGCAGAGACCTCAGGCGATACAGCAGAGTGTGAAGACCAGTATCCAGATCAGGAGCCTTAGGGATATCATGGTAACCACTACCCCAGATCTTGTATTTGAGTTGTTATCATTCTGAGTATTTTCTCTTATCATTCTTTCATTGTCCATCCTGATCCTTCCTGTATTCATCTTATACCCTGTTTTGGTTTTATGAGCCCTTTATTCCAGCCTTTGTCCCCTTCGTGTTCATTTCACCCCTTAATGAAATTGCGAGGACGCAATTTTTGTAAGGTGGGTGGATTGTAATACCCCGTTCCCGGAATACGTACTTAGTTGCGTATTCAGATTTTCGATCGTATTTTTTCGATTTGTTTTCCTGTATTTATTCTGTATTATGAATTCCTTATATGATTGTTTTGTCTTGGAATTGGATTCGTGGATTCGGAGTCAGCCCTAGTCTGAACCGAAGACCCGATTATAGTATATTATTCGATTTGGCCTTTCCGGTGATTAGATTTGACCGATTTCAGTTTCAAATATTATTTTCCAATATATTAGATTTTCTGTGATTTTCTGGATTTTTCTTGGATTAATTGAATTTCTTCAAAACCGGTGTCGGCCAGTGCCGCTGACCGATTCCCAGATTTTTAATTCTCAAACAGTTTGGAATTTCATGATGGTCCTTTAGGCATTATTCCTTAGAATCCTATTTTCTACTTACATTCTTTTTCTGAGGATTTTAGGATTTTATGAAAATTCCAACGGAGTCGGTAGGTAACTGATTCCGGGATTTTTAGTTTTAAAACTATAAAGTATTTCTTCAAAAGGATTTCACTATGAGTCTTTATATATTATTATTGATTTTTGGTAATTATTTCGAGTCGTTCCGAGATACTTAAATTTCGAACGATTTCGGTATTTTCCGAAATGATTTCCACATCTTTGACCTTAACCCGGGTATCTGTCTATTCAACAGTTTCATTTGAGTTCAAGAGAAAATATCTTCTCCTTTATATTTCTTTTCTTTTTTCCTTTTCCTTTATTTCTTTTCTCCACAACCACAAGTTTTTCCATTTTTCAAAATTCTAATCTTTTCCAAAAATTCCAACTCCACACACTTCCTCACCTACTTCCTCATTAAATGCCCATCTTTTTTCTCTCTCCCATGGCCGGCCAAGTGTGGCCAAAGGAGACACCTCACCTCCCCTTTTTGCAATAAAGCCCATCTCTTCTATCTAAATTACAACTCCTTCACAAATTCCAAAACATATATAAACCACTCCTTTACACTTCTTTTCCTTTTCTTCATTTTCATCAAAGAGAAGTAGCCTCACCTCTTCCTTCTCCATCTCAAACTCAAACCCTAACTCCAAAAGCACCTAGGTCTTCTTCATATCCATCTCAAGCAACCACAACTCTTAGATTTGGATCGCATCTCTCTTCGTCGGAAGTATCGCCAAAGATCAAGTTGGTGATATCGTCGACTACGACCTTTCGGAACTCGTATAAGCTTCACATAACCATTCCAAGTGAGTATTTTTACTCACCAAGACTTGTTCCATTCCTAGTATACTTGTATCTCCATATCTTGTGTTCATATGTCATAAAAATCACATTTTTAGACCATCAAACACAACCAGCGAATTCTGTTCTGCGTTCTGTTTTTGACCACGATTAGTCGACTTGACCTAGAACCTAGTCGACTAGAAACCCTTAGATTGAAACGTAACCTTTTCTGATCAACAGTTTTAGTCGACTCATCTTATTTATTAGTCGACTGTAGATCCCTATTAGTCGACTACACCTTGACCCTAGTCGACTAACCTTTTCTTGAAATCAGAAAACCCAACTCTCGGCTCCAGTCGACTTATCATAAATATTAGTCGACTTGAGACCCCTAGTCGACTATACTTTTTACCCTAGTCGACTAACCTTTTCCTGAAACCAAACCCAACTCTCTGTATCACAGATTTAGTCGACTTAAGTGTCTGTTAGTCGACTTGACCCTTCTATTAGTCGACTACCCCTTCTAACCTAGTCGACTAACATTTCCTGAATCAGAAACCCAACTCTCTGTTACACAGTTTTAGTCGACTAGACCCTACTGTTAGTCGACTAACCCTTCTATTAGTCGACTACTCCCTTGACCTTAGTCGACTAACCTTGGCTGTCTGTTACAGTTAATTACTATCTTAAATTTGGATCTTATGCTTCGGTTATATGTTTGTATATTGTACTTCATGACCTATTACTTGAAGTATATAACCTCTAGTTACTTCATATTTCTATGTTTATGTATTGCCATGCAACTGTTTGTTTCATTCTTATACTTGTATCTTGCCAGTGATGTTCTTACTCCTTATCGTATACCATGCGTGGCAGACCCTTCGAGGTCGTTGAACTCTTCGTTGCTTCTATGTTTCCTCTTGCCTTGTCATAATTCAGACCTGTTAGTTACCCGTTTCCTTTTAACACATGTATATCACCTGACATGCCACTACTTTGCTAGACCCTAATGTTATGACTGACCCGGCCTATTATCAATCTATTGTTATGTTTTATTGCTTGTGATATATCACCACCTTGTCATGCTATCTTTTAAAACCAAGCATGATACACCTGACTTTGTAATTATTATGTTTACGGGAATCCTGTCTTGTTTTATGGAACTAAGTGCCACACCATACTCGGTGGGGGCCACCTCTAGAATCCACCCCCCTCAGAACAAAGTGTCACATGGAACAAAGTGCCACACATCACGGTGGGGGCCACCTCTTGAATCTGTGGGGGCCACCTCTTGAATCTGTAGGGCTATCACTGTTATGACTGTTTATTCCCGTAACCTGATAATCTTAATAAGCTACAACTTGTATGGGTATGGGAGGAAGTGATGGATGCCGGAATGATATCTTGCTTATAGTATGGGAATATGACATATTGGCGGTACTGTTAGTGGGACTTTGGGCCCACAGATTACTGTTAGGGGGACTTTGGGCCTCCAAAACTGGTCCCAGGTGTATGGGAACTACTATAAGAAGCTATATCAGTTCTCCATCAGCTTCCGATAACAACCCTCGACTTTCTTATATATGGATGTATGTGGGTGGGATCGATACCGAGACACGTACCTAGAATATGGGTTAGACGAGTTATAATAATAATTGATAACCGTTATGGATCTTATTATGATTCTTGATATGCCAGTTATGTTTCCAGTTGTGATACTTATTATGATTCCCGTTATTCCAGTTATGTTTCTAGTTATGATTCTTAGTATTCTTGTTATGTATTCCTGTTTGACTTTCATATGATTTGCAACTCTGATTCTATACGCTTGGATTTCTGTGGCATGAGATAAAGGTATATAGATGAGGGTTTCCTTGTTTGGATTATTCCTTCGATGTATTAGTCTCATGGGACCGTGACTTAAGCGTATACAATCAATCTTGCTTATAATCAGTTTAACCTGGATTTCCTGTTTTATGATTCACTTATTCATAATTGCCTTACTTGTGTTCTAACCTTTCTACTCTTGTCACTTAGCCATTTGGCTGTAGCCTGTTCATTGTTGGGAGGTCCTGACTCCCTTGGATTTGTATGTTCAGGTTGAAGCTTGGATCGAAGTGGAGCTGTCCACAGTAGATCGAGCTTTCTTTAGTGAGCAGGCAGACTAGCTCTACTTCCTTCGTGTCAGACTCCTCTTTTGACTCACGGGATCTTCATCCTACTCGTGAGCTTTTTGGTATCTTATTGTATATTTTACTTTTGGACTTGGTTGTGATAAAAGACATATGTAATATGTAATGTTTATCATACACTGTGATGACTTGTATATGTACCTTTTATGTTGGCATGTGTATGTATACCACGCTTTGTGTTGTACTCTGATCCCTTGCTTGTACTTTTATGCTTAGCGTATATACGTGGGGCACTTTCTGACCTACGTATATACGTTGCAGTGACGTCCCCGTATCCGTGGAATCGGGGCGTTACAAGCTCCAAGAAATGAGATTTGTATCAAGAAAGACACAATAGCCACTGGTGGATTTTCTATCATTGATCGACCCTGCCCAATCTGCATCGGTTTAAACAGTAAGCTGTACAGAAAAATGACAAGAGAAAAAAAGGCCATGTTGAATGGTATATTTGAGATAACAGAGGATCCGTTTTACAGTGCTCCAATGCTCATCGGTTAGAGCTTGCATGAGCTGAGCGACCTTATTCATCGAGAAAGCAATATCAGGTCTGATAAAACTTAGGTATTGTAGAGCCCCAACAGTACTTCGATAGACAAAGGGGTCAGAGAGAGACTTGCCAACAACCTTGGAGAGCTTACAGGAAGTAGTCATAGGCGAGCTGACAGACTTGACACCATTCATCTTGAGTCAGAGAAGGAAGACACGAATGTACTTCTGTTGAGAGAGAAAGAGACCTGAGGGTGTACGGTGACACTTCGCGCCCAAGAAATAGTGCAGTAGGCCGAGGTCTTTTAATGAGAACTCTCGGCCTACTTCTTGAATAAGATGAATGACAGCCTATGAGTCATTGCATGTAATGATGAAGTCGTCCACATAGATAAGAAATAGAAGAAGATCTGTCCCAATCCGTCGGAGGAAGAGAGAAAACCAGGCCCGTGGAGCCTGATTAAGGCTATAAATACTGCGGTGAAGCTTGCATGCATGATTGGGACGAGCGGGATTAATGAACCCCAAAGGTTGTTCCATATAGACCGTCTCAGTAAGAAAACCCTGCAAAAATGCATTATTCACATCCAACTGTCGAATAGACCAGCCCTTGAAGACGACCAGACTACACACGGTACGGACAATGGTCAGTTTGATGACCAGACTGAATGTCTCACTATAGTCTAATCCTGATTGTTGATGAAAACCCTTATCGAGTTTGACATTTAAAAAGTGAGTGATGTTGGGATTGGGAGTAACCATGGATGCATGTGTTTGGATGGAGGTGAGGGAAGATGAAGAGGAAATACTCGACATGTTATAGGAGTTGCTCTGATATCAAGATAAAAAAGAAGAAGAACACTTATTTGTGCATAGACAAGATACTACTAGCTATGGTTCTTGGTTGTACACACACACATTGGTAACATGTTTAACTGATTTAGGAGAAACAATAGGAAATATTGACTGAGAGAGAGAATGAAATACACATGGTGCATGAGTCCCATGTGTTCCTCTAATCATAGAGAGATTTTAGGATCTGGTTGATTTCATGAGGGGTTTCTTTCACATAGATCATATGTTTCACATGAGTCACATATTGTCACTGATATCTCTAACAACCACCACTCCCTCTTCCTCTCCTAATGATACAAAAAAAATCCCTTAATTGTGTACAATTCAATCCTTTTCCTATAGTTTAGATACTTCTTTCCCTTTCTCGAAAGAAACATCCCAAACTCTATACACAAATATATCATCTTTAGTGTTGGAATTTGGGACGCACAAATAGTCCTACGTCGACTAGATATGGGGATATAAAAAGACTTGAGCAACTCCATATAGAAAATTAGTCTTTTGAGATGGTGCCTCAAGTCTTTCAATTGGTATTAGAGTCATGCCCTGAACTTAGTCGTGTGTGTGAGTGATGTTCGATGTTGTTGATCCCCCCAATTTGAAGCAAGAAGGCGCAATAGTAAGTCCCTGTAAAGGAATTGTTGGGCTTGACAGTGGTGGTCTTTTGCAACAGGCATGCCCTGTGTCTTTTCCCACGTGGTGTAGAGGAGTGGTCAGCGTCCTTTTTTACGCGGTGTAAAAGAGTGGCCGGCTGCAGTTCACATAAGGCGTGATCTGTCCTGGAGCTTATAGATCGAGCATTTGGTCTTCCATTATGAAGAAAGTTGATCTTGCGGGGAGACTCTTTATTCGAGAGGGGATTGCTGGAATTTGGTCGAACAAATAGTCCCACATCAGCTATATTTGGAAATGATCTTAAGCATATAAAAATTTGTGCAAACGACTAGTGTTTTGAGATGATACTCAAGTCCTTCATTTAGAGCCATTGCCAAGTCATCACAACTTCTCTCACCTCATGCCTCGAGCAGCTCCCCGAAGGCATGGATGCCAACCGCTGTAAAAAAAAAAAAAAAGGAAAAAGAAAAAGAAAAAAAAAGATTAAGATAGTCAAGTAACTGGAATGAAGAATTCTCGAGGGGAAGGGGGAGGAATCAAGGGCACTTTACGAGGCAACTCAACAACCAAGAAACTGATTCGTGGCTATTCTTTTCTTTGCGGTGTCTCTTCCTCGTCTATCAACCATCCCAGGATCCTACAATGGAGCATGAGACAAGTGTAGTTGAGAAATTTGAGTAAGAAGCTAGCTAAGGGATCCAGCAAAGAATTACATCACAAAAATTTGGTAGCTAACTGGAATGAACTATGCAATTAGAGATTAAATGAAAAACAAATTTTTTTTGGAGGTCTCACAGGATTAGAAAGGAAATGGAAATGGAAATGGAATAAAAAAAAGGTTATGGAAAGGGAATAGAAAAAAGGAAATGGAATAAGTGAACGTTATAAGAAAATCATCTGCGGATTTTTTACAATCTATATTTTGTCAAACAATAATTTTGGAAGGAACATAGTGAGAGAGAAACACACAAAACCATATTGCACACAAGGTGTATGTAGAGAGAGGATTAAAATCTAGATGATAGAGTTTTTTTAATTCTTGTTGGGGAGAGAAAGAGCGGAAATTGTATTTGTATTGAGCAAAAAAAAGTTAGGGCGTCAGAACAGTCGACTTCCTTGTCGACCGATATGCAAGAATGTGCACGCTTTGCAATATTGATCGACACCCAGTCGACTGACCCAATCTCTGGGATTTAACATAGAGTGGGGTGATGCCAGTCAGTTGACTGGCTGATCAGCCGACCCACTTCAGTCAACCGTCTGACCAACCGACCCACTCTCTGTGTTTAATAGAGAGCGGAGGCTCCTGTGCCGGTCGACCGGCAGTCGGGTCCGGTTGTGCCCAGATCCCGATCCAGTGCAATTTTTTGCCTCCTCTCCTCTTTGTACAAATAGGGAAGTGTGTTTCTTTGCCAGGGTTACGAGAGAAAAATGAGATTCTATTTTTTTCCTTTGTAAAAGTTGTAAATCATCAATAAATCTCCCTCTATTCTGCCCCAGGGATATAGGTATCTTGTCGAACCTCGTAAATTTTTGTCTCCCTCTCTTTGTGTGTTGTTTGTGGATTTAGGGTTTTGTTCTTTGGCTGGTTCCATGTTCAACAAGTAGTATTAGAGCATTAAGCAACGGTTGGGCTTCGTTTGATAGAGTGGATCTTGATTTAGAGCTTGTTTCTTGGAGATCTGAAGTTTTGGAGTGGATAAAAATCAGATTTTTTATTGTGTTGGACCTCATCTTCTATATTTGGGTGGAGAGATCAATAGAAAATTCTTCTTGGTTTCAATTGATGGTAGAAATTCTATCTTTATCTCGTAAATCTATTCCATAGTTGTTATACTTGCTTGGTTGAGTGGATTTGAAATAGAAATACCCGAAGAAACATCTGATGGGGGTGATTTTTTTTTTAGTAAAGAACATTTAGAATATTCGTCACATGAAGATTGATGTGGTGAAGTTTGATGGTATACAAAATTTTAGATTGTGGAGATATGAGGTGTTGGATGTGTTAAATGCACAAAACTTGAAGGATACTCTTGAGTTGTAAGAGAAATCAATAGAAATGGATGAGAAAGTTTAAAAGAAATGAATAGAACAATGTGTGGAGTGATTAGGTCATGTCTATCACAAGACCTAAATTGTGATGTGATGAATGAGATTTCTGCAAAGAAGATTTGAAAGACCCTCGCGAGCAAATATTTGACGAAGAGTATTGATAATCGCTTGCATTTGTAGAGGAGACTTTACCATTTGAAGAGAGGGGTTTCTATTAATGATCACATCAACACTTACATGAAGCTTCTCACAAACTTAGCGAATGTGGATGTAGTGATCGAGGAGAAAGATAAAACCTTAATATTGTCGATTTCTCTTCTCGATGAGGTATATGAGACCTTTCTCATCACCCTGATAAATGAAAGAACATCACTGAGCTATGTTGAGGTCACTACCGTCCTTGTGAATCTCGAGTTGAGAAGAAAGGATAAGGAGTCCTTTGGTGGTACATCGGAAGAGACATTGATCGTAAGAAGGAGTCCAAACTAAAGAGGGGGAAATCATGGTAGATCGAAATCGAAGTCATGATATGACAACCGTAGTTTGACTCGTGATCAATGGGCATTTTGTAAACAAACTGGTCATTGGAAAAAATATTGTACTGAGCTCAAGAGGAAGAACAAGATGAAGGAGATGTTAGTAAACCATCTCAGAAGGAAATGAATCTGATTCTTCGCCTTTCTCCCTCTCTATCACACTGTTGATGTGTTTCTCTAACGCGTCAAAGTGGCTATTGGATATGTTGGCTACCTATTACATATACCCCCAAGAGGGAATTGTTCTTTAATTTAGAGAAGTTGGACAGTGGCGTAGTCATCAGGAAAAATGATGTTGCATGTCAGATGGTCGGGATAGGTACCGTTCGATTAAAGATGTTCGACGGTGTGGTTAGAGACTTGACAGATGTAAGATATGTTCCTTAGATGAAGAAGAATATCATCTCAGTTAGAGCTGTAATGTCGATAGAGCTCAAGATGACATTGGAGGATGGAATTCTCAAGGTCACGAAAGGGATCATGGTTGTGATGAAGGATGTCAGAAATAAAAACTTGTATTACTTAAAGGGTAGTACAGTTACATGTGCTTTGGCATCTTCAGTGGATTCGGATGATGATGCTACCAAGTTGTGGCACATGAGACTTGGTTACCCAAGTGAGAAGTTTATGCACACCTTAACAAAGCAAGGCTTATTGAAGGGTGTTAAGACCTGCAAGTTAAAATTATGTGAGCACTGTGTATTGGGCAAGAAAATCAAGGTGAAGTTTGACACCGCTATTCACTGTACAAAAAAAATTCTTGATTATATATATACAAATATTTAGGGTCCCTCTAAGAATGCACCTCTTACAAAGAAACACTATTTTGTCTCCTTCGTTGATGATATTCTAGGCAAAATTGAGTGTACACCATGTTGCATAAAAACGAAGTCATAGGTGTCTTTATGGAGTGGAGAAGTAGAATGGAGTTGCAGATAAGTAGAAAGATCAAGATGTTCACGTATGATAATGGAGGAGAGTCCAAAATTGATCCGTTTCTACAATTGTGTCATTATGAAGGCATCAAGAGATACTTCACAGTTCGAGAGACTCAACAACAGAATGTGGTGCTAGAAAGATTCAACCTTACTTTGCAGAAGAAGATACAGTCCGTGTTGTTTAATAGTGGGCTGAACAAGACATTTTGGGTAGAAGTTATGACTTACGCGAGCTATCTCGGCCGTCCACTACTTTCGACCGTCTATTTTACGTCGCTTGCTGGATGGTCAAAAAGTATTCAAAACACTTGATTTTTTATTTTTAGTTACTTTGAATAATATAAATCAATTTCAACGGAGTGAATCTTATATTTGAATGTCAGATGTTGGTATTTAAGTGAGAAGGATTCGGGCTCGAATCCTTCCGGGAGTGTGTGTATATCTCTTCAAAGATTAGATCATGAAACAATTTATTAAACAATGAAATAAACCAAGTAGGCAAGAACCCATTTGCTCCATTTCACTAATTTTACTTCCTGGTGTCAAAATTAAATGGGTGGGGGGCTAAATTTTGTACCTCATAGATCTAACAAAATGCACAATACATAGGGGCCGTTTGTTTCGCGTAAAACTCCGTAATTCGTAAATGACTTACTACCCAGTTACAACTATGGCGTTTGTTTGGACCGTAATTCGTAAAAGACTTACGTAACTCAACTAACACTCACTTGTAACCCAGTTTCCACTCACTTACAGCCCAGTTACAGTTAATTTTGTGGTTATACAAATTTGTATTATTTTTATATTAATATTAAAAAATTTTAATATTTAACTTTTTTAATATTTATTTGCAGTATTAAAACTTTTAAAATCACCAAATAATTAATTTTGTGGTCAACTTTTTCACTTACGACTTATATATTACGACAACCAACCACCATAAAGTACAATACACTTTTCCACTTTACAATTTTATATTACCAACCAAACACCGTAAAATTTACATACATGTAACTCATTTACAATTATAAAAGACTTTACCAATTATAACTACAAATTACGGCCAGTTTTGACAACCAAACAGACCCATAGTGAAGGATTGTGGTCACCTCAGTGATGAATGGATCACACCTGAAACACAAAAGCAAGGGACCACAGAATCCACCCTCACATTCACAAAAGAAACTGTAGTTGGCTTTTAAAAGGAAAAAAATTAAAAGGAAAAAAGGAAAGTCTCAAAATGTATTCAAAAGCCAAGCTTTCATCTACTTCTCTACGCAAGACCCACCGATGGAGTCTTCCCGCACAGGATGGCTGCCGGAGATTGGGAAAACTGCCGGTCTTAAACTATAGTTTTTTTAGAATTTCACGTAATTTATCTTCCTAAATTTAAAGTTTAAACATCAAAAATTATATTGCAATAAAATCAATATAGATAAATAAATATTAGAAAAAAAAATCTGACCTATGAGGGAGTAGTCGTTTATGTCACTGACAAAAGACGCGCCTTATTGCTCGGGTGTTGAAGCGGTCGCTGTTAACTAGCGATAAAAGCTCCCGAAAAGTAACAACACCCGACTTAAGCATAAGCTTGGATCTCTGCTCAAACGAGGATCAGTTTTCCCATTAAATCATTGTAAAATCAATAAAAATTTAAAGGAAAAAGAATAACTTCCATGCTGTATAGATTGTGCCAGACAGAATCACAGAAGCTAAAGAGAGATAAGAGAGAATAGATGTTGGTTGTGTGTCTTGCTGCTGAAGGGGGTGACTCTATTTATAACCTTTAGAATTCTCCCAGTAGTTTGTAACAGTAAGAGAGAATCATGAGCATGCAATCAGATTATTGAGAGATATTCTCACCCGACGTACGGATCTCGTAAGACTTGCTCAAGAGGAGTCAGTCAAATTGAATTTGTCAAGTAAAAAATAAAAATAAATAAAAATAACACGAGCTCGCCGCTCGCGCACGTGCACGCGCTGCGCTGGGCGTGGGCGCGCACGTGTTTGATATAAATCTGTATCATAACATGTAATCTCTAACAAATAGGATGAGAAATGATCGCTATATAAATCACTATTCTTCCAATCCCATATTGGACTAAATAAATAAATTAAAATAAACACTATAGGAAAATCAAGCTTTCCTTTAGGTTAGTGTTCACTTAACCCTAACAGTCCCTCAAAAAGTCAAATTTCAAGGAAGACAAAAATTAATGAATAACATAAAATATAAAATTATAAGCAAAAATTGAGCAATCTCACACTATGGATTCGGGATAGGTAGCTAGCGGCTTTAAATCTACCCTTAACAAATTCATCGCAACTTGAGAGACATAATGAATAATGCCTTAAATAATGTCTCTTTACCAGATATTTGACAATCGACACTCAGTAAGTTCTTCTCTATTAAGCGGGCGAGTTGAGCGTTAATGGTAATGCTCACAATAACCGACATGAGAGTTTCTAGAGGTCTGTCCTGCCCCCCAACCACGGCTGTCACTGTTCTTCTCACATAGGTAAGCCTTTTAAAGGTACTACAACTGAATATTATACCCTCTATAACTCATGCGTTGGACTTATTAAAAGTTTAACTCAGCCTAACCAGCTGCATCATAAGAAAATCGTCGTCATAGAGAAGGGGTAGTAACTACATAATGCTATAAATATGATATAAATATATTCAGGTCGATGCTCCATACGAGTATTACTAGTCCAGCTTGTTTTTATCACATTGAACTTCTATCACGGGAACAACTCACCAATCAGGTTGGTTGGGTTCCTGTTGTCAGCGATCTCATCTATGGGCTTAACCACATCTCCCTCGATGCATCTAGGACCACACTTTTAGAAAGATTATTTATTAAAATGGACTTTATAAGGTCCAGAGTCATATTACAGCTTAACAACTTTTTATTTTAATACAAGAATAATCTGTCATTTTACGTGAAGCCCCCAATTCGAGAGTAATTCAATAAACATGAAAATATAATTTTATTAAAACGTATCAGCGAATAATGTTTTAGTTCATACATATAGTAGATCAATTGATCAATGTTGAAATATCAAAAAATTTAGTATTCTATGAAATGAACATGTACTTGCGACTAAAATTCTTTAATATTCTCTCCTCTAATATTTATTTTAATCAAAGATCAACAATAAGTTCACATGTCCTAAACAATTAAGTTTGCACACAAACCATATAAATTCGATTGCAGATATTCGCACCGACCAAATTAATTAAGCCACCCATCAAATAATTATAAGAGTGTCATTATATTTTTGGACACATTTATCATCAAGGAAAAGTCCAAAATGCCCTCCTCCGTTCGGCCAGCCATGACGTAACAGTTATAGTCGTGTTTGACACGCCGTGACTAGCCGAATATGACTGTAACTGTTCAATCATTTCTGGTCGAACAGAGCTATAATTGTTCAGCCAAGCATGACCGCTCGTGCCACGAGGGGGAGGAGAAGGGGAGGTCGGTAGCCCAGGAGAAGGGGGAGGAGGCGCACATGGGGAGGTCGAGGGGCTTGGGAGGAGAGGCCCTCCTCCCCCTCCACCTCCTTCCTCATTTTCCTCGCCACCAGGTTTGTGAGGAAGGAGGTGGAGAGAGGGGAGGGGGCTGAGGGGGGAGGCTGGAAGGAGGGTGAGGCGGAGAAGGGGAAAGGAAGTATGTTGATGTACTTATTGAAAGTTTGATCATTTTTTACGATTGGTGAAGTATGTCTTTTAGTTAGATGGAATCAGTGTTTGAATATGAAAATTTTGAAATAGATTGTGGATATTATTGTAGATGTTGAGACTAACTTTGCTATTCTTATTCAATTAGATTTGATGAATTAGATTTTTATTCTCTGTGCTCTTTAGTTCAAGATCAAGGAGAAGAAAAGACTCTCACTTCAGGTATTTTTTTTACTTTCTTTTTGTAAATTTTAAATTCTTTTCTTTTCATTTTTCTTCAAAATTTTTCCTTTCTGATTTTGTCTGCATTCGTTCTTTCTTCACTAATTTTTTTATTTTTATTCTTCATCTGTATTTATATTATATTATTTTTTATTTTTTTAAAATTCTTTCTTTTTCCTACACATTTTTATACTCTCTCTAGATTTTACCTTTTTCTTATTTATTTTTTGATTTAGATTTACTTTTCCCTTTTTGTTTCGTTTTATTAATTCTAACTACTCATTTCTTATGCTTTTTCGGACTCTTTTGTTTTCTTTCTCCAATCTTTCTTTCCTTATTATTTCTTCTTTTTCTTTTTTTTCCCCACATTTTAGCTTATTTATCATTTAGTACTATTTTATAATTCACATTTTATCTTTTTAATTTCTTTTTCTATATTTATTCTTTTATGATTTTTTTCATTTATTCTTTAATCACTTTTTGGTTTCCTTATAGATTTTTTTTATAATATTTTACTTTTTTAATTTTTTCCATAATTTTTCTTGACTTTTTGCAATTCTATTCTACATATTTTAAAAATTATTTCTTTGCTTTTTCGTTCAAATTATTTATTTTATTTGTTTACTTTTTGTCCTTTAGTTTTTTTTTCTTTTTTAATTATCTCTCTTTCTTCTGCGAATATTGTTTTTTCTTTTGTTTTTAAACTTTTTTATTTCTTCCTTACTCTTTCAATTGTTTTTAGATTTTTTTTTTTAGTTTTTTATTTGGGGGATTTTGCTACAGCTCCATATACCAAATCGTAATTAGGAAACAACTCAACTTCATAATTTAACTCGCTACAACCACCTCTTTTTTAAACTAACCAGATGCGTTCACGTGTCAAGTATCGAAGTGCTCCTCGGCAGGGAAAGAGGAAAATGCCCCTTAGTAATCGCCTCAAAAAAGTGGACCTCTTCGAAAATTCAGACTGTTGGTATATAGAGGACTGCGATGATTGCAGTCCTCATAAAAAATATCATATTTCTGAGTTTTTATAGGACTGTCACCATGATCGCAATACTCACAAAAATATCATATTTCTGAATCCTTATAGAACTGCGATCATTAACGTAATCCTAATAAAAACATAATTTTTCAGCCTACATTGGGACTACGACAATGATCACAGTTTTCACAAAATACCCTAATTTTTAATTAATAAAAAGGGTGACCATAGTCACAGTCTTCTAATAAATGATTATGATCATAGTCACAGTCCTCACAGAGACTGCGATCATGAGTCGCAATCCTTACATCAGCATCATCATTAGCAACAGACTCTTATTCACTGACATCAAATGATGCCCAATGCATTTCAGATCTAAAAACCTCATCGATCACAAGTACAAATGAAACTCATTACGAGCATGAACAAATGAGATCTGTAAAAGGTCGATCCCAAAAAATTTGATCCAGGGGCTCCCCCTAAGAACCCTGGGAGGGGGCTCTCCGTCCTTTTTCAACCCCCATGACGACATGACCGCAGGTCGATCTACGAATTACTCTCCGTCGGGGTCAGTGTTGAAGGGAGAGTAATGTCGGGGGCGATGGGGAAGGGTAAAAGAGAAAATGAAAATATATAAAGAAGTGGTGGTTGGAGAAATCAATTTATACCGACGTAGATGAGACTTTAGCGAATAAAAATAGAAGTGTGAGTTTTTTTCCTAATTATGAAGAGAAGTAGGTGGTTATAATGAAATTTTTCTTTTATTTTACCATCATATTTTTAATTTTTGTTTATGACAATAAGTTCTATTTTGTATTTTTTCTTCTATTCTTTATTTTTCATTGAATATTATTTTCTTCTGATTCAATTGTTTATCCTCTATCTTTTGTTGAATATTAATATCTTATTTTGAATAAGTAATTATAATTCTGATGAATAAATATTTCAAATAAAATATAAAATAAATCACCATATCAAATTAGGAATTACTAAACTAAAAAAAAAAACTTCACATACATCGCTAATGAATTTTCTCTATTATATGCTGTTTTGATTTAGAAATCCTTTTTAATTGGAAATTCTCTTTTACTTGATATTCTCTTTTTCTTAAATAAAGTTAAGGGTTACTTAGGATTATCCAATTGCTATTCAAAATTTAGAAATCATGAGTTAGCTCAATAAATTAATTCTAATGATTTGGAATTCTCTTTTATTTGAAATTCTCTTTTTTCTTAATTGAAGATGAGAATTCATTATGATAATCTAAGGTTATAAAGAAGAATGTCCCAAGTGCTATTCGAAATTTAGAAACTATGAGTTGGTTCAATAAACCTAGTCTAATGGTCTAAAATTACTCTCGGCGAAAATACTATTGGTGATTTTATAGGTAGTGTGTGTGTGTGTGTCTATATATATATATATATATATATATATATATATATATATATATATATATATATATATATATATATATATATATAGAGAGAGAGAGAGAGAGAAATGTATATCAGCCCACGACTGAGAGACCCTCAGCCTGCGGTGACGTGGCACATTGTTAGCCACACTAGAAAGGACGCCCCGCCCAACGGATCTGTATAGTTTATTATTTTTTTATATTTCTGACGTTAGTCAATTTGTCACAATTATCTTTTATAACTGCGTCCAAACTGCGACCAATTTCATCAAATCACGAAACTAATTTGAATGCTTCTTTATTAATTTTTTGTTTACTAATTTGAAATTTACTGATTTTGAATATAGTCGCAGTTTACATTTTTTCGCATGTAACGTATAAATTATTATTATTATTTTTTACATATTGAATGCGGATAAGGACTGTGACTATGATCGCAGTGCTTAATGAGAGCAAGTCTTGGACGTTTTTTTTGCTTAGTTAAATGTAATAACGGTGACTAAGAACTGATACTATAATCGCAGTTTACGTATTATTTTATATATTTGTTCTTCACTGTGACTGTTGTCTTAGACTCCTATAAACTATTAAATTTTTTTTCTACATATAACATGCGATCAAGGACTGCGACTATGGTCGCAGTACTGACGACAGCATTTTTTGTGGATGAATTTTTTACTAAGTTAAATGTAATAATGGTGACTAAGGACTGATACTATAGTCGCAGTTTACGCATTATTTTATATATTTTCTCTTCACTGTAACTGTTGTCTCAGCCGCCTATAAACTACGAATTTTTTTACTTATTGCATGCGATGTAGGACTCTGATTATGGTCGCAGTGTTTAACGACAGCAGTCGCAGTTTTGTAATTTGTGATATACAGTGAAATATACAGTGAAATATACTGATTTGAGAGGACTGCGATCATTTTCGCAGTATTATCTGTTTATATAGTTTAATTTTGGACTGCGACCATGGTAACTATTTTTAACTTTATTGAATGCAAAACGATCAAACTGTTTATGACTGGACAGCGACCGTGGTCGCAGTTTCATATGTAATTATTATATAAGTACTGTGACCATTATCGCAGATAAGATGCAGAAATAATAACTATACGGTATACTTTATATATTTTAAAAATATGAAAGATTATTTTACAGATAGAAGTAAATTTTATTTATAACATAATATGGTTAGAAAGAGACCTTACAAAAAAAGAGCATTAAATGCTCTTAAAAGAAGACAAAATAACTTTGAATATCAGAAGATGAGGAAATGCTAATCCTCGTCGTCATCACCATCATAAGCAGATTCGTCGTCTTCATTCTCCTCGTCTTCCTGTTCATCACTTATTTCCTCATCATCTTCCTCTTTTTGAGGGTTAAACTCCCAGAATAGATCGTCTCTATCAAGCTCTTCGTCCGATCCGTGTCGAGAAAGCGAGCCTCCAGCATCAGAGGACATGCTTTCATCAAGCATGTCTCTGTCAAGTGGCAGAGGAATAATTTCCTCCTCACTAAGCCCCATGAAAACTTCATCATTCTCATGAAGAAGAGGATCAGTTAAAATATTATTTGATGTAGTGAGATAGTCAAAAGGAGTGAAGTCCAGACTGGTATCAGATTCACTAGAATACCATGAAGAAATAGAACCGGTGGGGAATGATTGAAGTTGAAATCTGAGTGTTCAGAGGAAGAAGATGGGGAAGACATGATTCAAGAATGAATTATTTTCTGAAAGTTTTTGAAATCAAATTGAAAAGGAAGAGCAAAAATATAGTTTTTAGATATGAGATAATATATTAGTTACAAGCACTATATAAAGGTCAATAATGTGAAAGAACATGAATAGTAATAATAATTGTTATAGGTGACGGTTGAGTATTGGAAGAAGTGGTAAAAAAAAAATTAAATATTTAATTGAAGAGTTATGGCGGGAGAATCCGAAGAGTTACTTTTTTCCAGAGGTTTACTGCGTGAAGTACAAATTAACTTTTTATAGAATGTTTTTCCTATATCTTTAGATTACGTATGGTGCACATATTTCCTTTATCGAGATTAATATTAGTGCATCTCTTTTTCCGAGACTGTTGTTGTATCACGGTAGATAGAATATTAGTTACTTCATTTAATTCAGTGTAATTAATATAATATTTTATAAGATGTGATATACGCGAACTGATCTCAGGGTCGCATGGCTAATCTACTTTGTAAAATTATCAAAAATCTGTTACATAAGGCATGCGAAAAAAGATTGCGACTTTGGTCGCTGTTCTGAACAAGGTCGCAGTGCTGAACGATAACATGTTTCGTCTGTTATTTTTATGCGAATAAGGAATGCGAGTAGGGTCGCAGACGTGATATAAAATTTAAAGTTATATTATATTAAGTCTGCGCCCATGGAAGCAGTGATAGAAAGTTTTGTTATACTATGACTGCGACTAATATCGCAGTCGTCATATAAAATTGAAAGTTATATTATAGTATGCCTGCGACCATGGTCGCAATGTTTGAAAGTTTTATTATACTATGACTGTGACTATGATCGCAGACTTTGTAAAACGGTCAGAATTCTGTTACATAAGGCACATGAAAAAAGACAGCGTTTGTCGTCGGAGTGCTGAACGATATCATGTTTCGTCTGTTTATGAATTTTTTGTGTTTAAGGAATGCGAAATAATTAACCATTGTATTTCATTATTTTTTTACACTGTGCATTTGTAATAGAAAAATCAATATACGGTTGGCCCACATTAAATTTCATTTTTCTATTCATTTCAGTTTCTTTTATTAAACATATATGAGTTGAAAATAACACGAAATAAAATAATATAAAAAATTAAATAAAAAACAATAGTTTTTTTACGTTTCAAACATGTTTTTTACTTTTCAATGATGTTGTTTATTTCACATTATCTTGTTCCAAATTTTTTTCTATTATATTTTTGATGTAGTAGAATTAGGAATTTTATAACTGTAGATATATTCAACTGAAAATTCTTTAGGTAAATTTGTTTGTGGATGAGTTTATGCTAGTTTAGAAGTAAAAAAGGGGTATTTTTGTCAATTTGATTCACGATTCTTTAGGTGGGATTTTTTGATTTTTTTTGGCGCATACACTTTGCGACCGATATGTGGCATATATTCAGCCACGTCACCGCCGGCTGAGAAACTCTCTCAGCCGTCGGCTAAGGTACAGTAACCCCATATATATATATATAAGTTGCTTTGATTTAGAAATTTTTAATGGAGATTTATTAATAAATTAATGACGAGAATTTGCTATAACGGCGGTTCAAAAAATCAATACTATTATGATTTGGATTCCTTTTTTAACTGAGGTTCTCTTTTCTCTATCAAAATTTAAAATCTAATAGGTTTCACAATTAGAACATGATTAGAATAGAAAATTGAAGAAAGAAATTTTTTTATTTTTCATTTTTTTTGTTTTTATTAATTGTAGAAAATTAAAATTTCAAAGTAGTAGTTGAAAGAAACGATTAAGATAATAGAAGAAGCATGAGAGATGTTTTAATTTGAGATTCTTCTTTTTTCAATCATGAGTTAGTTTGATTTCGAAATATCTTTTAGTTTTAATTGAGATTCTTTTAATCAATTAAATGTTGTGGATTTGTTGCAATGCTCAATAGTCAATACACTAATCCAATTATGATTTGATTTTTTTTTTTTTAACTGAGTTCTACTTTCTAAATCAAATTTCTCAATCAAAAGTGAAGACTTATTATGATTATTTATCGCTCTCGATAGAAACGCTATTTGTGCTTTTATAGGTAATATAGATATAGATATATCTTATGTTGAATAGATAATTGCAAATTTTTTGTAAAAGTATTTCAGATAAAAATATGAATTAGATCACCATATCAAATTAGAAATTACTAAAACTAAAAAAAGACTTTTATTTGCATCTCATGCACTTTTCTAGTATTAGAGTAAAGGAGAAAAACAACAAAATAAGTTGTAATAAACTCATAATAAACTAAGATGGTGGTTTAGAGTTGGGTTCGACTGAAATGGGCCTTAACAGGCTTTTAGTAAGCTGGGATTGATCTAAGAATAAGCCAACTCTGCATTTGAAACGTAGTTGGGTTTGGGCTCACCTCTATTCATTGTCTATTTGCTAGCTCTTTTCAAAGACCATTTCTCCGAATTACAAGTGGAATCAAAGAAATAGGACAAAGTAATTTTTTAATTTAATCTATTTTCCAATGATATTTTGAAAAGTTGACTCGCTTTTTTTCTAATGGAAAACAACCAACTTCTTATTGTCCTTTTTTAGATATACGTAATTAATTATATTTAAATAAATTTTAACATTAGAAGAAAAACAAAAAACAAAATATAATTTATAATATAAAATTTGTTTTATTCTAAAATAAAAGTTAAATAAGCTTAATCAAAGTTTATTTTATATTATTACTTTTGTTCCCACTTAGTTTCTGGAGTCACTTGTCTACCCAGTGGGGAACTCAATAATTTGTATCTTTTCATACGGGTGTCGTACGAATTGGTAACCCCATGATTTATTTTTAATATTTTTAATATATAGTTCGGAAACTATTAAGTCTAAAAATAAACCAGTTTTTCATACTCGGTCACCAAATACTTTTGCCTTTAAATTTTGAGAGGTTATTAGGTTCAGATTTAGAAGCCAACATATATATTCAAAAACCAGCGGGTTAGCTCATTAGTAATACCCCTCTCTATTAAGGAGGAGGTTCCAAGTTCGAATCTCACAGTTGTCGAATTGAGAGATTTAATTTGCGTAATTAGTGATGGGTGTGTGTATATGCGGGAGGGTGACCGTCCATCTTCTTTCTCAAAAAGAATAACAAAAAAAAAAAATATTAAAAAAAATGAAAAAACCCAAAGAAAAGCTAGTTAGAAAAACACATCCATGCAATTTGACACCAAAGAATATGGCAGGCAAAGTTAGGTTCTAGACCATGACACTTTGAATATTGGTCTACTGCAATCTTGCACCTCAGCTTTTACTTGGGAAAGGATCAATGAACAAGTCTCTGATCCCCTTGCTACCAAAACAATGAGAGGGCCACTGTGATCAGTAAAAGTGCAGTAGATGTCACCCTCAGTACAGTGAGGCAGATCTCACTCTCAGGAAAAGTTAGTGGCGCACCACAGAAGGTATATATCCTGCTGTGGATGGAAGCATGCCAAGCCCTTCAGAATTTACAACTAAAAGTTATGAATATTGATTTTTTTTTTTTTTTTTTTAAAGTAGACGTGAATGAATAGTTCATAAAATTTATGATAGAGTCTCTTGAGATTTGATTACGAAAAATGAATTACTCATCTTTAAATTAATAATTATGATTCTTTGCGCCTAAATTACTAATATGATATAGTCCTTAAATTGTTAATAACATTCAAATTATTTTTTGCATGCAATAGACTAATAGGAGCTAGGTCTTGAAGTAAAATATAATTGGGACTTGTTATTATTATTTTTACCTTTTTTTTGTAGTAAAACGGTAGGGCAAGACCGATGGGTTAGCCCACTGGTAATACCCCTCCTTGGTGAACATGAGCTGTGTTACTTCGTCCACTATCTAAAGAGAGGATTCCCAAGAGGTCCTGACGTTCACCCGGTCAACGGAAAACAAGATTCACTTTCCACCGCCACATCAAGAACCCGGCACTAAACAAAGGGAAGATTCAAACGTGAATATCTTCCCTCTCTTGTAAGAGGATTATTGATCCGCTGTAACTTTCTTTACGATCAAATAAAGAATTTACTTCTCGATCTTCAATTTTTTCCTTCACTAAATACTTGCTTAAGTAAAAAAGACACCATGAGTTTTTGGCGTCTATCCTAACTATTCTAAAGAGACTTATGATAAATTCAAATCGGCCTTTCCTTACAAAAGAGGACTTAGGGTCAAGCTTCAGAAAGTGCTTCGTTATCGATTGGATACCATCTCCTTCTTCACAAGATACTCTCCTCCATTCGATATCTCATTCTTGTCATCCACACTTTTTCAAACTCTCAGTGTTTATCCATCATGAGTTTGTGAGGGATATTCAAGAATATTACAAGTTTGTTCATGGGATTTCTAAGAGCTCCATGCGAGATCGACATCAACTTTCAGATTTTTCAGTCAGTTTTTTTTAGATTTATTTTAAGTTAAACTCACAATTTTTCTTCCATCATGAGTTTGTGAGGGGTATTAGTATTAGAATTATGATTATATAGCACTAATTGTATTATGATTAGATGTTTTCTCATCATGTAATTATAATGACTATTATTCAGACATTGCTCTCATCAATAGTACAACATACAATTCATCAGTTTCTTCAACTAATTTGATAGTAACTTACCTAACCCGGGATCAGTGGAGCCAGGAATTATTAACAAGGGGAGAGCACAAAATTGAAAAAATAAAATAAAAAAAAGATAACGAGTAATATATAAAATGTCGCTTCAAAAAAAGTAATATATAAGTTGATAGTAGATTTCAATAATTTCATAAACAAATGGTCACAAAAGTAATAGAAGTTATAAACGAATAGTGAATGAATTCAAACATTTCTATTAAAAAAATTAAAACTTTAACAAAAAAATTACCAATTTAAACCCTACTTTGTGAGATTCCATATTACGAAACTTATTTAACCAATATTCACTTTCTGCTTCCGTATGGAGAGACTTTTAGAGCAACAAAAATCTGTAATAAAAAAATAATAAATAGAAACAATTAAAACTATAAATTTAGGGCAAAAGTTTTAATAAATAATTAAAAACATACTTTTTGTGCTTTGAAAATTGATGCATGAAACACAAGAGGTTGTTGTTTTTTACCCTTCCCAAAAGTGATTCAGACCCTTAAAATGATTATGAACGTCGGAAAAAAATTTAAGATTCAATTTCACTCCTTTTCTTTCTGTTTTTCTTTTTAGGTAGAAGCTGTATATATTTTTTGAGAAATACATCTTAAATAGTTAGTTTTTGAGATAACATTTTCTTTTTTGAGAAAATCATATATAAGATGAACAGTAATTTTAGAACTATATTTTTGTTATAGGATGATTTTTAGGAATGCACCGTTCTTTCTTTATTTTAGAAAACTATTTGAGGAGAAAGTTAAGGAGAAGATTTGCTTTCATGAGAGATTTATCGGGAGGGGATTTTTCTTTTTCTAAGTGACAGGGGCCAAAGGAGTGTGTGCTTTGTAATCAACAGAGTGAGTCAGTGCAGCACTTTCTACTCGATTTCTGGTCTACGACCTACATATGAGAAGGAAGTGGGTTCGCTCCTTAGAGCGAAGGACCGGATCTTCCAACTCGACTGCGGGTTGACTTATGTATGAGAAGGAAGTGGGTTGGCCCCTTAGAGCGAAGGACCATCATGTCCTTCGCACAATGTCGGTCGCCCATCAGGTCATCACAGCAGATGGACGACCTGATGAGAAGAGAGAAAAACAAAAACATATTTTGTGAGTCTCATCACAAAATGTGTTTTTTCCTCTCTTTCTATCGGGATGTCCATCATCTATGATGAACGTCCCACAATGTGCGAGGGACCACCTGATCCTTCCGCGAAAGAGCTAACCCGCTCTCATATGAGAAACCATCAAGAGGTCCTTCACAGTTTCTCCTACCTCTATAAACGACCTTTGGACCCTCTGGCAGGGACGCAATGTTCCATGTGCCTCTAGAAAATTGTGGGATACCACTGCAGCAACCATTTGTTGAGACATCTGAGAAGAATAATTGAATGTTCAGGAGCAAAGCTAGGGCACCGCAACATATACTATTTTAGATCAAAGCTGACATTGTCTTGAAGGCAGAACTCTTTATGGCAGGCGCACCGAATCAGGCTAGGGTGTTGCTAGGAGAGTTGACACCAGTGATACCAGTACATGGCACAACTCTTCTTATGAGGGCATGAACACCTAAGTGACTACACTCCAAGTCGTTGACGATGGACACTGCAGGGGTTGCAAAAACAGAGGAGGATAGTTTTTTAACTCTATGCCAGATGTTCGGTCGACCGTGCAGTCAACCGACATGCACAAGAATTATTCCCCCTCGAACAAAGAGTCTCCCTGCAAGCTCGTCTTACGTGAAGCACCAACTGCAGCGGGGTTAATCAGGCCCCATTGCGCCTTTTGCGTTATTGGGGGGATCTACATCATCGAACATCACCATCCCACGACTAAGTTCGGGGCATGCCTTTGATACCAATTGAAGGACTTGGGGCATCATCTCAAAAGACTAACTTTCTAAGTGAAGTTGCCCAAATATTTATATCCCTAAGACCATCCTCATGTCTAGACGATGTGGGACTATTTGTTCGACCCAAATCCCAACAGGGGCTGGCGACACCCTCTCCTTGTTAGGTTTTGATTGTGTGGGGGGCTTGTATCTGTTTCAGACTATGTATTTGTACCAGTTTATACTTGTACTAGTTTATATTTTTCTTCTTCTCTCTCTTTACTCTTGTACATTTTTATTGTTTCGTTAAGATCTCTTTAATGCAGGCAAGGATTATGACGTGAATACGTCGTGAAAGTTGATTAATGTCGAATCTGGCAGTTTTCTTTTCTGGATCTATTTTGAGTCTGAGTTGAATTCAAGTTTTCTTTATTCTGATTGATGGAGTTTGTTTAGGATTAGGAGAGCTTTATGGTCTATAAATAACCACTCAGGGGTGGCCTTCAATGTATTCCAAGAGAATCCAATGAATTTATAATTCCTAAGGGTGTAATTCATCTAGGTGAGAGATTCGTGAGAGAAGCTTAGGCACAAAGGTTCGCTGTACTTGGCGACCATCAAGGGCTTGTAATCTTCTCAGTACAAGGTGTAAATAATTCTTATTGTACTTCATCAAAGTTTTAATAAAGTTTCTCCCTTCTCCCATGGACGTACACACAATCTGTTTGATCGGTGGAACCACATTATATTGTTTGTTAGATTTCTATCTACTTTGAAATATCTTCTTCTTCTCTTCTTCACGTTTCCTTAGTAGATCATATGGTTTTGTTTCTATTCCGTCGCCCTAGTCGATCCTATCATGTGGGCGTCCTCCTCTGAATTCACAACTGTTGATATGTCTTTAATGAATAAATCAAATCATAATCATAAACCTTTTCACAAAATCAATTAACCACCCTATAAAGATCTTAGCCACCCTATGAAATCTCTAGCCACCCTAAAAGTCATCAATAGCCACCCTATGAAGACCTTAGCCACCCTATAATTTTGATGTATGTGTGGGGTGAAGTGATGAACGAGGTTAGAAGTTTTGCCTATAAATAGGTGATAGGTAGTAAAAATTGCATATTTATCACTACATTTACTATCATGTTTCCTATTTATTCTTTTAATTATGCACTATTACTAAAGTTTTGTTATTTAATGTGTGCAGGCCTTGAGTATTTATTCAAATAAAGAATAAAAGCCTAAATGAAGCCCAAAAGCCCATGTCCAAGCCCAATGCAAAAGTTGCAATTACCAAGTGCCAAAGTTGCAAATACTAAAAGAAGAGGGAAGGGATAGACTTCTACTCAACCCTAAAATGCTTGCAGGATGAGGATAAAGATAAAAGGAGAGTGCAAAGATAAAATCGTTTTGAAGAGATTTGGATTAGGGTAACTTGCTTCCCAAGTTATCCCGAATTTTCAAAATAAAGAGTCGAGATGTCAGATCTAAACGGATGTACCCAGATGGACGGACCAGAGGAGGCCACGCGCGAAAGCGCGTGGCCAGGGACAAGGCTGCGTTTCCGCGGCCAGATGGATGAGAGGGATACCTGCTTTTGCACGAGAGTTTTACCGGGACTCTACTTCTTCCAGCTCCTATAAATACCCCTGCAGAGCAACAGAGAGGGCATCCAGAGACAGGAAATTAGGGTTCTTTAGTTTTTCTCTTTTCAAATTTCTGTAATCTTCATTTCATTTTTAGCATACTTTGGAGAAGAAGGAGCATTGTATTTGGACGCGATTTCAAATAAAGGTTACCTTTTTTGCCATTTAAATTCTTGTCATTTAATTTCGTTTTACTCTGTGATCTTTCTATTTGTTTTTGTTCTTCTTTCTCTCACAATTCTTCATATTAAACAAAATAAAAAAAATTAAAAATATAAACAAAAAGATGATTAACTAATTCTAAAGTGTGGTTTGCTGATTTCTTAAACAACCCTAGAGCAGTTTAGGAATTGAATGGATTGATAATAATTTTTAGAAACCCTAGGTTTAAGACAGATTGCTTGAAGATTAAATTGATAGTTAGTTTTTCTAATCTAGGTTACACCTCTAAACTATTCTTCACAACTTCATGCTTAAGTACTTTGACAGCATAACCTTAAGGTGAGACTTTTCTTATGCTGTACTTAGAAGTTAGGATGAACACTTGTTGGATTTTTAGTAGTGCAAACTAGTTAGATTGTAATATCATTTTTTCTTGCTTGAATCTTTTCTAATAAACCTAGGATAGATTTTATGTATTTCAAGATGATATTCAATATTCAAGACTTGCACTATGGGTTGTGGTAGAAGATCAGTAAAATCACATATCTCTAATCATATATTCCAAATCTAATCTCTCTTTTGTTTTGTTCTAAGGATACAGAGAAATCGTCCGAAAAGCTTGCATCGCATCCTTCCCTGTGGATCGACCCGCTTTGGCCCTTGCTGCAGCGGATAGAATTGAGACTGAGAATTCATAAACTTTAACTCTTTCTTTGCAATCTCAGTTTTTCAATCAAAATTTTGGCGCCGTTGCCGGGGAAGGAACGGCACGATTTTCTCAAAACTAATTCTTTATTCTTTCTGTTTGCAGGTTCGAAGAACAGGAAAACTAATAGCAGCAAAGGACATATAGCAACTCTGTGCCTCTGCCCTCGAAGGCAGAGCAACAGAGCCTACTACAGAGCCGCGCAAACGCGACAATAGCCGCGTTTTCGCGGCCTGAGTAGTTCACTACTCACTCTGTTTTCTGCAGGTTGCTGCAATTTGCAAGTTTGATTTACTGCTCTGTTAAATATTCTCTATGATCACCCTGCATACTGCTAATAATTAACAGTAACTTACTTGTTGAAAAAAAATTAGACTCTTGCATTGTAGGCACGTGTCTATTCAATTTTTTTAATTTTGTTGAAGAGTGCTGGCGACAAGGTACGTTTGCATTGCATATAGATTAGGAAACACTCTTGGCTGATTTACTGCTTTTTGAGTGATTACTTATCTACTACTTTACACGTACACAAAAAATTTTTAAGGGCAAAACCCATTAACAAGATAAGGTGGGGATTTCATCATCCTTCCTTGGCCCACAAATCATCTCCGTCACACTCACAACCCTAACCATAAGTAAAAATTGACTAGACGTTAGCCCTAGGTTTGTAAATCACCTAGAGGGGGGTTGCGCTAAATGCGGAAGCTTAAAACAAATTTGCAACACACTTAGTACAACACACAAGTGTAACCGAATTCCCCGTGAAGGGCTCTGGACTAACTCCTCTTGATTCCCTTAGATATGGGTTGAGGTGCTATATGAAGCTCTTGTGGTTAAGTACAAGTGAGGCACACACAAACAACAAGCCAAGCATATAAGGATGATAAGCAATATGAAATATGCAAGGCACAAATGCAAGTAAGTATGAATGATATGGTAAAATGAATAATGCTATACACAGCACAAATAAAGAGAGAGGGTTAAGTGACAATGGATCAAACGCAAACACAAAGATATGTTCCGAGACTCGAGCCCCTAGCTCTACGTCCCCGCCTTCACCGAGAAGGATTTCTAATCCACTATACTCCCACCGAGGGAACCTCCACCGAGGAGGATTTGTTACAACATAAGGAGTACCGAACTCCTCTCTCAAACACCGCCTCACAACCGAGGGGTAGACCCGTAGCCAAACAACAACCAACACCTCTACCGAAGAGGGTTTACAAACCAAACTCCACCTCTCACTAGAGGGAGCAAACCACAAGCCTCAACCTCTACCAAAGAGGGAGCAAACCAATCACCGATCAACCTCTACCAAAGAGGGATACAACAAAAGCAAGGGTGTACAACTTGGAGGCTTCCACAACCTCAAACAATCTCTCTTTTTCTCTTTTCCACAAAACAAGATCCTAATAGATTAGGATAGAAGATATAGCTCAAGTGTGGAAAAAACAAGTGTTTGATCAAAGAAATACTCTTGGGAAAATACCAAATAGATATGGAAATGAAGAACAAGAAACCAATTCCCAAAAACCTATTTTCTTTGAAAATAACAAAACACTTAAAAACAAATAGATGAATCTTTTTGGCACTTAAACTCTTTTGAAAACTTCTTTTAAACACCAAGAATAGAGAGAAATTTTAGCTCATAAAATCTTAGTTAAAAACACCAAGCAATGGGGTATTTATAACCCAAAACAAAACTAGCCATTAGGCTGATCTGTCAGCCTGACAGGCTTGCGGTCAGCCGGCCCGGCCGACCGCCAACGGTCAGAAATATGACCGTTGGGGCATCCGGTCGACCGCACGGCCGACCGCCCAGATACAGAGAGCAGAGCTCTCTGGTCCGGTCGACTGGTCGGTCGGCCGGCCCACTGTGCTGCCAGACGTGCACAAGGCTGTGCACGTCGGTCGACCGCAGGGTCGACCGGCCCTTGGTTCGGTCGACCGTGCGGTCGGCCGACCTGGCCTGTCAGCCACTGTCCTGGGTCAGAAACTGGGGTTAAATTATTTTAAAAAATCTTTATCTCTTCTAAAAATCCCCAAAAATAGTTTTATCATTTTGCATTGATACATAAACATGTGATAAAAAGTTTAGCTCAAATATCAAGCATATGAAACTATTTTTGTTTTTTAACATTTTTACCAAAAACCAAAACTTGTATTTTATCAAACTGGATTTTTCAATACATGAATAGGATAGTCAAAATAAGTTTGTCTAAGAAGTTTAAGCATGCATGTATAGAAAGAATACATCTACTATACATATAAACCATTTAAACTTGTTTGATCAACTATTCATAAAAACAAATATTGGTTAAACCAAAACCGAAAAACCAATATCCAAATATAAAACGTGTGCGTTGAGCACTTGAGCATATCCACTATACTAAGCTTTACAAATAGATCTAAACACACTAAACTATGGATACCTAAGTCTTCTTGACGATCTTCCCTCTTCAAGCTGACTCGATCCCAAACGTGATCCACCGAGTGCAAAGGTATAATCTTGATGCTCGGGCACGGGAATCACCATGTGAAAGCTTCCAAACTCCTCTTTTTGAAGCAATCACCAACTAATATCTTGTTACATGATCTGAAACTAAAATCACAAGATTATTAGTAAACATAACTACATGAGTTAATCATCATCAAAACTAGAGAGGAACCTCCGGGCCAACAAGGTTAACTCGGACTCACTAGGAGATTGCCGAAGGAGGAAGTTGTTCGAAATTAACTCTTACTAAATCGGTGTCTAGGAAGGGGATTAAGGGCCGAAAGCCCGAAGATCGGTGGTTATTTAATTAAGGAACGTGTTTGACGGAAAACTTTCCACCGGTCATGCCACCTACCTGGCCGATTAACTTGTGGTTAAGGTCGGCAATATAACTCCTAAGGACATTCTAAAGTTAGGAGTCGTCTAGGTCAAGGCTTACCCTAGAATAGGAATTTTGACTGTTTTTCTTTTTTTTTTATTGATTGATTGGGTGAACTTGTTTGCTAATTGTGCATGTCCGCTTGGTCGAGAGACCCACTTACATCTAGACTAACTAGAACCAGTTCACCACCCGAGCAAAAACCCGACTCACACATGGCACAACACCATCACTACAAGATATGTTCTATCCTATTAGCACCTCTCTTCCTTCTTGCATTCAGTTATCCGATGAAGGTGTTGACCAATTTGAGCTCAAGCCACAATACATCAACACTCTTCCCAAATTTCATGGACTTGAATCTGAGGATGCATACTTTTTCATAAGGGAATTTGAAGAAGTATGTCTCATGATGAAGATACCCAGCCTAGGAGAAGATGCCATCAAACTACGGTTTGTCCCATTCGCTTTGAAAGACTTAGCAAAGAAATGGCTCTACAGTCTAGAGGCCGGTTCAATATCTTCGTGGGATAATTTTTTAAGGCCTTCTTAAAGAAATTTATCCAGTCCACAAGACTGCACTAATTAGGAAGAGCATCTTACAATTTAAGTAAACAGCCAATAAACCTTTTTGGAAATATTTCGAACGTTTTAAGGACCTCCTTGCCAATGCCCTCACAATGGGATAGAGAAATGGCGACTTTGCCAAGTTCTATATGATGGATTAGAATATCAAACTAAAACGCTATTAGAATCCATGTGCCAAGGAGGATTTTTGAAAAAGAACGAAAATGAAGGATGGTTATTATATAAAGAATTAGCTGATAATACCATCCAATGGGAACAACTCCGAAAAAATTTAGGACTAATGACCCTACTTCTTCTAAAGGAGGTATCCATTCCATTGAGGCCAACATAGCTACCGATGCTAAGTTCGCTACTGTGATGCGAAGACTAGAAGCTCTTGAAACTAAAGAACCAGTCTCTGTGAACCAAGTCAGCCTAACACCTTCGGCTGGCTGTACTTATTGTCAAGATATGAACCATGTGTTCGAGGAATGTCCCGTCTTTATCGCGCATCAAACCTTGCCCGAACATATGAGTGCGGCCTTCACAAGGCCCGCCAACAATCCATATTCGCCCACCTACAATCCCGGTTGGAGAAATCATCCCAATTTTTCATGGGGCCCAAGCAACAATGATCAAACTAGGCCCAAATTCTCCAAAATTTTCAAAATCCACCCTATCAACAAAATTTCCCTAGTCAAAATCCTCCACACTCTTTCCACTATTCACAAATGGAAAACAGACTCTCCAATATGGAAAGAAAGATGGACACTCTAGTTAAAAGCCATGACACGCTGGCTCAAGTCTTGACTAGGATAGAGATCCAACTGAATCAACAAGAAAGACAAAGGGGAACTCTACCAAGTCAACCATTGCCAAACCCTAGGAATCCTAGGCAAGCCAATGAGGCTCAAGACCAAAACCACTGTAACTTGGTTCATACACTAAGATTAGGGAAACAAGTTGATAATCACGTATCCATGCCACAGGACCCATCTCTGTTGTCCATTCCATCTAGTTCCACTCCATCTCCGCAAAACTCCAAAGAAACTGAAGTTGAGAAATCAGCAGGACAGGTGCACCAGCCTATAGCCCCATTTCTGAATAAGCTTAGGAGTAATAATAATGCACATATGGAGAAACTAGGTATTCAATCGGGTTAGGCTCAATATACCACTTCTTGATGCAATCCAACAGGTCCCTAGTTATGCCGAATTCCTTAAGGACATGTGCACCAAGAAAAGAAAGACAAATGTGTCTAAGAAGGTTTTTCTATCCACTAACATTAGTGAGCTATTGTCCAACCAGATCCCAGTCAAATACAAGGACCCTGGTTGCCTTACCATTTCTTGCACAATAGGTCGAGCTGAAATCAATCGAGCACTCCTCGATTTAGGAGCTAGCATTAATTTGCTTCCTTTTTCCGTATATCAACAACTTGGATTAGGAGAACTCAACCCAACCCAAGTTACAATCCAATTGGTTGATCGCTCAATCAAAGTTCTAAGGGAGAGATCAATGATGTCCTCATACGGGTGGGAGAATTTATTTACCCAGTCGATTTCATTGTTTTAGAGACACAACCTGTGTCTAATCCTAGGTACCAAAACTCCCGTCATCTTAGGACGCCCGTTCCTAGCAACCGCGAATGCAATCATAAATTGTAGAAACGGATCCATGAGATTGACTTTTGGGAATATGACCAAGGAAGTCAATGTTTTCAACTTAGGTAAGCATCCCTACGACATAACCGACTAACCCTTTGAGGTTAACTTCATTAAAAACATGACAAGTGAGCACAATGAGGAGATCATACTAGAGTCAAAGGAAGAGGAAGAGTTAGAATCAAGTGATCTCAACCTTGATGAGATTGAATGGGCAGCAAATCCAAGTTCTATAGTGATGGAAAATTCAAGCTTAACTGTAACACCCCACTCCCGGAATACGTACTTAGTTGCGTATTCAGATTTTTCGATCGTATTTTTCGATTTACTTCCTGTATTTATTTTATTATGAATTATTTATATATATGATCGTTTTGTCTTAGATCCGGATTCGTGGACTCAGAGTCTGCCCTTCTCTGAACCGGGGACCCGATCCTAGTGTATTACTCACTTTAGTCTTTCCGGTATTCAGATTTGACCGATTTCAGTTTCAAACATTATTTTCCAATATATTAGATTTTCTATGATTTTCTGGAATTTTCCTAAATTAAATGGAAAATCTTCAAAACCGGTGTCGACCAGCACTGCTGACCGACTTCTGGATTTTTAATTTACAAACAGGTTGGAATTTCTAGAAGGGCCTTTAGACACTATCTCTTAGAATCACATTTCTTACCTAAATACTTTTTCTGAGGATTTTATGAATTTATGAAAATTCCACCGGAGTCGGTATCGGCCAGTATCGCTGGTTGATTTTGAGATTTTTAGTTTTAAAACTATAAAGTATTTCTTAAAACGGATTTCACCATGATTCTTATTATAATATTCTTGATTTTTGAGAATTTTTGCGGGTCGTTCCGAGATACTTGATTTCGGGACGATTTCGGTATTTTTTCAAAAGTTTTCCGCATCCGCAACCGAATCTCGGGAATCCGCCACTTTCATTATTTTCATTTTCTCTTCCAAGAAAATATCTTACTTTTCCAATTTCTTTTCCTTTTCCCACTTTCTTTCTTTCCTTTTTCTTCCACCACAAGCTTCCTTTTCCTTCCACCATAAGCTTCTCCAAGCTTCTCCAACACTCCACCAAAATATCTTCTCCACCTCCTCCAAAAATATCTCCACCTCTCCATCTCCATGGCTGGCCATGATTGGCCAAGAGAGACACCTCACCCCTTCCACTTTACAAATAGCCCCCTCTCTTTTATTTTATTTGCATTACCTTCACAAATTCCAATTCCTATAAATACCTTTCCTTCTCCATTCCACTTCATTTTCTCTTCACCACTTCACCAAAGCCTTAACCACCACCAACTCCTTCTTCATCTCCACCACAACAATCACCACTACAACTTCTCCAACTCCTTATCTTCATCTTCTTACTCCTCCATCTCCATTTAAACCACCACAAACTCCAAAACTCCACCAAAGCTTCCACCACCTCCTTTACCTTCTCCAAAAATACCACCACCATCAAAAGCCTTCACCAAAACCACCACCCCTTCACCACATCAAGGCCGGCCACCTCCTTTTGGATTGGGGGCCGTGCTCCTCTTCATCATCGGCAAGGCTAAGGCCGGTACCCTCCTTTTGGATTGGGGCCGAGCTTTCTTCGTCGGTAATATCACCGTAGATCTTTCCGGTAATCGTTCGCGATTATTCGGTGATCGATTTAGTGATATTCGGCGACAAAGATCATTTCGGATGCTTATAGCTTCAAGCATCAGTTTTAGGCGAGTAACCTCGCTCGCCAAGACATGGACTTGTAAACTCTTTTTATTATTGTATTTTATGTCGTGCGGTGTGGCTAAACTGATTAGACGCGGAGTTACCTCCTGCGTCTAGGCATTCCTTAACGCGGCCTTCGCGTTATTGTATCGTTGCGACGCAAAGCTAAAGCTCGCGTCTGTGTTCTATCTATATTGACATGACGCGGAGTTATACTCTCGTCCGCGTTCTCCTCCTTTAAACGCAGGTCACGAGCCTCGCGTTTTGGCACCTTTGCGACGCGAAACCCGCGTCTGCTATTTCCGCGTCTACTACTTTCGCGTCTGCTACTTTCGCGTATGCTATGCCCATACCAATGTTATTCATGCATTAACGCGACACAGAAACCATGTCCGCGTCCGCGTTCTCCTCGCGTCCTGACTTGAAGGCAGACCTCGCGTTTGAGGCATCTTGCGACGCGAATCCCGCGTCTACTATTCCCGCGTCTGCCATTCTCGCGACGCGAACCCCGCGTCTGCCATTTTCACGTCTACCATTCTTGCAACGCGAACCCCGCGTCTGCTATTTCCTGCGTCTGGTATACTCCTACTTGACACTTACTCATATTATACCACCTGTCCCCAGTTATGGTTTGACTTATCACCTGACCCCTGTATTCTTGTATTCCTGTATCTCGTATCTCCTGTATTGTGCTAATCTTCGGCCAATCCTGATCCTGAATGGAACTAAGTGCCACACGGAACAAAGTGCCACATCACACTCGTGGTGGGGGCCACCTCTTGAATCTGTGGGGGCCACCTCTAGAATCCATCCCCTCAGAGCAAAGTGCCACACGGAACAAAGTGCCACATCACACACGTGGTGGGGGCCACCTCTTGAATCTGTGGGGGCCACCTCTTGAATCTGTGAGGCCACCTCTTGTCTACACCTGATATCCTGTTGTGAAATCCTGAATTCCTGATCCTGTCCTGTTCTGGTTCTTACCGCTAAAGTCGCACTTGATGATTTTATTATAAAAGACAACTTGCACCCGGTTTGGGGGAAACTGATGGGCCCTGATTAATCATGTTCATGGTGGCACTATCGAGTCACGCGTGGCCACATATTTAAGGGATCACCTGGCGGCCACCAGGGATTCCGTGGGGTGTACTGGCACCCCTACTCCTGATTTTCATGCCGGGTATGCACACGCCCTAGACCTATTTCTATGGGATCTGCGATACTCTATTCCTGTTTGGGCGTCCATAAGTCCCGGTACCTAGCGGTACGTTCCGGCTCAGCACCGGATACTCCTGAACCGTTGTCCCGGGCATGTACGGGGCCCATCCAGAACATGATTCATCGAACTTTATCAGTTTCCAAATAACTTGCTCTATAAGTTGTAAGTAGAAGTATGTGTAATGGGACACATACTAAGACCTACAACTTAGACAGCCTAATTATAATAATATACTAATATGATGCGGTTGTATTGTTTTGTAACTCGAGCTGTATAAGTTCAGGTTACAGTAACATGAGGTAAAGGTATATAGATGAGGGTTTCGTTGTTTGGATTATTCCTTCGAGGTACTAATCTCATGGAGCAGTAGCCTAAGCCTGTACAATGGATTTACTCGTAATCGGTTTTATTCGGTTTTATCGGTTTTATGTTAGCTTAGGAGATAATTAGTATTGCCCTATCTACTTTACTTCTTATCTTGTTATGCCATGGATGTCACCTACTATATTCCTTTTGTTCCTGCACGCTTATGTCCACAACATGGTTTTCATGCTTATAATCCAGATTATTGATACACATGTGCTTACCCATACTCGCCATTTGGCTTTTGTATTACTACTCGCCTGGGGAGTTTCATCTGACTCCCCTGGATTCTCATGTCCAGGTCTTGGAGCCTGGAGCTAGAGGATCCTTCTTGCTGAGGTCAACGCTTACTCCTGTGGAGCTGTCAGATCAGTTGTAGCTCCAGTCCCATCCTTGCACCTCCTGGTTGGCTCGCGATATCTCCAGCTATCTCGTGAGCACCCTTTTGTACTGTTCATATATGTACATCTTTTTGGTACCCTCGCACTTGCGCCTATCGGGTGATGTAATATTATTGTAATATTGGATCACCTCTGGTGATAACTTTGTAATTGTATTCATATGTTGGAAATGTATAACGCACCACTTGCTTTCGTACTCTGATTCTTGCCTGTACTGATGCTTAGCGTATATACGTAAAGGTATTTCTGACTTGCGTATGTACGTTGCAGTAACGTCTCCGTACCCGCAGGATCGGGGCGTTACAGGGTGGTATCAGAGCCTAGGCTCTACATCCTCAGTACGTCCAGACGGCAAATTAATGGTAAAGAAATTTGCAACTGGAATGCATGAGTCCTGGTTATACAATCCAACTACAAGTGCAGAGTTATCTCTCTCTTTCTTCTGATCCATTCCTTGTATCCTGAGACCCTTCAATCTTTTTACCTTCCAGTTCCTCTTGTTACCCACTTCAACCAACTCAGATATGGAAAGACGGGGAACACGCAATGGTCCTAGTACCTCTCAAGATGGATCCAACAGAGACAATGATGGTATGATGAGGATACTTCAAGGGATGATGCAGAGTCAACAACAGCAGACAGAGCTTCTACGTCAAGGACTATTGGTTGCACCTCGAGAGCAAAGGCCAGGCAATATGTCAGACTTCAGGAGACTACAACCGGCAATCTTTTCGGGAACGGAGAAGCCTCTGGATGCAGAACAGTGGCTGATAGACACAACAGACCTTTTGAAGGCGGCCCGAGTCCCTAATGAGAACCAAGTGGATGTGGCCAAGATACAGCTGAGAGATGTGGCCAGAACCTGGTGGTTGGCAGAAGAAGCAACACTGGAGAAACCCATCACGTGGGACAATTCTCAAAGGGTTTCTATGAGAGATTCTTCCCGACAATAGCCCAAAAGGAAATGGAAGAACAATTTATCCGCCTGCAGCAGCGCAATCGGTCAGTGGATGAATATGCTGCTGAATTCTTGAGGCTCAGCAGATTTGCTCCCTACATGGTGGCAGACGAAGAAAAACGGGCTAGCCGATTTCAGCAAGGGCTGAAGATGGAGGTCCAGATGTTCCTTATTCCTCAACAACTGAAGACATACTCTCAGGTTCTCTCCATTGCCCGTGAAGTGGAACGAGGATTGGAGAAGAAGAGTGAGAACCAGGTGCAGAACAAGTCAGTAAAGAGACCCTTTCAGTTGATGAATGAGGGAGATACAGCTAAGACAATCAATGGTCCGATGATCAAGCGACCATTCCAACCTCCCCTTCAGCAGATGATATGTGGGTACTGCCGAAAGCCCGGACACATCCAACGCAATTGCCGAAGAGCTAATGGGCTATGTTTGGTATGTGGATCTGGAAATCACTCTATAGGTGATTGTCCATTCAAGGGGACCTATCCAATACCACCAGCATTTCCAGCACGAGCAGCACCCCTGGCACTTCCAGCTCCACCACATAGAGGAAACCTAGAGACCATTGGCCGACGAGCTCCATTCCCGCCCCAGCAGTATGATCATCCACAGAGAGGAGTAAGAACTAGAGCAAATCATGGTAGAGGTCAAGTCTACAACATGGCGGCAGAGGCATCAGAAGAAGCAGCGGCAGAATGTGAAGACCAGTATCCAGAGCAGGAACCTTAAGGATATTATCGTGGCAGCTACCCCTGATCCTTTTGTATTTTGAGTTGGTAATCCTTCGTAAATATTCCACTTTATCATTCTCTCATTACAAATCCTGGTCCCTCCTGTGTTCATCTTACCCCTGTTTTGGTTTTTTCGAAGCCTTTATTTCCGCCCTTGTCCTCTTCGTGTTCAATTTACCCCTTATCGAAATTGCGAGGACGCAATTTTTTGTACGGTGGATGGATTGTAACACCCCACTCCCGGAATACGTACTTAGTTGCGTATTCAGATTTTTCGATCGTATTTTTCGATTTACTTCCTGTATTTATTTTATTATGAATTATTTATATATATGATCGTTTTGTCTTAGATCCGGATTCGTGGACTCAGAGTCTGCCCTTCTCTGAACCGGGGACCCGATCCTAGTGTATTACTCACTTTAGTCTTTCCGGTATTCAGATTTGACCGATTTCAGTTTCAAACATTATTTTCCAATATTTTAGATTTTTTATGATTTTCTGGAATTTTCCTGAATTAAATGGAAAATCTTCAAAACCGGTGTCGACCAGCACTGCTGACCGACTTCTGGATTTTTAATTTACAAACAGGTTGGAATTTCTAGAAGGGCCTTTAGACACTATCTCTTAGAATCACATTTCTTACCTAAATACTTTTTCTGAGGATTTTATGAATTTATGAAAATTCCACGGAGTCGGTATCGGCCAGTATCGCTGGTTGATTTCGAGATTTTTAGTTTTAAAACTATAAAGTATTTCTTAAAACAGATTTCACCATGATTCTTATTATAATATTCTTGATTTTTGAGAATTTTTGCGGGTCGTTCCGAGATACTTGATTTCGGGACGATTTCGGTATTTTTCCGAAAGTTTTCCGCATCCGCAACCGAATCTCGGGAATCCGCCACTTTCATTATTTTCATTTCTCTTCCAAGAAAATATCTTACTTTTCCAATTTCTTTTCCTTTTCTCATTTTCTTTCTTTCCTTTTTCTTCCACCACAAGCTTCCTTTTCCTTCCACCATAAGCTTCTCCAAGCTTCTCCAACACTCCACCAAAATATCTTCTCCACCTCCTCCAAAAATATCTCCACCTCTCCATCTCCATGGCTGGCCATGATTGGCCAAGAGAGACACCTCACCCCTTCCACTTTACAAATAGCCCCCTCTCTTTTATTTTATTTGCATTACCTTCACAAATTCCAATTCCTATAAATACCTTTCCTTCTCCATTCCACTTCATTTTCTCTTCACCACTTCACCAAAGCCTTAACCACCACCAACTCCTTCTTCATCTCCACCACAACAACCACCACTACAACTTCTCCAACTCCTTATCTTCATCTTCTTCCTCCTCCATCTCCATTTAAACCACCACAAACTCCAAAACTCCACCAAAGCTTCCACCACCTCCTTTACCTTCTCCAAAAATACCACCACCATCAAAAGCCTTCACCAAAACCCAACACCCTTCACCACATCAAGGCCGGCCACCTCCTTTTGGATTGGGGGTCGTGCTCCTCTTCATCATCGGCAAGGCTAAGGCCGGTACCCTCCTTTTGGATTGGGGCCGAGCTTTCTTCGTCGGTAATATCACCGTAGATTTTTCCGGTAATCGTTCGCGATTATTCCGGTGATCGATTTAGTGATATTCGGCGACAAAGATCATTTCGGACGCTTATAGCTTCAAGCATCAGTTTTAGGCGAGTAACCTCGCTCGCCAAGACATGGACTTGTAAACTCTTTTTATTATTGTATTTTATGTCGTGCGGGTGGCTAAACTGATTAGACGCGGAGTTACCTCCTGCGTCTAGGCATTCCTTAACGCGGCCTTCGCGTTATTGTATCGTTGCGACGCAAAGCTAAAGCTCGCGTCTGTGTTCTATCTATATTGACATGACGCGGAGTTATACTCTCGTCCGCGTTCTCCTCCTTTAAACGCAGGTCACGAGCCTCGCGTTTTGGCACCTTTGCGACGCGAACCCCGCGTCTGCTATTTCCGCGTCTACTACTTTCGCGTCTGCTACTTTCGCGTATGCTATGCCCATACCAATGTTATTCATGCATTAACGCGACGCAGAAACCATGTCCGCGTCCGCGTTCTCCTCGCGTCCTGACTTGAACGCAGACCTCGCGTTTGAGGCATCTTGCGACGCGAATCCCGCGTCTACTATTCCCGCGTCTGCCATTCTCGCGACGCGAACCCCGCGTCTGCAATTTTCGCGTCTACCATTCTTGCAACGCGAACCCCGCGTCTGCTATTTCCTGCGTCTGGTATACTCCTACTTGACACTTACTCATATTATACCACCTGTCCCCAGTTATGGTTTGACTTATCACCTGACCCCTGTATTCTTGTATTCCTGTATCTCGTATCTCCTGTATTGTGCTAATCTTCGGCCAATCCTGATCCTGAATGGAACTAAGTGCCACACGGAACAAAGTGCCACATCATACTCGTGGTGGGGGCCACCTCTTGAATCTGTGGGGGCCACCTCTAGAATCCATCCCCTCAGAGCAAAGTGCCACACGGAACAAAGTGCCACATCACACACGTGGTGGGGGCCACCTCTTGAATCTGTGGGGGCCACCTCTTGAATCTGTGAGGCCACCTCTTGTCTACACCAGATATCCTGTTGTGAAATCCTGAATTCCTGATCCTGTCCTGTTCTGGTTCTTACCGCTAAAGTCGCACTTGATGATTTTATTATAATAAGACAACTTGCACCCGGTTTGGGGGAAACTGATGGGCCCTGATTAATCATGTTCATGGTGGCACTATCGAGTCACGCGTGGCCACATATTTAAGGGATCACCTGGCGGCCACCAGGGATTCCGTGGGGTGTACTGGCACCCCTACTCCTGATTTTCATGCCGGGTATGCACACGCCCTAGACCTATTTCTATGGGATCTGCGATACTCTATTCCTGTTCGGGCGTCCATAAGTCCCGGTACCTAGCGGTACGTTCCGGCTCAGCACCGGATACTCCTGAACCGTTGTCCCGGGCATGTACGGGGCCCATCCAGAACATGATTCATCGAACTTTATCAGTTTCCAAATAACTTGCTCTATAAGTTGTAAGTAGAAGTATGTGTAATGGGACACATACTAAGACCTACAACTTAGACAGCCTAATTATAATAATATACTAATATGATGCGGTTGTATTGTTTTGTAACTCGAGCTGTATAAGTTCAGGTTACGGTAACATGAGGTAAAGGTATATAGATGAGGGTTTCGTTGTTTGGATTATTCCTTCGAGGTACTAATCTCATGGAGCAGTAGCCTAAGCCTGTACAATTGGATTTACTCGTAATCGGTTTTTATTCGGTTTTATCGGTTTTATGTTAGCTTAGGAGATAATTAGTATTGCCCTATCTACTTTACTTCTTATCTTGTTATGCCATGGATGTCACCTACTATATTCCTTTTGTTCCTTCACGCTTATGTCCACAACATGGTTTTCATGCTTATAATCCAGATTTATTGATACACATGTGCTTACCCATACTCGCCATTTGGCTTTTGTATTACTACTCGCCTGGGGAGTTTCATCTGACTCCCCTGGATTCTCATGTCCAGGTCTTGGAGCCTGGAGCTAGAGGATCCTTCTTGCTGAGGTCAACGCTTACTCCTGTGGAGCTGTCAGATCAGTTGTTGTAATACCCCGTTTCCAGAATACGTACTTAGTTACGTATTCAGCTTTTCGACCGTATTTTTTCGATTTACTTCCTGTATTTGACCGATTTCAATTTCAAATATCATTTTCCAAAATATTAGATTTTCTATGATTTTCTGGATTTTTCCTGAATTAAAATAAATTTCTTCAAAATCGGTGTCGACTAGTGTCGCTGATCAATTCCTGGAATTTTAATTCTCAAACAGTTAGGAATTTCTAGATGGTCCTTTAGACTTTATTTCTTAGAATCATATTCCCTACTTAAATATTTTTTCTGAGAATTTTATAAATTTATGAAAACTCCAACGGAGTCGGTAGATAACTGATTCCGGGATTTTTAGTTTTAAAACTATAAAGTATTTCTTAAAAAGGATTTCACTATTAGTCTTCATATATTATTATTGATTTTTGGTAAATTTACGAATCGTTCCGAGATACTTGAATTTCGGACGATTTCGGTATTTTCCGAAACGTTTTCCGCATCCTCGACTTAAACCCGGGAATTTGCCTTTTCATTTTAAATCCAAGAGAAAATATTTTCATTTATAATTTCCTTTCCTTTTTCCTTTTTCTTAATTTCCTTCCTTCCTCCACAACCACAAGTTTTTCCATTTTCCAAAATTCCAAATTTTCCCAAAATTACAACCTCCACTCACTCCCACCTACTTCCTAAATTAATGCATCTCTCTCTCTCTCTCTCCCATGGCCGGCCAAGTGGCCAAGGAGAAGGACACTCATCTCACCCCCCTATTTACACAAAACCCCCTCTCATTTCCTTTAATTGCATCTCCTTTACAAAAACCTAACACCTATATAAACAATCTCTTTACATTCTTTTCTCTTTTTCCTTCACTTCACCAAGAGATTAGCCCTCACCATTTCCTTCTCCATCTCAAACCCTAACTCCAAACCACCTCAAGATCTTCACCTCTAGCTCAAGCTACTGATTTGGAGCGCATCTCTCTTCGTCGAAAGTATCGCCAAGGATCGAGTGGGTGATACCGTCGACTACGATCTCTTCCGAACTCGCATAGAACTTCGATTAACCGTTCGAGGTGAGTACATCTACTCACCAAGACTAGACAACTTCCTTGTTACTTGTGTTGATCATTCATGTTCACTTGAGCCATAAAAATCATATTTTTAGACCCCCAAACAAAACCCTAGAAATCTGTTCTGTTTGCTGTTTTCCCACGATTAGTCGACTAGACCTAGGGACCAGTCGACTAACCCACCTTAGCTGAAACATAACCTTTCTGATTTCACAGTTTTAGTCGACTAGGCCATAATACCAGTCGACTAGACCCCCCTAGTCGACTACCCATTTCTCCCCAGTCGACTCCTGTTTTCTTGAAATATAACATCAACTCTCTGTATCTCAGACTTAGTCGACTTAGGTATCCATTAGTCGACTAGTAGTTCCCTGTTAGTCGACTACCCTTACAACCCTAGTCGACTAACTTTCCCTGAAACAGAACCCAACTCTCTGTTTCCCAGTTTTAGTCGACTCATCCAGACTAGTAGTCGACTTAAGACCCCTATTAGTCGACTAACCCTTCCACCCAGTCGACTAATTCTGACTGTTTGACTTAGTTAATTCTGTTCTGAACTTGGATCTTATTTGATGATACATGTGTGACATATTATCCCTGTTCATGCTTCATAACTGGTATTACATGACATGTTACTTGATGGATCTCACCACTTGTTACTTCATGATTTATTATTATATTCTTGCTCCATAATTTGTTAAATTGTGAATATCACCCCCTTATCATGTTATCTTTTAAACCAAGCATGATATACTTGACTTTTGTATAAGATACCCTTACAACCCTAGTCGACTAACTTTCCCTGAAACAGAAACCAACTCTCTGTTTCCCAGTTTTAGTCGACTCATCCAGACTAGTAGTCGACTTAAGACCCCTATTAGTCGACTAACCCTTCCACCCAGTCGACTAATTCTGACTGTTTGACTTAGTTAATTCTGTTCTGAACTTGGATCTTATTTGATGATACATGTGTGACATATTATCCCTGTTCATGCTTCATAACTGGTATTACATGACATGTTACTTGATGGATCTCACCACTTGTTACTTCATGATTTATTATTATATTCTTGCTCCATAATTTGTTAAATTGTGAATATCACCCCCTTATCATGTTATCTTTTAAACCAAGCATGATATACTTGACTTTTGTATAAAATGGACCAACTTACACATGGGTCGGGGGAAACATGCGGATATCGATATGCGTTCGTGTTTACAGTGGCATTAGGTATATTGTACAATTATATTTCCGGTCTAACCTGAGGGCCTCCAGGGGACCGAGGGGAGTGCTTGCTCCCTCTTCCTGATACAGTCATGACAAAGGGCATACATAAGTCCCTCCTGATAGGCCTTGCGGCTGGTTCCGTCATCAAGCAACGGAACACCCTGGACCGTGGTCCCGGGCATGCACGGGACCCACTGTAAACATAGTTCGTCGATACAACCGCTGTTTCCAATAACAACCTTGCTTTACTAGGATATGGATCTATGTGCTCTGGGACGCTGGGTCACATAGTTAGATATCACAGTAAGACAAGTAATAATAATAAGACGTTAATTGTAGATTCATTGTATTAGGATTTTATCTCTTTATGCTTTTCATACTTATTAGTTGATATTCCTTATAATTGTTTCATCTTTCCTTATTCATGTCCCTTAGCCACTTGGATATAGTTTGTTTATTATTATATATGTCTTGACTCCTTGGATTTGCACATTCAGATCCGAAGCTTGGAACGAAGTGGAGCCATCCACAGAGGACCGAGCTTACCTTAGTGAGCAGGCGGACTAGTTCCATTCCCCTCGTGCCAGACTCACCTTTTGACTCACGAGACCTTCTTTCTACTTGTGAGCTTTTTGTATACATATTGTATATATATTTCTTTTGGACTTGGTTATGATGTAATACACATGTATTGTGTAATACTTTATAATATCTGTGATAACTTTGTATGTGTACTTCTTGTGTTGGCATATGTATGAATACCACGCTTTGTCGTGTGCTCTGATTCTTGTTGTACTTTTATGCTTAGCGTATATACGTGGGGGCAATTTATGACCTACGTATATACGTCGCAGTGACGTCCCCGTATCCGTGGAATCGGGGCGTTACAGGTGGTATCAGAGCTTAGGCTCTCAAACCTAAAGTACAATCAAGCAGCAAATTCTAGAAATTTGCTTATGCCAACTACAATATACAAAGTTATTAAGTCCTTCTTGATTCCTTCCTTGATTCATTCCCTTGTATCCTAAACTCCTTCCAATTGTTTTCAAATTCCAGTTTTCTATTCCTAACTCGGTATGGAGCGAAGGACGGGCCGTAACCACTCGGGGCAAGCATCGAATGGACCCACAGGGGAGAATGTGGATATTTTGAGGGTCATTCAGACCATGATGGAAAAACCAGCAGCAGCAGACTGAACTTCTCAGGCAAGAATTGGCAGCACCGAAGGAGCAGAGGCCCGGAAATGTATCGGACTTCAGACGGCTGCAACCAGCTATCTTCACGGGAGGCGAGAAACCACTGGATGCTGAACAATGGTTGACGGATACCACAGATCTGCTGAATGCAGCCAGGGTACCAAAGGAGAACCAAGTTGAGGTCGCCAAGATTCAGTTGAAGGATATAGCCAGAACTTGGTGGCTTGCTGAAGAGGCCAGACTGGAGAAGCCTGTCACCTGGGACACGTTCTCCAAGAGTTTCTACAACAGATTCTTCCCTGCTACTGCTCAGAAAGATATGGAAGAGCAGTTTATCAGGCTCCAGCAAGGGAGCAAGTCCGTGGACGAGTACGCTGCAGAGTTTCTTAGATTGAGCCGCTTTGCTCCGTACATGGTGACGGATGAGGAGAAGCGGGCAAGCAGGTTCCAGCAGGGTCTGCAGATGGACATACAAGTTTTCCTGATGCCCCAGCAGTTGAAGACTTATTCTGAGGTTCTCACCATAGCTCGAGAGGTGGAGCGTGGGCTTGAGAAGAAGAAAGTTGACCAGATGGGGAGCCAGGCCATGAAGAGGCCGTTTGCACCAATGGGAAGAGGAGGCCCATATAGAGCAGCAAAGGTTCAGAGGCAACCATTCAGACCAGCTCCTTACCAGATGGCTCGACCGGGTCCTATCTGCAACTTTTGCCAGAAACCAGGTCATTCTCAGCAGAATTGCCGGAGGGCAAATGGGTTGTGTTTGGTGTGTGGATCACGGGATCATTCTATAGAGACCTGTCCACACAAGAGATTGGGGATAGCCAACCAGACCTTGCCAGCACTTCCAGGACGAATGGACAGAGGGCACTTCCAGGGCCACTTGGGCAGAGGAATCAGGGACCAGTGATGAGAAGAGCTCTTCCCCTTCCGCACAGCATGTTGTTCGCCCAGTCCAGAGAGGAGCCAGGACTGCAGCAGGGCGTGGTAGAGGTCAGGCTTACAATCTGACAGCAGAGGAGGCTGAGACTTCAGAGGAAGTGATAACAGGTAACATCAGAGTTCATTCAAAACCTGTTCTCGCTCTCTTCGATTCAGGCGCATCCCATTGTTATATCTCAGACCACTTTGTGGCTTTGCATTCTATACCTGTTAGATCTTTAGACCACAAATGGGAGATTAGTACAGGGAATGGGGTAGTCATATCTTCTAGAGTCTGTACTGATTGTCCAGTAGAACTATGTGATAAGGTCTTGGCCATAGATATGATCGTACTAGACACCAAAGGGTACGACGTAATCTTAGGCATGACCTGGCTCAGTCAGTACCATGCTGTTATTGATTGTAGGGAGAAGAAAATTAATTTCAGAATCCCTCATCAACCGGAGTTCCAATTCAGTGGAGAAGTGAAGTCTACCAAGGGAAAGACACGGATGGCTACTTCGGAGGTTCAGAAGCAGAAGGTACCGGTGTGGGATGAATTCCCAGGAGTGTTTGCTGAAATCTCAGGGCTGCCACCTGAAAGGATGATTGAGTTCTCCATTGACACAGTTCCAGGAGCAGCTCCTATATCCAAGGCTCCGTACAGGATGGCACCGACGGAGTTAGAGATCTTGAAGAAGCAGCTGCAAGAATATTCAGACAGGGGATTGATTAGGCCAAGTACTTCACCATGGGGGGCTCCAGTACTGTTGGCAAACAAGAAGGATGGTGGTAAGAGACTTTGTATCGACTATAGGGAGTTGAACAAAGTTACCATCAAGAACAAGTATCCTTTACCCAGAATTGATGATCTGTTTGATCAGCTTCATGGAGCCCGTGTATTCTCTAAATTGGATTTACAGTCGGGTTACCATCAGCTGAGGGTGAAGAAGGAGGATATCCCGAAGACTGCATTCAGGACCCGTTATGGCCACTATGAGTTTCTGGTTATGCCTTTCGGAGTCACCAATGCCCCTTCAGTTTTCATGGATTTGATGAACCGAGTGTTCTCGCCTTATCTGGATCAGTTTGTTGTTGTTTTCATAGATGACATCCTGATCTATTCAAGGAGCAACAGGGAGCATGCAGAACACTTGAGGATTGTATTGCAGACTCTCCAGCAGGAGCAGCTTCATGCTAAGAGGAGCAAGTGTGATTTCTGGTTGGACAGCATAGCTTTCCTTGGACACATAGTATCAGCAGAAGGGATTTCAGTTGATCCCAGCAAAGTCCAGGCAGTGAGGGATTGGCAGATTTCGAAGACGGTGACTGAGATTAAGAGTTTTCTTGGACTAGCCGGATATTACAGACGCTTTGTCCAGGATTTCTCTAGGATTGCAGCTCCATTGACTAAGCTCACCGGAAAGGGGAAAGGTACATATGGACTGAGGAGTGTACTGCAGCATTTGAGCAATTGAAGCAGAGGCTCATTTCAGCTCCAATCTTGAGGACTCCCTCAGGTAGAGGAGGGATGGTCATCTACAGTGATGCATCAGGTAAAGGCCTGGGGTGTGTGCTTATGCAACATGGTCATGTTATAGCATATGCATCAAGGCAACTGAAGACTCATGAGCGGAATTACCCAACTCATGACTTGGAGCTGGCAGCTGTTATCTTTGCCTTGAAGATTTGGAGGCATTATCTTTTGGGAGACAAAGTGTTGATATATACTGATCACAAGAGCCTCAAGTATATTTTCTCACAGAAAGAGTGAATATGAGGCAGAGGAGGTGGCTTGAACTGATGGCGGACTATGATATTGACTTGCAATATCATCCAGGCAAGGTCAATACAGTTCCAGATGCACTAAGCAGGATGCCAGAGAATAGAGTGCTTGTCCAGCTCACTCAGCAGAAGGAGTTGATTCGAGACTTCATCAGATTGGACTTGATGTTAGTTCGAAGGACTGAGAAGGCAGGGCAGTTCATGACTTTGCAGATTCAGTCAACATTGATTGATGAGATCAGGGAAGCTCAGAAGGAAGATCCCAGGTTACAGAAATTCCGAGCTCAGGTAGAGGCTGGATTGAGGACTGATATCAACATTCATCCGGATGGTGCCTTATACTTTGGTAGCAGGATTTGTGTTCCCCAAGGAGATGTTCGGCAGAAGATTTTGGCAGAAGCACACAGTTCAGCATATTCCATCCACCCAGGGGGAAACAAGATGTATCAGGACTTGAAGAAGCAGTTTTGGTGGAATGCTATGAAGAGGGAGATAGCTCAGTTTGTAGCCAAGTGTCTGGTGTGCCAGCAGATAAAGATAGAGCATCAGAGGACAGCTGGACTTCTACAACCTTACCGATACCTGAGTGGAAGTGGGAACACATCACTATGGATTTTGTCACGGCATTACCTCGTAGTCCCAAGGGTAATAATGTTGTGTGGGTAATCATTGATCGCCTCACCAAGTCAGCTCACTTCATACCATTCAGGGTGGGTCAGTCAACGGAAGTCTTGGCAGACAAGTACATGAAAGAGATAGTTCGTCTACATGGAGTTCCGGTGAGTATTGTTTCAGAAGAGATACCAGATTCAGATCTCATTTCTGGGAGAGTCTCCAAGAAAGTTTGGGAACCCGTCTGAAATTCAGTACATCATATCATCCTCAGACAGACGGGCAATCTGAGAGGACTATCCAGATCCTTGAAGATATGCTTAGAGCCTGCATGATTGAGTTCAAGGGATCATGGGAAGACCATCTTCATCTAGCTGAGTTTTCTTACAACAACAGCTATCAAGCCAGTATTAAGATGGCACCCTTTGAGGCATTGTATGGGGGAAATGTAGGTCACCGATTTGTTGGGATGAAGTCGGTGAGAGGAGTCTTTGGGACCTGAGATCCTAATGCAGACAACAGAGAAAGTCAGGATTATCAGAGATCATCTCAGGGCAGCTCAGAGCAGACAGAAGAGTTGGGCAGATTCACGGAGAAGGCCATTGGAGTTCCAGGCAGGAGATCATGTATTCTTGAGGATATCACCTACCAAGGGAATCATCCGGTTTGGTGTTCGTGGAAAGCTGAGTCAAGATATATCGGCCCATTCGAGATTTTGGAGCGAGTGGGAGATGTGTCTTACAGATTGGCATTGCCGCCTTCTTTGGACGGAGTGCACAATGTTTTCCACGTATCTCAGTTGAGGAGGTATGTAAAGGATGATAGCCATATTCTGGATCACTCCGAACTAGAGCTACAGCCGGATTTATCATATCAGGAGCAGCCGATGGCCATATTGGATAGAAGTGTGAAGACACTGAAGAACAAAGCCATTCCATTAGTATTGGTGTCTTGGAACCGACATGCTCCAGGAGAAGCCACTTGGGAACGAGAGGATGTTATCCGAGAGCGTTACCCTCAACTCTTCACATCTTGATTTGGTAAAAACTCTTTCCTTCTATTCTTTTCTACTGTTATCACTCTTCTTTTCCTTATCTATCTGTTACCTTTCCTGTTACCTTTCACCTTATGAAATTTCGAGGACGAAATTTTGTAAGGTGGGTGGATTGTAATACCCCGTTTCCAGAATACGTACTTAGTTACGTATTCAGCTTTTCGACCGTATTTTTTCGATTTACTTCCTGTATTTGACCGATTTCAATTTCAAATATCATTTTTCAAAATATTAGATTTTCTATGATTTTCTGGATTTTTCCTGAATTAAAATAAATTTCTTCAAAATCGGTGTCGACCAGTGTCGCTGATCAATTCCTGGAATTTTAATTCTCAAACAGTTAGGAATTTCTAGATGGTCCTTTAGACTTTATTTCTTAGAATCATATTCCCTACTTAAATACTTTTTCTGAGAATTTTATAAATTTATGAAAACTCCAACGGAGTCGGTAGATAACTGATTCCGGGATTTTTAGTTTTAAAACTATAAAGTATTTCTTAAAAAGGATTTCACTATTAGTCTTCATATATTATTATTGATTTTTGGTAAAATTTACGAATCGTTCCGAGATACTTGAATTTCGGACGATTTCGGTATTTTCCGAAACGTTTTCCGCATCCTCGACTTAAACCCGGGAATTTGCCTTTTCATTTTTAAATCCAAGAGAAAATATTTTCATTTATAATTTCCTTTCCTTTTTCCTTTTTCTTAATTTCCTTCCTTCCTCCACAACCACAAGTTTTTCCATTTCCAAAATTCCAAATTTTCCCAAAATTACAACCTCCACTCACTCCCACCTACTTCCTAAATTAATGCATCTCTCTCTCTCTCTCCCATGGCCGGCCAAGTGGCCAAGGAGAAGGACACTCATCTACCCCCCTATTTACACAAAACCCCTCTCATTTCCTTTAATTGCATCTCCTTTACAAAAACCTAACACCTATATAAACAATCTCTTACATTCTTTTCTCTTTTTTCCTTCACTTCACCAAGAGATTAGCCCTCACCATTTCCTTCTCCATCTCAAACCCTAACTCCAAACCACCTCAAGATCTTCACCTCTAGCTCAAGCTACTGATTTGGAGCGCATCTCTCTTCGTCGAAAGTATCGCCAAGGATCGAGTGGGTGATACCGTCGACTACGATCTCTTCCGAACTCGCATAGAACTTCGATTAACCGTTCGAGGTGAGTACATCTACTCACCAAGACTAGACAACTTCCTTGTTTACTTGTGTTGATCATTCATGTTCACTTGAGCCATAAAAATCATATTTTTAGACCCCCAAACAAAACCCTAGAAATCTGTTCTGTTTGCTGTTTTCCCACGATTAGTCGACTAGACCTAGGGACCAGTCGACTAACCCACCTTAGCTGAAACATAACCTTTTCTGATTTCACAGTTTTAGTCGACTAGGCCATAATACCAGTCGACTAGACCCCCCTAGTCGACTACCCATTTCTCCCCAGTCGACTCCTGTTTTCTTGAAATATAACATCAACTCTCTGTATCTCAGACTTAGTCGACTTAGGTATCCATTAGTCGACTAGTAGTTCCCTGTTAGTCGACTACCCTTACAACCCTAGTCGACTAACTTTCCCTGAAACAGAACCCAACTCTCTGTTTCCCAGTTTTAGTCGACTCATCCAGACTAGTAGTCGACTTAAGACCCCTATTAGTCGACTAACCCTTCCACCCAGTCGACTAATTCTGATGTTTGACTTAGTTAATTCTGTCTGAACTTGGATCTTATTTGATGATACATGTGTGACATATTATCCCTGTTCATGCTTCATAACTGGTATTACATGACATGTTACTTGATGGATCTCACCACTTGTTACTTCATGATTTATTATTATATTCTTGCTCCATAATTGTTAAATTGTGAATATCACCCCCTTATCATGTTATCTTTTAAACCAAGCATGATATACTTGACTTTTGTATAAAATGGACCAACTTACACATGGGTCGGGGGAAACATGCGGATATCGATATGCGTTCGTGTTTACAGTGGCATTAGGTATATTGTACAATTATATTTCCGGTCTAACCTGAGGGCCTCCAGGGGACCGAGGGGAGTGCTTGCTCCCTCTTCCTGATACAGTCATGACAAAGGGCATACATAAGTCCCTCCTGATAGGCCTTGCGGCTGGTTCCGTCATCAAGCAACGGAACACCCTGGACCGTGGTCCCGGGCATGCACGGGACCCACTGTAAACATAGTTCGTCGATACAACCGCTGTTTCCAATAACAACCTTGCTTTACTAGGATATGGATCTATGTGCTCTGGGACGCTGGGTCACATAGTTAGATATCACAGTAAGACAAGTAATAATAATAAGACGTTAATTGTAGATTCATTGTATTAGGATTTTATCTCTTTATGCCTTTCATACTTATTAGTTGATATTCCTTATAATTGTTTCATCTTTCCTTATTCATGTCCCTTAGCCACTTGGATATAGTTTGTTTATTATTATATATGTCTTGACTCCTTGGATTTGCACATTCAGATTCCGAAGCTTGGAACGAAGTGGAGCCATCCACAGAGGACCGAGCTTACCTTAGTGAGCAGGCGGACTAGTTCCATTCCCCTCGTGCCAGACTCACCTTTTGACTCACGAGACCTTCTTTCTACTTGTGAGCTTTTTGTATACATATTGTATATATATTTCTTTTGGACTTGGTTATGATGTAATACACATGTATTGTGTAATACTTTATAATATCCTGTGATAACTTTGTATGTGTACTTCTTGTGTTGGCATATGTATGAATACCACGCTTTGTCGTGTGCTCTGATTCTTGTTGTACTTTTATGCTTAGCGTATATACGTGGGGGTAATTTATGACCTACGTATATACGTCGCAGTGACGTCCCCGTATCCGTGGAATCGGGGCGTTACAGTTGTAGCTCCAGTCCCATCCTTGCACCTCCTGGTTGGCTCGCGATATCTCCAGCTATCTCGTGAGCACCCTTTTGTACTGTTCATATATGTACATCTTTTTGGTACCCTCGCACTTGCGCCTATCGGGTGATGTAATATTATTGTAATATTGGATCACCTCTGGTGATAACTTTGTAATTGTATTCATATGATGGAAATGTATAACGCACCACTTGCTTTCGTACTCTGATTCTTGCCTGTACTGATGCTTAGCGTATATACGTAAAGGTATTTCTGACTTGCGTATGTACGTTGCAGTAACGTCTCCGTACCCGCAGGATCGGGGCGTTACATTAACACCTCCACCCATCGAGCCACCTCCTTCATTGGAGTTAAAGACCTTACCTAAACATCTTAAGTACGCCTACCTAGGTGAACAAGAGACGTTACCAGTCATAGTTGCCTCCAATTTGACTAATAGGCAAGAGGAAGACCTACTGGCAACCCTTAGGAGACATAGGGAAGTCATTGGTTGGACTATGGCAGATATCAAGGGACTGAGCCCTACGATAGTCCAGCATCGAATCCATCTAGAGGAAGGGGTTAAACCGAAGAGGGATCCACAGCGTAGGCTAAACCCACTCATGCAAGAGGCTGTACAAGCTGAAATAGTGAAACTGTTAGATAATGGGATCATTATCCCATTTCCGATAGCGAATGGGTTAGCCCAATGCATGTGGTCCCTAAGAAGTCTAGCTTTACTGTGGTAGAAAACGACAAGTATGAGTTAGTGCAAACACGATTGCCCACCAAAGTTCGAGTATGCATGGACTATCGCAAGTTGAACGCCGCCACTAGGAAAGATCTTTTTTCCCTCCCATTTATCGACCAAATGCTGGAACGATTAGCCGGTCATGAGTATTACTGTTTCTTGGACGGTTACTCAGGGTATAACCAAATCCCAATAGCCCCGGAGGACCAAGAAAAGACAACGTTCACGTGCCCATTTGGGACATTTGCCTATCGTCGAATGCCTTTCGGCCTATGTAATGCCCCCGCCACATTCCAACGTTGTATGTTGTGGCGCCCCGATCCCGGCGGGTACGGAGACGCCACTGCGACGTACATACGCAGGGCGATGGAACCATCCCGTATGTACGCTAAGCATCAATACAACACAAAACAGGAATCAGAGTGCGAAAATACGTGATATTATACATTCCAATACAAAACAGTACAAGTACTTTAGTTATCACAAATTGTGACATAATATTATATCACCGGGTACTACAAAAGTAGGATTGTACAGGATACAAAAGATAAACTCACAAGCTGAAAGAGTGAGAATCTCGTGAGCGGAAAAGACTGGACGGGACTACTGCTGATCTGTCTGTTCCTCGAGGTAAGCCTGATCCTCAGCTGATGGGTCCACCTCGGTCCAACCTGTCAAATCTGAACATACAAATGCAGGGTTGTTAGTGGGCAACCCAGCGAGTGCATAAAGAAGCCAAGTGGCAAGTATGAGTAAAAGTAAGTGCATCATGCCAAGTATAATGTACCAAGATCAATAAACATGGAATAATCATAATAAATAGCGAATCATGAAATAAAGCAAGTGTAGCAGGTCATGTAATCAAATTAGCAAGCAAGGGGTAACTAACATAAATGGTAAATAATAGAATTCATGTAGCCATCAGTCAATCATCAAGTTATTATTATTAAGACTCGTTCAATTTGTATGCTTCGGTATATAACCGGTGCCATATACCTCTGCATACAAATCAAGCGAGACAAGTTATTGGAAATTGATGGGGATTGACGAACCATGTTTAGAATGGGTCCCGTGCATGCCCGGGACAACGGTCCAGGAGTATCCGGTACTGAGCCGGAACGTACCGCTAGGCACCGAGACTTACTATATGCCCGTAGGTCTTAGTATATGCCCGTAGGTCTTAGTATACGCCCGAACAGGAATAGAGTGTCACCGTTCCCCACAGGATATACCAAGGGGATTATAGCACACCCGGACAGGCAAGCAAGGGGGTAGGGGTGCCAGTACACCCCTCGGAAACGCCTAGTGGCCTCCAGGTCGAATCCTACAGGAAGTTGTACAACATATATATGGCCACCATAAACACAGAAGTTATATCGATACCCATCAATTTCCCCCATCTCGGTGTAAATTGCTTAAATATAACAGAGTCTCAAATAATAATGTTCGCGGGGGTATTCACAAATGTACAATATCCATAGTTATCCTATTACGGGGGTCAACATGAGTATAATATCAGGAGTAATGTCAGGAGCCTCCCTATTTCAGGGGTTCAAGTATACAGGAGTACAGGAGTTCAGAAGTACCAAATATCTGGTGATAATATAATAGTCATGCCAAGTCCCTGTAAAAGTGATAGTCATGAATATGTCATATAGTACAAGTATCAAGGGTGGTAATGTCCGGTCAAGAGTCATAATGTCAAGTCCAGGTATTTGTACCACATGAAAGCATATCATATACCGTGTGTCAGGTGCAGGTGTCAAGTATGTCATCTCTCGAGTATCGGGTCCATATATCGAGTGTCGGTGTAAATACCAAGTGCCAAGGTCATGAATAACATATCAGTGTAACATGCCAAGTGTCGGTGTCAGACGTCACGGGTCAAGTGTAGCATGGCAAACATCGGTGTCAAATATAGCATGGTAAATACCGGTGTCAAATATAGCATAACAAATACTGGTGTCAAATATAGCATGACAACTATCAGAATCAAATATGGCAATTACCGGAATTAAATATATCATGGCAATTATCGGAATTAAACATAACATGGCAATTGTCGGAATTAAATATAGCATGGAAATTATCGGAATTAAATATAACATGGCAATTGTCGGAATTAAATATAGCATGGCAATTATCGGAATTAAATATAACATGGCAATTAAGTACTAAAAATTATAATAGCAAGTGTTAGGCATATTAAAGTATCCACATGTCAATATTATGTTATAATACAAGGGTAATTATTTTTAAATTAATAGTAAGCACTCGCCTGAAACCGGGGCGAAATACCGGTTAAAAATCCAGAAAATCGGCGACCCGCACGAGAATCCACTAGCCCGTAATTGTATATTAAAATATATAATTTAAAATATTTATATAAATATTGGAGAGGGAATGAGAGAGGAGAGAGAGAGGAGAGAGAAAGTTGTAGGAATAAGAGAGAGAGAAAAAGAGAGAGAGAATATGGTGTTTTTAAAAGGAAATTAGAAATAAAAAGGGAAGGGGTAGAGTTGAAATAAAAGGGAAGTAAAATAGGAAATAAAGAGAGGGTTATTTTTGGAATGATGGGATATGATGGTGTTTATTTAAGGAATGGAAAGGTTTGAAATGAAAGAAAGAAAGAAAGAAGAAAAGAAAGAAAAAAAAAATAAGAAGGGAGGAGGGGGGCCGTCGGCCGGCCGGCCGCTGGCGGCCTGGAGGCGGCGGCGGCGCGCCGCCGACAGTGGTGGGCGCGCGCGCGCGCCTCCCCCAAGGGAGGGGAGGTGGAGATGTGTGGTTGGTTGTTTGTGGTGGTTGTTTTGGTGGTGGTGGAAGATGGTGGTGGCGGTGGTTGTGGTGGTTGTGGTGGTGATTGGAGGAGATGGGGAGTTAGAGGAGGAGGAGGAGGTGGTGTTGGGTTGATTAGAGTGGGGAATTTGGTGGAGAGGATGGTGAATTTTAGAGATGAAGTGGTGGTAATGAAGGTGGGTTTTGGTGAAATTGGAGAAGGATGTAGGGTTTTTGAGGTTGATGGAGGTGTAGAAGGGTGGAGGGGCGATGTGGGGGTGCGGCGGCGGCTTGGGCGGCGTCGGAGGTGGCGGTGATGATGGTGGAGGCGGCGGTGCGTGAGTGGGTGCGTGAGTTGGAGTTGTGAAGAAGATGAAGCTTGGTTTCTCCTTTTTTTTGATTTTTGATTTGGATTTTTGTGTTGAAATGGAGAATGAAATGATTTAATAGAGGATGAGAGGAAAGATTTGATGGCTTAGGGGATGGTGATAGGACTGCGCAGCCCATGGCTGTCGGGCGGCGGCGGGCGGCAGCGGGCGTGGATTAAGCCGATAATTGGGGGAGAAATTAATGTTAATAAAAGAAAAAGAAATAAAAGAAAGAAATTTGAAAAAAAATAAGAAAAGGAAATAAAATATTTAAAAATTTTTATTTTTATCTATTTTATTTGTTAAAATTTCTGGTAGCATAAAGTAGGAGAGTAGAGGAGGGAAAGTTAGAAAGGAAATCGCCGGTAAAAATATTATTATTTAAATAAGGCGAAAATTTGACTGTTTCAGAAACGTACCGAAAAATTCTCAAAAATAGAAAATATTATTCTAAGATACATGGTGAAATCGGATTTGATAGATTTGATATAGTTTTCAAATTAAAACCCTGAAATCTTCTGGCAATACCGGCCGACACCAGAATCGGTCAAATTTTGATAAATTTAGAAAAATCCAAAAAATGTATTTAAATAGAAAATAAAATTCTAAGAAGTACTGTGAAAGCCGTTTCTGAAATTTTAAAATCATTTGAAAACTAAAAATCCGGGAATCGACCAGCGATGACGACCGACACCGATTTTGGAGATTTTGCAGAAAAATTTCGGAAAATTCCAGAAAATCATAAAAAATCTAAAATATTAGAAAACAGTCTCTGAAATTGAAATCAGTCAAATTGGACTACCAGAAAGTCAAATCGGGGTACTGGTTGGTATCGGGTTCCCGGTCCGGGTCAGGGCTTACTCTCGGTCTGAGAATTCAGATCCGATACTCAAGAATATAAGTAATAACAACTCTAAAACACACACAGGAAGGAAATTGAGCGATATGGTCGAAAATTTTTTTGGGACTCGTATCTGGGTACGTTTCCCAGGTACGGGGTGCTACAATCTACCCACCTAACAAAAATTTCGTCCTCGAAATTTCTATAAGGTAAGAGGTGAACATGTAAATAAATAATTGATAAGACAAGAGATGGAGTACAAGAGAATATTACCACTCAAGGTTCGAACAGATGCGGGTAACGGTCACGAATGACGTCTTCCCGTTCCCAAGTCGCTTCTCCTGGACTATGCCTGTTCCATGAAACAAGCACCAATGGGATGGTCAGGTTCTTCAGGGTCTTGACACTTTTGTCCACAATAGCCATTGGTTGCTCAATATATGACAAATCCGGCTGCAACTCCAACTCTGAATAATCCAATACATGGCTCTCATCCCTGATGTATCTTCTCAGCTGTGACACATGGAACACATTGTGCACTCCTTCCAATGATAGAGGCAGCGCCAATCTGTAGGCCACTTCTCCAACTCGCTCCAATATCTCAAACGGGCCTATATACCTCGGACTTAGCTTCCCACGTGCACCAAATCTGATCACTCCCTTGGTCGGAGATATCCTCAGAAACACATGCTCTCCCACCTGAAACTCTAACGGTCTTCTCTTGGAATCTGCCCAACTCTTCTGACTGCCCTGTGCTGCACGAAGGTGCTCTTGGATGGTCCTGATCTTGTCCACTGCCTGTACTATCACATTTGGCCCCAAATGTCTTCTCTCACCAACTTCATCCCAACATAATGGTGATCTACATCTCCTGCCGTAAAGGGCTTCGAATGGAGCCATCTTGATGCTCGCCTGATAACTGTTATTGTAGGAAAACTCTGCCAAATGTAGATGGTCTTCCCACGATCCCTTGAAAACTATTATACAAGCCCTCAACATGTCTTCTAGGATCTGAATGGTCCATTCAGACTGCCCGTCCGTCTCTGGATGATAAGATGTGCTGAACTTCAGACGGGTCCCCAGAATCTCTTGAAGGCTCTCCCAGAAGCGAGATCTGAACCTCGTGTCTCTGTCCGACACGATTCTGACTGGAACTTCATGCAGTCAACAATCTCCCTCATGTACTTGTCTGCTAGAAGTTCTGTAGATTGTCCCACTCTGAATGGTATGAAATGTGCTGACTTAGTGAGACGGTCAACAACTACCCATACTGCATTGTTCCCCTTAGGACTACGGGGTAGAGCGGTGACGAAATCTATAGTAACATGCTCCCACTTCCATTCTGGTATTGGCAAAGCTGTAGTAATCCAGCTAGTCTCTGGTGTTCAGCCTTCACTTGCTGACACACTAGACACTTCGCCACAAATTGTGCGATCTCCCTTTTCATCGCATTCCACCAGAAATGTTATTTCAGATCCTGATACATCTTAGTTCCTCCAGGGTGTATAGAGTAAGCTGAGCTGTGGGCCTCAGCTAAGATCTTCTGTCTAATCTCCCCCTGAGGCACACAAATCCTGCCCCTGAAATAGAGTGCACCATCAGGATGTATGCAAACATCTGATCTCAGCCCCGCTTTCACTTGCTCTCTGAACTTCAACAGCCTGGGATCTTCTTTCTGAGCTTCTCTGATCTCCTCCATCAGTGTCGGCTGGATCTGAAATTCCATCAACTGCACGGATCCACTGGTCCTCCGAATCACCATCAAATCTAGCCGCCTCATCTCCTTGAGTAACTCCTCCTGCTGAGTGAGCAACATAACCATATTGGCTTCTGGCCTTCTACTCAGGGCATCTGGTACAACATTAACCTTGCCAGGATGGTATTGCAGATCTATATCATAATCTGCCATCAACTCAAGCCATCGCCTCTGTCTCATATTCAACTCCTTCTGAGTGAAAATATACTTCAGGCTCTTGTGATCAGTGTAAATCAACACTCGGTCACCAAGTAGGCAATGCCTCAAATTTTCAATGCAAAGATCACAGCTGCCAGCTCTAGATCATGCGTTGGATAGTTCTTCTCATGAGGTTTTAACTGCCTGGCTGCATAAGCCACCACATGTCCATGCTGCATCAATACGCATCCAAGGCCCTTCCCTGAGGCATCACAATACACAACCATACCTCCTGTCCCTGAGGGTGTCTTCAAGATTGGAGCCGAAATCAACTTGTTTTTCAACTCCTCAAAAGCAGACGCACACTCCTCAGTCCATATGTACTTCTCTCCCTTCCTGGTCAGCTTGGTCAAGGGAGCCGCAATCTTCGAGAAGTCCTGCACGAACCTCCGATAATATCCAGCTAGTCCAATGAAGCTTCTAATCTCTGTAACGGACTTCGGAGTCGGCCAGTCCTTCACCGCCTGAATCTTGCTGGGATCCACCGAGATTCCTTCCTTAGAAACAATATGGCCCAAGAAGGCTATACTCTCTAGCCAGAATTCACACTTGCTAAGTTTGGCATGAAGCTGCTCCAGTCGGAGAGTCTGTAGTACAATCCTCAGATGCTCCACATGCTCCTCTTCATTCTTGAATAGACCAAAATATCATCAATGAACACCAACACAAACTTGTCCAGATAGGGCGAGAAGATTCTATTCATCAAGTCCATGAAGACTGTTGGGGCATTTGTAACTCCAAATGGCATAACTAAGAACTCGTAATGACCATAACGAGTCCTAAATGCCGTCTTCTGGATGTCTTCCTTCTTCAACTTCAACTGATGGTACCCCGACTGCAGATCTAACTTCGAGAACACTTGGGCTCCATGAAGTTGATCAAATAGATCATCAATTCTCGGCAAAGGGTACTTGTTCTTGATGGTGACTTTGTTCAACTCTCTGTAATCAATGCATAATCTCTTGCCACCATCCTTCTTGTTTGCCAACAACACTGGTGCTCCCCAAGGTGAAGTACTCGGTCTAATCAGACCCTTGCTCGAATACTCCACCAGCTGCTCCTTCAATATAGCCAATTCAGTTTGTGCCATCCGGTACGATGCTTTAGAGATGGGAGTCGCTCTTGGAATAAGGTCAATAGAGAACTCCACAACTCTGTCAGGTGGAAGTCCTGATATCTCTTCAAAGACATCCAGGAACTCATTCCACACTGACACCATCTTCTTCTTGTCCTTTGCAGTGGCACAATCCAGTTGATCTTCCTTCCGGAGGGACTTACGTTCTCCAAAGAACTGAAACTCCGGTGGGTGTGGAATCCTAAAGATCACCTTCTTGTTCCGACAGTCGATCACCGCATGATACTTGCTGAGCCAAGTCATGCCTAGGATCACATCGTACCCTCCAGTGTCTAGTACGAACATGTCAGCTTCTAACTTCCTACCACATACCTCCACGGTGCACGCCTTGCAAATCTTGTTAGTAGTGACTACCCCATTCCCCGTACTAATTTCCCACTGGTCACCCATACATACTAGGGGTATAGAATGCAAGGCAATAAATCTACTGGATATGAAGCAATGCGATCCACCAGAGTCAAAGAGTGATAAGACTGGAACTGAGTGGACCAAAATTATACCTGCCACCACTTCTCCAGATGCCTCAGCTTCCTCTGCTGTCAAGTTATAAGCTTGGCCTCTCCCACGGCCTACTCGGTCCTGGGTCCCCTCTGAGCCTGACCCAGAGTCCGACGCTGAGGAGGAAGTGGAGCTCCTCTGCCTACTGGCCCTGGATTCCTCCTCATCGGTGGTGCTGAAAGTGCTGGGAGAGCTGCTCGAGCTGGAGGTGCTGGTGGTGCTGCTCGTACTGGAAGTGCTGGTGGTGCTGGAGCTGCATTCCAGGTCTTCTTGAAAGGACACTCTCCCACCGAGTGATTGCCGGATCCGCATGCCAAACACAGTCCATTGGCCATACGACAGTTCCGCTGATTGTGTCCGGGTTTCTAGCAGTACCCACACACGAGCTGCTGGGAAGGAGGCTGAAATGGCCGCTTGGCTGCTGGGGCACCAAAGGATCTGACTGGGTTCCCCCTGTGCACCTGCTGGAACTGACGCTTCATCGGCTTGTGCTGCAGCTCAACTCTCCTCTTCTTCTCCAATCCTTGCTCCACATTACGAGCAATAGAAAGAACTTGAGAGTATGTCTTCAGCTGGTGGGGTATAAGCAACATCTGAATATCCACCCTCAGTCCTTGCTGAAATCTGCTAGCCCTCTTCTCCTCGTCGGCCACCATATATGGTGCAAACCGACAAGCCTCAGAAATTTAGCAGCATATTCATCCACCGATCGATTCCACTGCTGCAACTTGATAAACTGCTCCTCCATCTCCTTCTGAGCAGTTGCAGGGAAAAACCTCTCATAGAAGCCCTTCGAAAACTGGTTCCAAGAGATAGGCTTCTCCAGCCTCGCCTCCTCGGCTAGCCACCAAGTCCTCGCCACATCTTTCAGCTGGATCTTGGCCACTTCCACCTGATTTTCAGCAGGAATTCTGGCCGCCTTCAGAAGATCGATCATGTCTATCAACCACTGCTCTGCATCCAGGGGCTTCTCTGTGCCTGAAAATTCTGCTGGCTACAATCTCCGAAAATCTGAAATAGTACCCGGCCTCTGCTCCCGAGGCGCAGTCAGCAATCCTTACCGCAGGAGCTCTACCTGCTGCAGCTGGCTATCCATCATCCCCTGGAGTAGCCTCATCATGTCGTTCTCCCCGTTCGGACTTTCACGGGAAGTGCCGGGACAGTTCCTTGTCCCCCGCCTCTCCATATTCGAGCCGACTGAAAAGGTGATGAAATAAGGAACTTCATGAGATTTCGAAAATCACGGGATGGATTTCAAGAAAAGAATAGATAACTTTGTACTTGTAATTGAAATGTATAACAAGGATTCGTGTAACTCAGTCGCAAATTAACACAACATTAATTTGCAGACTGACTGTATTGAAGGTGTGAGAGTTTAGGCTCTGATACCAACCAGTGGCGCCCCGTTCCCGGCGGGTACGGAGACGCCACTGCGACGTACATACGCAGGGCGATGGAACCATCCCTATGTACACTAAGCATCAATACAACACAAAACAGGGATCAGAGTGCGAAAATACGTGATATTATACATTCCAATACAAAACAGTACAAGTACTTTAGTTATCACAAATTGTGACATAATATTACATCACCAGGTACTACAAAAGTAGAATTGTACAGGATACAAAAGATAAACTCACGAGCTGGAAGAGTGAGAATCTCGTGAGCGGAAAAGACTGGACGGGACTACTGCTGATCTGCTTGTTCCTCGAGGTAAGCCTGATCCTCAGCTGATGGGTCCACCTCGGTCCAACCTGTCAAATCTGAACATACAAATGCAGGGTTGTTAGTGGGCAACCCAGCGAGTGCATAAAGAAGCCAAGTGGCAAGTATGAGTAAAAGTAAGTGCATCATGCCAAGTATAATGTACCAAGATCAATAAACATGGAATAATCATAATAAATAGCGAATCATGAAATAAAGCAAGTGTAACAGGTCATGTAATCAAATTAGCAAGCATGGGGTAACTAACATAAATGGTAAATAATAGAATTCATGTAGCCATCAGTCAATCATCAAGTTATTATTATTAAGACTCGTTCAATTTGTATGTTTCGGTATATAACCGGTGCCATATACCTCTGCATACAAATCAAGCGAGACAAGTTATTGGAAATTGATGGGGAACGACGAACCATGTTTAGAATGGGTCCCGTGCATGCCCGGGACAACGGTCCAGGAGTATCCGGTACTGAGCCGGAACGTACCGCTAGGCACCGGGACTTACTATATGCCCGTAGGTCTTAGTATACGCCCGAACAGGAATAGAGTGTCACCGTTCCCCACAGGATATACCAAGGGGATTATAGCACACCCGGACAGGCAGGCAAGGGGGTAGGGGTGCCAGTACACCCCTCGGAAACGCCTGGTGGCCTTCAGGTCGAATCCTACAGGATGTTGTACAACATATATATGGCCGCCATAAACACAGAAGTTATATCGATACCCATCAATTTCCCCCATCTCGGTGTAAATTGCTTAAATATAACAGAGTCTCAAATAATAATGTTCGCGGGGGTATTCACAAATGTACAATATCCATGGTTATCTTTTTACGGGGTCAACAGGAGTATAATATCAGGAGTAATGTCAGGAGCCTCCCTATTTCAGGGGTTCAAGTATACAGGAGTACATGAGTTCAGAAGTACCAAATATCTGGTGATAATATAATAGTCATGCCAAGTCCCCGTAAAAGTGATAGTCATGAATATGTCATATAGTACAAGTATCAAGGGTGGTAATGTTCGGTCAAGAGTCATGATGTCAAGTCCAGGTATTTGTACCACATGAAAGCATATCATATACCGTGTGTCAGGTGCAGGTGTCAAGTATGTCATCTCTCGAGTATCGGGTCCATATATCGAGTGCCGGTGTAAATACCAAGTGCTAGGGTCATGAATAACATATCAGTGTAACATGCCAAGTGTCGGTGTCAGACGTCACGGGTCAAGTGTAGCATGGCAAACATCGGTGTCAAATATAGCATGGTAAATACCGGTGTCAAATATAGCATAGCAAATACTGGTGTCAAATGTAGCATGACAACTATCAGAATCAAATATGGCAATTACCGGAATTAAATATATCATGGCAATTATCGGAATTAAATATAACATGGCAATTATCGGAATTAAATATAGCATGGCAATTATCGGAATAAATATAACATGGCAATTAAGTACTAAAAATTATAATAGCAAGTGTTAGGCATATTAAAGTGTCCACATGTCAATATTATGTTATAAATACAAGGGTAATTATTTTTAAATTAATAGTAAGCACTCGCCTGAAACCGGGGCGAAATACCGGTTAAAAGTCCAGAAAATTGGCGACCCGCACGAAAATCCACTAGCCCGTAATTGTATATTAAAATATATAATTTAAAATATTTATATAAATATTGGAGAGGGAATGAGAGAGGAGAGAGGAAGTTGTAGGAATAAGAGATAGAGAAAAAGAGAGAGAGAATATGGTGTTTTTAAAAAGGAAATTAGAAATAAAAATGGAAGGGGTAGAGTTGAAATAAAAGGGAAGTAAAATAGGGAATAAAGAGAGGGTTATTTTTGGAATGATGGGATATGATGGTGTTTATTTAGGGAATGGAAAGGTTTGAAATGAAAGAAAGAAAGAAAGAAAGAAGAAAGAAAGAAAGAAAAAAAAAAAAGAAGAAGGGAGGAGGGGCCGGCCGGCCTGGAGGCGGCGGCGGCGCGCCGCCGACGGTGGTGGGCGCGCGCGCCTCCCCCAAGGGAGGGGAGGTGGAGATGGGTGGTTGTTTGTTTGTGGTGGTTGTTTGGTGGTGGTGGAAGATGGTGGTTGTGGTGGTTGTGGTGGTGATTGGAGGAGATGGGGAGTTAGAGGAGGAGGAGGAGGTGGTGTTGGGTTGATTAGAGTGGGGAATTTGGTGGAGAGGATGGTGAATTTTAGAGATGAAGTGGTGGTAATGAAGGTGGGTTTTGGTGAAATTGGAGAAGGATGTGGGGTTTTTGAGGTTGATGGAGGTGTGGAAGGGTGGAGGGGCGATGTGGGGGTGGGGCGGCGGCTTGGGCGGTGCCGGAGGTGGCGGTGGTGATGGTGGAGGCGGCGGTGCGTGAGTTGGAGTTGTGAAGAAGAAGATGAAGCTTGGTTTCCCCTTTTTTTTTGATTTTGATTTGGATTTTTGTGTTGAAATGGAGAATGAAATGGTTTAATAGAGGATGAGAGGAAAGATTTGATGGCTTAGGGGATGGTGATAGGACTGCGCAGCCCATGGCTGTCGGGCGGCGGCGGGCGGCAGCGGGCGTGGATTAAGCCGATAATTGGGGGGAGAAATTAATGTTAATAAAAGAAAAAGAAATAAAAGAAAGAAATTTGAAAAAAAATAAGAAAAAGAAATAAAATATTTAAAAATTTTTATTTTTATCTATTCTATTTGTTAAAATTTCTGGTAACATAAAGTAGGAGAGTAGAGGAGGGAAAAGTTAGAAAGAAAATCGCCGGTAAAAATATTATTATTTAAATAAGGAGAAAATTTGACTGTTTCAGAAACGTACCGAAAAATTCTCAAAAATAGAAAATATTATTTTAAGATACATGGTGAAATTGGATTTGATAAATTTGATATATTTTTCAAATTAAAAACCCTGGAATCTTCCGGCAATACCGGCCGACACCAGAGTCGGTCAAATTTTGATAAATTTAGAAAAATCTCAAAAAAATGTATTTAGATAGAATATGAAATTCTAAGAAGTACTGTGAAATTCGTTTCTGAAATTTCAAACCCATTTGAAAACTAAAAATCTGGGAATCGATCAGCGATGCCGACCGACACCGATTTGGAGATTTTGCAGAAAAATTTCGAAAAATTCCAAAAAATCATAGAAATCTAAAATATTAGAAAACAGTCTCTGAAACTGAAATCGGTCAAATCGGACTACCAGAAAGTCAAATCGGGCTACTGGTTGGTATCGGGTTCCCGGTCCGGGTCAGGGCTTACTCTCGGTCTGAGAATTCAGATCCATACTCAAGAATATAAGTAATAACAAATCTAAAACACACACAGGAAGGAAATTGAGCGATATGGTCGAAAAATTTTTTGGGACTCGTATCTGGGTACGTATCTCAGGTACGGGGTGCTACATATGTTAAGACTTTTTTCTGATATGGTCGAGCGCTTCTTAGAGATTTTCATGGACGACTTCTCCGTCTATGGGAATTCATTTGACCAATGTCTCCATCACTTGGAGCTAGTGCTGAATAGATGCACCGAAAAGAACTTGACCCTCAATTGGGAAAAGTGCCACTTCATGGTGCAGCATGGGATTGTCCTAGGTCATGAGATATCTAGGGAAGGGATCAAAGTAGATAAGGTTAAGGTGGAGATCATAGCCAAACTTTCAATTCCACGATGCGTGAAGGACATTCGTTCTTTCTTAGGACACGCTGGGTTTTACCGTAGGTTCATTAAGGATTTTAGTAAAATTGCTAGACCCCTTACAAACCTCCTAGCTAAAGACGTGCCCTTCATCTTTGACGATATGTGTAATAGCGCGTGGGAGAAGTTGAAATTGGAACTCATCTTTGCACCTATCATCTCACCTCCAGACTGGTCCAACCCTTTTGAGATCATGTGCGATGCCTCCGATTTTGCGATAGGCGCTGTCTTAGGACAGCGCAAGGATAACAAGCAACACATGATCTATTATTCAAGTAGGACACTCAATGACGCCCAATGAACTATACTACAACCGAGAAAGAATTCTTGGCAGTAGTGTTCGCTTTGGAGAAATTCCGCCCATAGCTACTTGGGACCAAGACCACGATTTTCACCGACCATTCTGCACTTCGATACCTAATGCTAAAAAAGGATGCGAAGGCCCGACTCATTCGTTGGATCCTCCTCCTTCAAGAATTTGATCTCGAAATTTGAGATAAAAAATGTGTTGAAAATGTTGTCGCAGACCATCTCTCTCGTGTGCCAAACGCACCTTCTGACGAACTGTCCATCAATGACAATTTTCCCGATGAACAACTTCTAACTATCTCTAAGGAACCATGTTTTGCCGACGTAGTAAATTACTTAGTCACAAACTAATCACCACCTAATTGGTCAAAACAGGATAGATACCGATTCTTATCTCAAGTCCGGTATTACATATAGGAAGATCCTTACCTTTTCAAATATTGTAGCGACCAAATTATTAGGAGATGTGTCCTCGATGAGGAAACTAGAAGCATTCTAGCCTTTTGTCATGAATTTGCTTGCGGTGGACACTTTGGTCCCCGCAAAACTGCCAAAAAGATCCTACAAAGTGGTTTTTATTGGCTAACTTTGTTTAAAGACGCATTTGAATTTTGCAAAACGTGCACAAGATGTCAAATGATAGGAAGGATTTCTATACGAAATATGATGCCCCCAAATCCAATTCTAGAAGTAGAACTTTTCGATGTTTGGGGCATTGATTTTATGGGACCCTTCCCTAATTCGTTTGGGCACCAATACATCTTGTTGGCCGTAGATTACGTATCGAAATGGGTTGAAGCCGTCCCTTACAAGACAAATGACAATAAAGTTGTTGTCAAATTCTTGAAAGAAAACATCTTCTCGCGCTTTGGAACCCCTCGTGCCATAATTAGTGACAATGGTACACATTTTTGCAATAGAACTTTTGAAGCTCTTATGCGAAAATATGCCATAACTCACAAGTTATCTACGCCATACCATCCTCAAACCAGTGGACAGGTGGAAGTTTCCAATAGGCAAGTCAAGCTTATCTTGGAGAAAACTGTGAATCAGAATAGGAAGGACTGGTCTACCAAATTGGTAGATGCCCTATGGGCATATAGGACTGCTTTTAAAACGATTCTAGGAATGTCTCCCTACAGACTAGTCTTTAGAAAGGCTTGCCACCTTCCTGTTGAGTTAGAGCACCGGGCCTTATGGGCAATTAAGCAACTGAATTTCGATCTAGAAAAGGCCGGTGAGCTTCAAAAATTGCAAATTTCTGAACTGGAAGAATTGAGGAATGAAGCATATGACAATGCGAAAATTGCGAAGGATAGGGTTAAGGTTTTTCACGATAAGTTCATCACGAGAAAAACTTTTGTCCAAGGATAAAAAGTGTTACTCTATAACTCTAGACTTCATCTCTTTCCCGGCAAGTTAAAATCAAGATGGACAGGGCCCTTCATTGTTAAGACTGTGTTTTCACACGGAGCCATAGAGATCTACGACCCAAAAAATGGCAGTACATTCAAGGTAAATGGTCAACGTCTTAAAATCTTTTTGGAATCAGTTCCGGAAGTAAAAGCAGTCATGGGTCTTTTTGACCCAATGTATCGATAACTCTATCTCTCTGCCAATTCATGCATCCATGCATTTCATTCATACATTGGGGACAATGCATGAGACAAGTGTGGGGGAAGGGTAAAATGTAAAAATTAAAAAATGAAAAATTAAAAATTAAATATATATATATATATATATATATAAAAATTTAATTCTTTTTCTCTTTATTTGTTCTAACATAACATAAAAAAAAATTTAAAAATTTAAAAATTAAAATTTTTTTATAAAAAGGACAATATTTTGACTTATCTTTTGACAGAAATCTAAGTTAGTCTTAAGAATTAGGAAAATCATGATTAGGATTTCTAAAAACTTGGTTAAAATAAATAATTGTTGAATTTTTAGGTATAGGAGGAGAAATTGAATAAGTAATTAGTCTTGATTTTTACCTTAATGAAATGTGCATACCTAATGCATATCTAGGATTCTAAGATAAAGACTCGTGTGTCTCGTAAAAATAAAAAAATTAAAAAATAAAGAAATTCACTAATTAAGCTGGATTCATGTGCCTCAAGAAGCATAAGTATTCAAGCCTAAAGGTGATTTTATAAAATAAAGTCCTTGGTTTTGTGGCCTAGTTCACTCGAATTTGAGTCCGTGGGGTGTTTTCTCACCCGGTGCCCTAAAACCAACCAGTTTGGGAGTCACCGACTTTAAGTTCGCTACATGGGTGGATTAGAAAGCCTAAGAAAATTAAGAAATATTATATATGTATTAACACATCTAATAGTCAATTAGTTAGGTATGAGGGCCTCAAGAAGTCTTGATACTTACACGAAAGAAAATTAGATGAGTTATACATATTAAAAAAAAGAAAAAAATAATCATATAATAATAAAGAGGCATGAGAGTCCAAGTTAAGGAATTCCTAGTAAAGATTCACAAGGATGCATATGACTTTTGGTAACGAAAAAGACTATACAAAAATTCAATTTTGATCCTTACCTAAAATGGATAACAATTTACTATATAAAGACTAAGTTTAAGAATGAATAAAAATGATAATCCTAAAACTTATAGACTACTTAGTCTCTTCAAACATATTTCAAATATTTTTCTTTTTATGGATTTTGTGGGTGTAATCCGCTGAAAATCCTCACGAGACAACACTCGTCCTCTAGGGTAACCTAGAGGTTTAATGGCTTGTTGCACATGCTAAGTGCAACCGTGATTCCTACGAAAGTGAGTTAGCTAGACTAGTTTTTCTTTTCTTATTCTTTTTGATTTTTACTCGAGGACGAGCAAAAAGATAAGTGTGGGGGTGTGATAGGTAGTAAAAATTGCATATTTATCACTACATTTACTATCATGTTTCCTATTTATTCTTTTAATTATGCACTATTACTAAAGTTTTGTTATTTAATGTGTGCAGGTCTTGAGTATTTATTCAAATAAAGAATAAAAACCTAAATGAAGCCCAAAAGCCCATGTCCAAGCCCAATGCAAAAGTTGCAATTACCAAGTGCCAAAGTTGCAAATTCTAAAAGAAGAGGGAAGGGATAGACTTCTACTCAACCCTAAAATACTTGCAAGATGAGGATAAAGATAAAAGAAAGAGAGTGCAAAGATAAAATTTGTTTTGAAGAGATTTGGATTTAGGGTAACTTGCTTCCCAAGTTATCCCGAATTTTCAAAATAAAGAGTTGAGATGCCAGATCTAAACGGATGTACCCAGATGGACGGACCAGAAGAGGCCACGCGCGAAAGCGCGTGGCCAGGGACAAGGCTGTGGCCGCGGAAACGCGGCCAAAGCCGCGTTTCCGCGGCCAGATGGATGAGAGGGGATACCTGCTTTTGCACGAGAGTTTTACCGGGACTCTACTTCTTCCTGCTCCTATAAATACCCCTGCAGAGTAACAGAGAGGGCATCCAGAGACGGGAAATTAGGGTTTCTTTAGTTTTTCTCTTTTCAAATTTCTGTAATCTTCATTTCGTTTTTAGCATACTTTGGAGAAGAAGGAGCATTGTATTTGGACGCGATTTCAAATAAAGGTTACTTTTTTTGCCATTTGAATTCTTGTCATTTAATTTCGTTTTACTCTGTGATCTTTCTATTTGTTTTGTTCTTCTTTCTCTCACAATCCTTCATATTAAACAAAATAAAAAAATTAAAAATATAAAAAAAAGATGATTAACTAATTCTAAAGTGTGGTTTGTTGATTTCTTAAACAACCCTAGAGCAGTTTAGGAATTGAATGGATTGATAATAATTTTTAGAAACCCTAGGTTTAAGACAGATTGCTTGAAGATTAAATTGATAGTTAGTTTTTCTAATCTAGGTTACACCTCTAAACTATTCTTCACAACTTCATGCTTAAGTACTTTGACAGCATAACCTTAAGGTTAGACTTTTCTTATGCTGTACTTAGAATTTAGGATGAACACTTGTTGGATTTTTAGTAGTGCAAACTAGTTAGATTCTAATATCATTTTTTCTTGCTTGAATCTTTTCTAATAAACCTAGGATAGATTTTATGTATTTCAAGATGATATTCAATATTCAAGACTTATACTATGGGTTGTGGTAGAAGATCAGTAAAACCAAATATCTCCAATCATATATTCCAAATCTAATCTCTCTTTTGTTTTGTTCTAAGGATACAGAGAAATCGTCCGAAAAGCTTGCATCGCATCCTTCCCTGTGGATCGACCCGCTTTGGCCCTTACTGCAGCGGATAGAATTGAGACTGAGAATTCATAAACTTTAACTCTTTCTTTGCAATCTCAGTTTTTCAATCAATAGGCATCACATTACATGAGATTTCAATAGCAAGAAAGTGAGAATAGAGAGTTGTAAAATATTGTATTGTCCTCTCCTTTCTCTTGCCATTTATCTTCCTTTTGTTAAACTCTAGTGAGTTGGGTTTCATTGGACTAGGGTGAGTGTGATTAGAGTTGTAATCTCTTGTATTCTCCCCTTTTGATTAGTGAATTCCTCTTACTGTCTTCTCTGTGGACGTAGATCACATTGACCGAACCACGTTAAATGCTGGTTTGCTGTCCTCTTTGTTTCTATTAGCTTATATTGTTATCTGTTTTATCTCTCTTTATACTTGTCATCTCTTTCATTAGAAGTCTATTGTTCCAACAAACTGGTATCAGAGCTAGTATTATTTTCTTGTGGGTTTCGAGATGGCTTCGGCACAGTACAAAGTGGAGAAATTCGACGGGAGAAATAGCTTCAGTTTGTGGAGAGTCAAAATGCGGGCTCTCTTGGTGCAACAAGGTTTGTTGAAAGTCTTGTCCGGTATGGGCAAGTTGCCAGAATCCATGTCTGAGGGACGAAAAGGAAGAACTCGAGATGAAAGCGCATAGTGCCATACAATTTTATCTAGCCGATGAAGTTTTGCGGAAGGTTGCCGATGAAGATACCGCCGCCGGTTTGTGGCTCAAATTAGAGAGCTTGTATATGACAAAGTCCCTGATCAACAAGCTCTACTTGAAGCAGTGCCTCTTCACCCTTCGCATGAAGGAAGGTACGCTAATTAAAGACCACTTACATGAGCTCCATAAAATCCTCATGGATTTAAAAAATATTGATGTTATAATAGATGAAGAAGATCAAGTTCTCATCTTATTATGCTCATTACCCCCTTCTTTTGAAAATTTTGTTAATAGTATGCTCTATGGTAGAGATACACTCTCTTTAGAAGATATCAAATCAGCTTTACATTCTAAGGAGTTAAGAAAAAAAGTGTCAGTTGTAGGAAGTGAGGATCGAGCTGAAGATTTGTTCGTCCGTGGTAGTATAGAGAAGGGACGAGAAAATCTAGATCTAAATCTAAGTTAAGAAAAAAATGTTGAGTGTCACTATTATCATAAGTTTGGACACTATAAAAAAGATTGTTTTAAGCTCAAAGAAAAAGAAAATGTAAGGAGGAAATTTCAAGATGAGAAATCTTCGGATGTTAGTATTGCAGAAGAAGCCTCCATATCACATAAGATTCTTTCAGTTACCGCCTTTGATGCCCGTTCACGAGATGATTGGGTTCTTGATTCAGGTTGTTCTTATCACATATATCCCTACAAGGACTGATTTGTGACCTACCAGCCAATTGATGGTGGCAATATCTTAATGGGACATAACATGCCCTGTAATACAATTGGTATTGGGTCAATCAAGATTAGGATGCATGACGGTATTATTAGAACGTTGAGTAATGCTCGGCATGTGCCAGATTTAAAAAAATTTAATTTCTTTGGGCACCCTTGACTCTAACGGCTATAAGTTTTCAGCTAAAGGTAGAGTTTTGAGAGCTAGCAAAGGCTCTCTTATTGTGATGAAAGGAAAGAATGTGGATACCCTTTATATCCTTCAAGGTAGCACGGTGACAGGTGATGCCGCTGTGTTAATGTTAGAAGACCCAGACTTAGATACCACTCATTTGTGGCATATGCGGTTAGGGCATATGAGTGAGAGAGGACTACATGTGTTGAGTAAGCAAGGTTTGCTTTGTGGCTAGAAAATAGGAAAGCTTGACTTTTGTGAATATTGTGTTTTTGGCAAGCAGCATAGAGTTTCTTTTGGTACAAGTGTTCACATGACTAAAGACACCTTAGATTACATCCATTCAGATGTTTAATGTCCCTCTCAGGTTCCATCGAAAGGTGAAGCTAGTTATCTTTTGACTTTAATTGATGATTATTTCAGAAAAGTTTGGGTGTATCCTCTTAAGCATAAGAGCGATGTGTTTGCTACCTTCAAGCAGTGGAAGGTTATGATAAAAAAACAAACAGGAAAGAAGGTGAAGCGCCTCAGGACTGATAATGGAATGGAGTTCTGTTCCATGAAGTTTGATCAATTCTGCAAAAATGAAGGAATTGTGCGGCATCGTACTGTTCGGTACACACCACAAAAGAACGGAGTTGCAGAAAGGATGAACAGGACACTATTGGAGAGAGCTCGGTGTATGCTCTCTAATGCTGGTTTGTTAAAATGCTTTTGGGCTGAGGCAGTAAATACAACTTGCTATTTGGTAAATCGGTCTCCCTCTACAGTTATTGATTTTAAGACTTTTAAAGAAGTATGGTCTGATACCCCTGCTAATTACTCTCGTTTACGAGTATTTGGTTGCCCTGCTTATTTTCATGTAAATGATGGTAAGTTTGAACGTAGGGCAAAGAAAGCTATATTTCTTGGTTATGCTACTGGGGTGAAGGGATACAGGTTGTGGTGTCCTGATCTTAAGTCACCTAAATTTGTTATCAGTAGGGATGTTACTTTTGATGAAAATTACATGCTTCAACTGAGAAAGGAGTATGTTGTTGATATTATAGATTCAAGAGAGGAAGCAAGCAAGCAGGTGGAGCTTGAGAGTAAAGTTACAGAAGGAGTGCAGGAGAGCACTCGCGTTGAACCAGTCAATGATGTTCAAGGTTCAAATTCAGGTGATGATACACTGCAAGAGCAACAGTACAGTACTGCCACCGGGAGAGCAAGAAGGCAGATCGGTCCACCTAAGTGATACGCCTATGCAGATATGGTCGCTTATGCTCTAAGTGTGGCAGAATCTATTGAGATTCTAGAGCCTTCCACCTACAATGAGGCTATCAGTTCTGATGAGGATGCAGAATGGACTGTTGCTATGACTGAAGAGATGTAATCTCTTCACAAGAACCAAACATGGGAGTTAGTGAAGCCGCCAAGGGGACAGAAAATTATTGGCTATAAATGGGTCTTTAAGAAGAAAGAAAGAGTTCCTGGTGCTAAGTCTGTAAGATACAAAGCACGCTTGGTAGCCAAAGGCTACAGTCAAATAGAGGGTGTCGACTTCAATGAAGTATTCTCTCCAGTTGTGAAGCACACCTCTATTCGCATGTTGCTAGCCATGGTTGCTTGGTTCGATCTAGAGCTCGAGCAACTTGATGTGAAAACAACCTTTCTTCATGGCGAGCTTGAAGAGCAAATCTTTGCATCAACCAGAAAGATTTGTTATTTAAGGCAAAGAAGACCATGTGTGTAGGTTAAAAAAATCTCTTTATGCTTTGAAGCAGTCACCTAGGCAATAGTATTTGAGGTTTGATACTTTTATGATTGAGCATGGTTACTCTAGAAGCAAATATGATGGTTGTGTTTATCATTGGAAGCTTAATGATGGTTCTTTTGTATATTTACTTTTATATGTTGATGACATGTTGATTGTAGCTAAAGACATGTCTAAAGTTGATAAGTTGAAAGCTCAACTCAAATAAGAGTTTGAGATGAAAAATTTGGAAGCAGCGAAGAAGATTTTGGGAATGAAAATTCACAGGAATAGGCAAGAAGGAAAATTGTTCCTATCTCAGAAGAAATACATCGAAAAGGTGTTGGAGAGATTTGACATGCTTGATGTCAAACCTGTGAAAACTCCACTTGCTACTCATTTTCGGCTTTCAGCAGATTTGTCTCCTCAAACTGATGAAGAAGAGAAGTACATGTCTCATGTTCCCTATGCCAGTGCAGTTGGAAGCATTATGTATGCTATGGTGTGCACTTGACCGGACATTTCGCATGTAGTCAGTGTCATAAGTCGATATATGGACAAGCCAAGGAAAAGGCCATTGGCAGGCTGTGAAATAGATTTTGCGATATTTAAAAGGATCTACTAATATTGGTCTGTATTTTGACAGGGGAACTAATTCTGATTGCAAAATTGTTAGATATTCAGATTCAGATTTTGCGGGCGATTTGGATAGAAGAAGATCTCTGACAGGTTATGCTTTCACTCTTCCATGTAGTACCATTAATTGGAAGGCGACTTTACAGTCAACAGTTACTTTGTCTACTACGGAGGCAGAGTATATAGCAATTACAGAGGCAGTGAAAGAAGTTATTTGGTTAAGAGGCTTAGTTGAAGATCTCGGCTTACACCAAGGAGTAACTACGGTATTTTGTGACAGGTAGAGTGTTATACATCTGACGAAGCACCAGATGTATCATGAGAGAACCAAACACATTGATGTCAGGTATCACTTTATTCGAGAAATTGAAGTCATCAAAGTTAAGAAAATTGATACTGCAGATAATCTATCTGATATGATTACAAAGCCCGTACCTTCGCGCAAGTTCGAGTGCTGTCTCGAATTGCTTGTGTTCAAAGTGGTGAAGGTTGAGCCTATCGAGGCTAGAGAAGACAGCAAGAATCCAAAGGACGCTTGATACAGTTCAAGTTAAAGTGGAGAGATTTGTTATTCATTCAAGACAAGGTGAAGATTTGTTGATATGTCTTTAATGAATAAACCAAATCATAATCTTAGACCTTTTCACAAAATTAATTAGCCACCCTATGAAGATCTTAACCACCCTATGAAATCTCTAACCACCCTAAAAGTCATCAATAACCACCCTATGAAGATCATAGCCACCCTATGAAGATCATACCAGCACTATGAAGATCTTAGCCCCCTATGAAGATCATAGCCGCCCTATAAAGATTTTAGCCACCCTATGATTTTGATGTATGTGTGGGGTGAAGTGATGAAGGGGTTTAGAAGTTTTGCCTATACATAGGCATCACATTGCATGAGATTTCAATAGCAAAGAAGTGAGGAGAGAGAGTTGCTAAATATTGTATTGTCCTCTCATTTCTCTTGCTATTTATCTTCCTTTTGTTAAGCTCTAGTGAGTTGGGTTTCATTAGGCTTGAGTGAGTGAGATTAGAGTTGTAATATCTTGTATTCTCACCTTTTGATTAGTGGATTCCTCTTGTTGTCTTCTCCGTGGACGTATGTCACATTGACCGAACCACGTTAAAACTGGTGTGCTATCCTCTTTGTTTCTATTAGCTTATATTATTATCTGTTTTATCTCTCTTTATACTTGACATCTCTTGTATTAGAAGCTCATTGTTCCAACAACAACAATTGGTACCAGAACAAAGTAACTTGAAGATGTCTGCGATCAAGTTCGATATTCAGAAGTTCAATGGCATCATTAATTTCAGCAGATTAGGATGAACGCCATCCTTACTCAGAGCGGGTTGAAAAAAGCACTAATCGGGAGGGAGAAAAAGCCTCAGGACATGAAGGAAGAAACTTAGTAGGAGTTGGATGAGAAAGCCTTAATAGCTATTCAGTTTGGTGGATGAAATGTTGGATGAGTTTTCTACAGAGAAAACAGCACCCTCGTTGTGGGAGCGACTTCAAGACTACTATCTGAAGAAGTCGTTGGTGAATCGGTTGATTCTGAAGCAGCATCTATTTCTTCTCCGCATGCATGAAGATACACCTATCAAGTCTCACATTACAGAATTTTCTCTATTATCAATGATCTAGATAAGGTGGAGGTTAAGATAGAAGATGAGGATTAAGCACTTATATTACTATGCTCTTTACCTTCTTCATATAGGAACTTTAGAGAAGCTATCATCTATGGAGGCAAGCCAACAATCAAGGTCAATGAGGTTAAGGAGAATCTACTCAACAAAGACAAAACCCAGTTGATTGATAAGTCTCATCATGATGATTCCGAGCAATTTCATTATTCAAGGAAGAAGAGTAATAATGAAAGTTTCATGGGTAACTCAAAACATAAGAATTTGACGTGCAACTATTGTTACAAGAAGGGGCACATTTGATCTGAGTGTTGGCTTCGAAAGAAGAAATAACAAGATGCTAATGTCACTGAACTGGTTGGAAGAGATGAAGAACAGTGCGACGTTCTGTCTGTTACAGACAGATCAGTTGGTAACAAGATAGATAGGTCATAAATTCTGGATGTTCACAGCATATCAGTTCCAATAGGAAGATGTTCTCTTCATACACTTCGGTTCAAGGGGGAGAAGTATTCATGGGGAATTCTGCTACAAGAAAGATGATTGGCAAAAGAACAATCCAGTTTCAGTCTCATGATGGATGCATCACTACTTTTCAAAGCGTTCGTCATGTTTCTGAATCAAGGTACAATCTCATCTCTCTTAAAGCCCTACAAGAGAAAGGGTTCTGTTTCAGTTCGAAAGATGATCTTATGGAAATTTTCAAAGAGGTCCATGTGATGTTTTAAGCTTAATGTGTTGGCAATGTGTATATGTTGCAGAATTTGGAGGTTACAGTTAGTGAATTGCAGTTATCCTCGACTTCAGAAGCGGCAGTTGTAGAACAATTAGAGACTACGACGATTTCGAGCTCAGATGTTCAGCTGTACTCCAAAGAGAGATTGGGACTAGGCACCCAACAAGTTAGTTCAGATCATTACTTTTATGGTGGAGCAAATTCTCATAGATCTTGTGTAGATCAAGGAGATCGTTGGGTAATAAAGTTCATTTGGGTCTGAGCTTATTCGACCTAATCAAGTTGTGAACCCCATGAGGAGGTTATGGAGAAGAGGAAGTGAGATGGAGATGAAGTCAAGTTTGTTCAATTGTGTGTGGATGCGAGCACATGGAGCATGGTGGTTATTCTCGGACTTAGACGTATTCAAGTGAAGGGGGAGATTGTTAGGATTATAACGTGAATATGTCGTGAATGTTGATTAATGTTGGATCTGGCAGTTTCCTTTTCTGAATCTGTTTTGAGTTAGAGTTGGAGTCAAGTTTATTCTGATTAATGGAGTTTGTTTAGGATTAGGAGAGTTCTATGGTCTATAAATAACCCTTAGGAGTGACATTCAATGTATTTTAAGAGAATCCCAATGAATTAGTAATTCCTAAGGGATATAATTCATCTAGATGAGAGATTCGTGAGAGAAGCTTAGGCACAAGGGTCCGTTGTTCTTGGCGACCATTAAGGGCTTGTAATCTTCTCATCGTTAGAAATAAGTAATTCTTATTTTAATCCTTAAAGTTTTTAATAAAGTTTCTCCTCCTTCTCCTATGGACGTGCACACGATCTGTTTGATTGATGAGATCACGTTATATTACGTGTTGGCTTTTTATCTGCTTTGAAATATCTTCTTTTTTTCTTCACGTTGTCTTAGTAGATCATGTGATTTGTTTCCACTGCGCCGCCTCAGTCGATCTGGTCGTGAGGGCGTCCTCTCCTTAAATCACAACAGGAGGCGTACCTCACCATTTTTACTAAAAAAGATAATTTGGAGATATATTTCTAAATGTAAATGAGAATTTTCGGTTCAAGATGTTGGGTATCCTGCTTAACAAGAATCAATCTGACAACTAATCAAGATCACTGAGATATCAACAATCTAATTGGCCAGGTCGGTAAATATCAGGTGGGAGGTTTTCCGTTCAAAAGAACGTTCCTTAATTTAAGAACCACCTTTCAATTTCCTTCCTTAGTTTAAGCACCAATTAGACTGAATCCAAGTCAGTCTCGATATACTGTAAAGTATATCCCCTGTATAAAGGACTTAATCCACTTATACAGTAACACTTAGACTGAATCTAAGTCAATCTCGATATACTGTAAAGTATATCCCCTGTATAAAGGACTTAGTCCACTTATACAGTATTTGAAGTGAGGTACGCTTACAGCGAATCTCCTTAAGACAATTACGTCCCCCGCACCGGTGCTAACAGGATAATGGACGCTGGTCTCCCAAGATACAACACTTCTTCACGGTATTTGGATAGCACTACCAAATTACCATACGGTCAAACCGTAGTCAACCAGTACCTACACAGGATTAGCAAAACAGCGGTATAACGACAAATTTCAAATGAATATTTGTCTTACTCTTTTGGAGGAACACCCACTGTTGAGGACGTAGGAAGGTTGAAGAATTTTGGTAGAATCTCCTTTAGGAAGTCGCTCTGGATTCCCACTTCACTTGGAAGTCGCGGATTCCCACTTCGTTGGAAGTCGCTCTGGAAGTCGTGGATTCCCACTTCGCTGGAGCCCAGTTCAGAACCGAAGTCAGAACTTTAGAGAGAGAGAGATCTCAGATTTGGTGTGTCTGAGAATGAACCCCTGGAGTGCTATTTATAGCGCTCCGGAGGGGTATTCTCGTCCGCCAAATTCCAGCAGTTGCGACGGTTCGGACAGAACCGTCGCAACCGATCAACCGCCCAACTGCACTGTCAGTTTTCCGACAGCGGTTGGCGAACGGTCGGATCTGTTCGCACGGACACCCGTTGGCGGGTGATTCGTATCTTTCCGCGGGCGGGTTGGAGCGGTTCGGCCCATACCTACGGACCCTGATTCAAAAAGAACCAGGCCAGGTAGGGAACCCGAACCCGAACCCAGACCCGGACCCGGGCCCGAGCCCGGCCCGGCTCCGGCGCCGGCCGGCCGGCCGCCGCCGCCGCCGCGCCGCCAGCCGGCGGCGGCGCGTGTGCGCACACGTACGTATGTACGTGCATAGTTCCCTCCTTTTCGCGCACGAAAACTCCAAGTACCCAAAGGGCACACCCTTTGTTCTCATTTTCCTCTATTTATACCCCATGAGCTTCCATCATATGGCCAATGTGGGACTAAATGCATGTAGCTAACTTTAGTCCCTTTTGGCTTTGAATTAGGCAATCTTTGGACTTGAATATCTCATTCATTCGAAGTCGGAATTGAACATGTGAATATACCACGTTCATCACAAATGGAAGGAGAACACACTCCAACCATCATCCGGTTGATTCGATCAACGGATCTCGCCATAATTCAACTCGAAGATTCACCTTTATATTCTTCAATTCCAACAATCCCCCACAATGAATGGAGATTCAAGGAAATGACACACAAAGAGACTGACTCTATTGTGTAAGGTACTTTAGAAAAGAAACTGCATAAGGATAGGTGAACTAAGTCTTGAACCTTCCATAGTGAAAGCTTTATCGGACTTACTGGCTAATCAGTGAACTAGGTCTTGAACTGTTAGCCGTTAGTGTAAGCCAAGTCAACAAGCTTCACACAGTGACTTTCCAAATCAACTTTGGTTCTCTGTTGTGTCCGTTTTGGCCCTGGACATTCTTGGTTTCAGAGAGTATCTTTAGGGAATAACAGCCTCCATAGAGATTCCCAAAGAGCCGACCCAACTCTATACTCACATAGGTGATGGACCTATTAAGAGTAGTCTACTCTACTCCACTTGTATAGTAACAAGATATAGGCATCATTAAAAGCGTTAAGCTTATCCTTAATCCACTTGTTGAAAAGCACTTATGTGCACCTTAGGAATGGATTGGAGTCAAGCTCCCAAGTGCTTACTTGCTGAGTCAATCATAACTAGTTTTTTCTCTTGAACTTAGTCCGTGGGATCTCCAGTCGCTAAGTGAGGTTTCCATTAAGCTGACTCGGTAAGGTTAGGCTTTTAGACCCATTCCCCTCGATGCGCAGTTTATACGCTCTCCACTTAAACCTTTAGTAAGCGGATCCGCTAAATATCCTTTGACGATACAAAGTCAATAGAGATAATTCCATTTGAGAGCAACTGCTTCACGGTATTATGTCTACGACGAATATGTCTAGACTTACCGTTATATATAACATTTTGTGCCCTAGATATAGCTGCTTGATTATCGCAGTGTATACATATAGCGGGCACTGGCTTTTGCCACAAAGGTATATCTTCTAAGAATTATCGAAGCCATTCTGCTTCTTCACCAGCCTTATGTAAGGCTATGAATTCCGATTCCATAGTGGAACGGGCAATACATGTTTGCTTAGAAGATTTCCATGATACCGCTGCTCCTGCTAGAGTAAATACGTATTCGCTAGTTGATTTTGATTCCTCAGAATCTGCAATCCAATTAGCATCACTGTATCCTTCCAGTACAGGAGGATACTTTCCATATCTCAAGGCATATTCCTTGGTATGTGATACGTAACCCAATACTCGTAGTAGAGCGGTCCAGTGTAGATCACTAGGATTGCTAGTGTATCTACTTAACTTGCTTACAGCGTAAGCAATATCGGGTCTAGTGCAATTCATTAAATACATTAGACTTCCGATAATCTGAGAATACTCCAACTGGCGTATTCCAGTTCCTGTATTCTTATGAAGGTGGACGTGTGGGAGAAAAGGATTTGTATTCTCTTTTATCCCATGATCCTTGAATCTTTCTATCATCTTATCCACGTAGTGAGATTGAGATAGACTGATTCCATCTGGTGTTCTAGTAATTTTAATTCCTAAAATTACATCAGCAACCCCCAGATCCTTCATATCAAAACTGTTGGATAACATTCTTTTAGTGGACTTAATAATCTCAATATTAGTCCCAAGTATCAACATGTCGTCTACATAAAGACAGACAATGATACATGCATCTCCAACTGTTTTCGTGTAAACACACTTATCGCATTCATTGATAGTGAATCCATCTTTGATCATGACACTATCAAATTTCTCATGCCATTGTTTAGGAGCCTGCTTTAAACCATATAAGGATTTATCAATTTACACACCTTGTGTTCTTGGCCCTTGACTTTAAATCCTTCAGGTTGCTCCATATATATCTCTTCACTTAATTCACCATTTAAGAATGCAGTCTTGACATCCATTTGATGGATATCTAAGTTGTGCAATACTGCAATCGCAATCAACATCCGTATGGATGTTATTCTTGTTACTGGTGAATAAGTATCGAAGTAGTCAAGTCCTTCTTTTTGTCGATAACCCTTGGCTACTAATCTAGCCTTGTACTTATCGATAGATCCATCGGGTTTTAATTTTCGTTTGAAAATCCACTTACACCCAATTGGTTTACTGCCAGGTGGCAAGTTTACCAATTCCCAAGTATGATTACTTAGTATGGATTCTATTTCGCTATTTATAGCTTCTTTCCACATTTGTGCTTCTGGGTTTGACATAGCCTCTTTAAATGTTTGAGGCTCGCTCTCAATAGCGTATGCTATGAAATCTGGACCAAAAGATTTTGAGATTCTAGATCTCTGACTTCTTCTGGTTCAATTTCTGCATTTACAATTGGTTCCTCGAACTTTCGTCCCTGAACGCCATCCCGTGTGTTCTTTTCCCAGAAGTCTTATCTGCTTCCCTTTTGTACGGAAAGATATCTTCAAAGAACACAGCATCTCGAGATTCGATAATCATGTTTACATGAATATCAGGTATTTCTGATTTATGAACCAGAAATCTGTAGGCACTGCTATTCAAGGCATAGCCTATGAATATGCAGTCCATAGTTTTTGCTCCCAACTTAGTCTTTTTGGGTAATGGTGCCAGCACCTTTGCAAGGCACCCCCACATTTTGAGGTAATGGTAGGAAGGTGTCCTTCCATGCCATAACTCGAATGGTATAAGACCAAGTTTCTTGTGGGGTACTCTATTTAGAATATGATTTGCAGTTAATAGAGCTTCCCCCCACAAGTTCTGCGGAGCTCCAGAACTTACGAGCATGGAATTAACCATCTCCTTCAAAGTTCTGTTCTTCCGTTCAGCAATTCCATTTTGCTGAGGAGTGTATGGTGCTGTAGTTTGATGTATTATACCGAAACTAGCACATAACTCACTAAAATCATTTGATTCATATTCTCCGCCTCTATCGGATTTTAGAATCTTGATTTTCTTGTTGAGTTGATTCTCAACTTCGGCTTTATATGTTGTAAACATATTTATTGCCTCATCCTTACTGTTCAAAAGATACACATAACAGTATCTTGTACAGTCATCGATAAAAGTAATGAAATACTTTTTACCGCCTCTAGTTGGCATAAACTTCAAGTCACATAGATCGCTATGAATTAACCCTAAAGGTTCTGTATTTCGATCTATTGAGTGAAATGAATTTTTAGCCAACTTGGCCTCAACACAAACCTCACACTTGCGAATTTCTTCCAAGTTGAGTTTAGGAATATATCCCAGATTAGACAAGTTTTTCAAAGACTTGTAATTTACATGCCCTAATCTAGCATGCCACAAAATAGGAGACTCAAGCAAATAAACAGAAGATTTTCTTTTTATTAGCTTTGGGTACAAATACACGGACTTTTTATCAACCACTGCAACATTGGCTTTAAAAAGTCCATCAACAAGATAACCCTTTCCCACATACATCCCTCCCTTAGTAAGTACAAATTTGTCGGATTCAAAGACTATTCTAAATCCTTTCTTACTAAGTATAGATCCAGAGATTAGATTCTTGCGGATGTCTGGAACATGAAGGACATCGTTAAGAGTAAGCTCTTTGCCCGATATCCACTTCAGGATGACCTTGCCCTTTCCTTCAACCTTTGAGGAAGCTGAATTACCCATGAATAATTGCTCATCTTGCTCTAGCCTTTGATATTCTGAGAATAACAATTTCTCCGAGCAGATGTGCCTAGTAGCTCCCGTGTCTACCCACCAATCTTTGTTATTGGTTGTCAGATTTACTTCTGACACCACAGCTGAAAGACTTGGTGATTCATGGTTGGTCATGTTGGCCTGTGGGTGGCTTTTCTTGTTCTTCTTTAGACGGCTGCGGCATTCATTTGCTTTGTGACCTTCTTTGTTGCAGATGTAACAGGTCCCTTTGAAGCGCATGGTTCTGCCGTCTTGAGCCTTGCCTTTGTACCCCTGGGAAGGCTTCTTCTTCTTCAAGCTTTTGGAAGTAGACGCTTTCCCCTTTGAGTCCTCAATCACATTTGCTTTTGCTTCGTAGGAGTTCTTGCTGCTCCTTTTCTCGGACTTGCGGTTGTCCTCCTCTATACGAAGCCTCACAATGAGATCCTCCAACTTTAGCTCATTTCGCTTGTGCTTCAGGTAGTTCTTGAAGTCTCTCCACGCTGGGGGGAGTTTCTCCACGATGGTTGCAACCTGAAAAGTTTCAGGAAGAATCATACCTTCGGCCTCTATCTCGTGCAAGATAAGTTGGAACTCTTGCACCTGACTGATGACAGTCTTGCTATCTACCATTTTGTACTCCAGAAATCGTCCAACGACGAACTTCTTGGTACCAGCATCTTCAGTCTTGTACTTCTTGTCAAGACTGGCCCATAATTTCTTTGCCGTAGTGATTGGACTGTAGACGTTATAAAGAGAGTCATCCAGTCCATTAAGAACATAATTTCGGCAAAGGAAATCACCTTGTGTCCAAGCATCGACTGCAAGGACTGAGTCCCGATCAGTTCCGGGTTCTGGTGGATCCTCCTACAGGAATTTGGCCAGATGTAGAGTGGTCAAGTAGAAGAGCATCTTCTGTTGCCACCTCTTGAACTCTGTGCCATCAAACTTTCCTGGCTTCTCCGGCTTCGGGTTAGGAAGTGGAGTAGGCATCAAACCTTGGAGCGGTATGTTTGTTGCCTTGCTGGAGGTATCTTGATTTGTCTCAGACATTTTTTTCTGCAAGTTCAAGCAGAACAGAAGTGAGAAACGTTAATTGTCTTAAGATTGTTGGGTATCCTGCTTAACAAGAATCAATCTGACAACTAATCAAGATCACTGAGATATCAACAATCTAATTGGCCAGGTCGGTAAATATCAGGTGGGAGGTTTTCCGTTCAAAGAACGTTCCTTAATTTAAGAACCACCTTTCAATTTCCTTCCTTAGTTTAAGCACCAATTAGACTGAATCCAAGTCAGTCTCGATATACTGTAAAGTATATCCCCTGTATAAAGGACTTAATCCACTTATACAGTAACACTTAGACTGAATCTAAGTCAATCTCGATATACTGTAAAGTATATCCCCTGTATAAAGGACTTAGTCCACTTATACAGTATTTGAAGTGAGGTACGCTTACAGCGAATCTCCTTAAGACAATTACGTCCCCCGCACCGGTGCTAACGGGATAATGGACGCTGGTCTCCCAAGATACAACACTTCTTCACGGTATTTGGATAGCACTACCAAATTACCATACGGTCAAACCGTAGTCAACCAGTACCTACACAGGATTAGCAAAACAGCGGTATAACGACAAATTTCAAATGAATATTTGTCTTACTCTTTTGGAGGAACACCCACTGTTGAGGACGTAGGAAGGTTGAAGAATTTTGGCAGAATCTCCTTTAGGAAGTCGCTCTGGATTCCCACTTCACTTGGAAGTCGCGGATTCCCACTTCGTTGGAAGTCGCTCTGGAAGTCGTGGATTCCCACTTCGCTGGAGCCCAGTTCAGAACCGAAGTCAGAACTTTAGAGAGAGAGAGATCTCAGATTTGGTGTGTCTGAGAATGAACCCCTGGAGTGCTATTTATAGCGCTCCGGAGGGGTATTCTCGTCCGCCAAATTCCAGCAGTTGCGACGGTTCGGACAGAACCGTCGCAACCGATCAACCGCCCAACCGCACTGTCGGTTTTCCGACAGCGGTTGGCGAACGGTCGGATCTGTTCGCGCGGACACCCGTTGGCGGGTGATTCGTATCTTTCCGCGGGCGGGTTGGAGCGGTTCGGCCCATACCTACGGACCCTGATTCAAAAAGAACCAGGCCAGGTAGGGAACCCGACCCGAACCCGGGCCCGAGCCGGCCGCCGCTGCCGCCAGCGGCGGCGCGCGTGCGCGCACGTACGTATGTACGTGCATAGTTCCCTCCTTTTCGCGCGCGAAAACTCCAAGTACCCAAAGGGCACACCCTTTGTTCTCATTTTCCTCTATTTATACCCCATGAGCTTCCATCATATGGCCAATGTGGGACTAAATGCATGTAGCTAACTTTAGTCCCTTTTGGTTTTGAATTAGGCAATCTTTGGACTTGAATATCTCATTCATTCGAAGTCGGAATTGAACATGTGAATATACCACGTTCATCACAAATGGAAGGAGAACACACTCCAACCATCATCCGGTTGATTCGATCAACGGATCTCGCCATAATTCAACTCGAAGATTCACCTTTATATTCTTCAATTCCAACACGAGATACAATCTGTGTAAGTATAATTTTTCAGATGGACAGTCTATTGACAGGATTCAATTCAAACAGACAGGTATTGTGAGAGGAAGAGTGAGAACTGAGGATACACCAAAAGCAGCGGTCAGCATGCGAATATTGAACTCATCAACAACTAATTAATTACGTCAAAAACCTTTCACTCCCTGATTCCCACCTTACTCAAAAACTGACATCACACCATCCATTGGACAGAGAAATCCTCAAGCAAACAGACATCCATTCCAAGTTTCCCACTAACTATGAGCCAAAGGCTACAATAAAGTCCATTACCATTTTCCTCCATCTCTTTCAACAATTCTCAGCTCCACAGAGTGCAACAAGAGCAGCTAGCCTCATACATGGTCCATGCAAGAATCTTTATCCATCCACCGATTCTCTCTCACGAGAGATAGAGAGCTCTCAGAGCTCTCCCAAAATCTTCAATCACTAACTTTATTCCTCTCAATAGCTATACAGAGCTCTCAGAGTTCTCCCAAACACTTCAAGCAATAGTCATGGACTCTGCACCAATCGATCAACCAAGCTCTGCAACAGAGCTCAAAGTGATCATGAGCCGGCCTGAACCAGCCTTTTCGGTGCTGAACGCAGCCAAACCGCCATCTTTGTGCTTCGAGCTCACTTCCTCAGTGAGGAGTGCAGTTTCTCCTTGTGGGCACAAGTCCTCTTCTTCACTCCTCCAATGCATTGTATCAGCCTTTCATGGCCTATTTCCGATCATCTGTTGGGGACGGAAGTACGATCTGAAGTCTTTTAGAAGAGATCTATTGGCTGGTTTAACTATCGCTAGCCTCGGCATTCCACAAGTAATATACAGTGTGCTATTTCTTTGATCAGCAATATATGGCCTTAATTTTAAACCTCTTTGATGTTTGTACATGCAGAGCATTGGGTATGCTAATTTGGCGAAAATCGATCCTCAATATGGCCTTTGTATGTGCACACCTAATTTAAACTCATAACAATCATAGAGTTCAGTGATAAACTTAATTCTGAATTCTGTATTGCCTTGTTCTGAATAGATACAAGTGTGGTACCACCACTCATCTATGCGGTAATGGGGAGTTCAAACGAGATAGCAATCGGCCCAGTTGCTGCTATTTCTCTGCTTCTATCCTCCATGGTTCAGAAAGTGGTGGACCCATCAGTTGATCCAACTGCATACAGAAGGATTGTTTTCACTGCAACCTTTTTCGCCGGCCTGTTTCAATCTGCCTGTGGATTTCTCAGGTTTCTTTCTGTTTCCCATTGCTTCTGTATTGATCTCATCTTGTGTTTCTTTAACTCTCAACTGTCTGCCAGGTTGGGATTCTTGGTGGACTTCCTTTCTCATGCTGCCATTGTTGGCTTCATGGGGGGCGCGGCGTTTGTGATTGGTTTCCAGCAGCTGAAAGGACTACTTGGGATATCTCACTTCACTAACAATACTGATGTGGTTTCTGTCGTCAAGGCTGTTTGGTCTGCCTTGCATGAACCTGTAAGCTCTCTGACATCCAAAATCTGAAAAAAGAAATCACATAATTTTTGAAATTGGATTATCAGGGATATGGGAGTGTTCTAATACATTTAGCATGAAATACTGAAAACACCCCTCTTCAATCACCCCCAAAACCCCAAAAAAAAAAAAAACAGAAAAAAATGAAAAAGAAGGGCACTCCTAAACTTAATTCAGAAACGCCAATTAACAATTGTAAACTTTTACAACCAATTAATTTCAGTCTAAACCCGCTTGCATTGGCCAAGGATGAGTATATGCATGTTTCAGTTAATTCCTAGTGCTAATTTAAGATAATGTCATTTCAGCAATCATTTACATTGCCAATAAGCATTCAACATTAAATTTTCAGAAACTAGGCAGATTTTTTTGTAAGGTACTATTGAGTTTCTATAACTAATTAGCAATTGACTCGGTAATTACAGGAACAGAATATATATATATATATATATATATAATTTATTCTTTCTGAAGAATTAGCTATTTTTTATGGGCATCATTCATGAGAATTTAAATTATGGGGTTCCCATTACTAAAAGTGTTCAAGTGGATTGGCTCTTTAATTGCAGGAATATGTTATTCGTTGTTCCATCTGGATGTGTCAATAATAGACTTTCAACATTCTAATCCAAAAGTAGATTATTCTTCTCCTAAGGAATTTTTAGGCACATCTATACAGTTGTTTAGTGGAACATCTCTATCAGCAAATGATTCTCTATGGTTACCTCCATTCATTAACATTTTTTTTCTGAGAGAGAAAACGGTGACCCGGAAGGGTCCCCGCGCTTCATTAGAAAGCTTTTAATGAAAACATCAAAAGAATAACAAAAGGACACAAGGATTGTTCCAAACAACAAGATAAAAATGCACACACGTGTGCAAAAAAAACAAAAACAAACATGTCATACAGAGCACAGCTACATCCAGCATCCAAGGGGACCAGAAAGGACAAACTCAAGGCCACAGCATTATCAGGCGCATGCCATCTGAGTCAGAGTAATGTCCCCCACCCGTAGTGTCCTCGAAGGTCATTGGGGGCCTCACTGTTAGAATTAATCTTTAAATAAACTTCATGATAATTATTTCATCTATCTTGGATCTAGAATCAATATGCATTTCAAGAAGAAATATACAAATGCATATACACACCTGAAGCCATTAGATTGAGTGACGAAGATATCAGTCCCTTTCTTGACCCTTACAAACCCTAATTGCAAACCTTAATCTGTAGAACTCCTTCTTCTCTCTGTCTCCTTTCCTTTGCACAAACCCTAACTGAAGTTGATGGAACCCCACAAAAAGGGGAGAGTTTGTTTTCTATTATGGAGGAGAGATGAGGGTCTACGTTTGCAATTAACCACATGTGATAAAACCACCCATCATGGCCCCTTTCTATCCCACATGATTATTAAACTTTATACAAAGTAACCTTTATATTTGGGCATACATAATATCAGTTAGGCTATAATTATGGAATCCAATTAAAAACCCAAAGGTTAGTGGGCCACTTAATGTGAGATTAACATTCTCCCACTTGGACCACTAGCCGATTATATTAAAACTTTAGAAAACAAACAAAAAAACTCATTTTAAAAACATTTTGACTCCATTGGATTCCATACTGAAAAACTTTGACACGTGATCACGAATTTAAAAATAATAACTGATAAGCCCAAATAATGATATACTGTAATACTGCAATTAACTTGGACCACCAATGTGAGTCATAGCGTTATACAACTTCTATGTCATACTCCCTTCTACGTACCACAACATTGATAACCCTCACTAATAGAGTCTATAACCAAAATGACCCCTGTAATTTGTCTTGTCAAGACTTTTCCTGTTTAACAAACATCCATACATATATGTGCACACATAGTAGGATAACAGGAAATACAGAAACAAACTTTTATTGCGCAATAGTGTCAATTACATAAGTACCAAAACATACATTACAGATTACTCAAAAGACCCATTCTAATAACATGTTCTTTGAATGTATTTAGAGGTAATCCCTTGGTCAATGGATCAGCAACCATTAGAGTGGTACTTATATTCTCAATTGACACCCTTTGTTTCTGAACTCTTTCTCTAACGACTAAGTACTTAAGTTCCAAGTGTCTGGAACCACTAGAGTACTTACCATTCTTAGAGAAGAAAACGGCTGCTGTATTATCACAAAATATCTTCAGCGGCCTGGCAATAGAATCAACTACACCAAGTGCTGAGATGAAATTACGTAACCATAATGCATGATTCGTGGCCTCGAAACATGCTATGAACTCAGCCTCCATCGTGGATGAAGCAGTGATAGACTGCTTTACACTCTTCCACGAGATTGCCCCACCTGCTAGCATGAATATAAAGCCTGAGGTAGACTTTCTGCTATCTGGGCAACCAGCAAAATCTGAGTCCGAATAGCCGATCACTTCCAACTGATCTGATCTCCTATATGTGAGCATATGATCCTTCGTCCCTTGAAAATATCGCATCACTTTCTTTGCCAATTTCCAATGCTCCATTCCTGGATTACTCTGGTATCTTCCTAACATTCCAACAGCAAAACCGATATCTGGCCTGGTACAAGTATGTGTATACATCAAGCTCCCAACTACTGACGCATACGGAACTTTCTACATTTGACCCTTTTCTAAGTCATTTCTAGGACACTGACTCCCACTGAATTTGTCACCCTTCATGATGGGTGCACAACTGGCTGAACATAGTTCCATATGAAATCTTTTCAAGACTCGATTGATATAACCTTTCTGAGACAGTCCTAACAATCCTCGAGATCTATCCCTGAAGATCTCTATGCCAATGACATAAGCTGCCTCATCCACATACAGAACCAAAAAGATAAACTTGCTCCCACTGATCTTCAGATATATACACTGATCAACAGTGTTTTCTGTAAATCCGAATGAGGTAATGGTATCATTAAACGTTATATACCATTGCCTGAAAGCTTGTTTCAATCCGTATATGGATTTCTTTAATTTGCAAGCCAAATGTTCTTTTCCTTTCTTTGCGAACCCTTCAGGTTGCTCCATGTAAATTTTCTCATCCAAATTTCCATTCAGAAAAGCTGTTTTCACATCCATTTGATGTAACTCTAAGTCATAATGAACTACAAGGGCCATAATGATTCTAAAGGAGTCCTTCTTTGATACTGGAGAGAAGGTTTCTTTATAATCAATGCCTTCTTTCTGAGTGAAACCTTTAGCCACAAGTCTGGCCTTATATCGTTCGATATTGCCTTTGGCGTCGCGCTTGGTCTTAAAGACCCATTTACACCCGACTGTCTTACAGTTATTAGGCAATTCGACGAGATCCCAGACTTTGTTTTGGTCCATAGATTTCAACTCTTCATTCATAGCATCAACCCATTTGCTAGAATCATTACTTTCAATGGCTTGTGAAAATGAAACTGGATCTTTATTAATCCCAATATCGAAATCAGATTCCTGTAGATACACCACATAATCATCTGAAATGGCAGATCTTCTTTCCCTTTGAGATCTCCTCAAAGCTGCCGGTTGTGGTGGTTCTACAACATTTTCAATGACGATATCCTCATGAAGTGGTGAACCATTATCATTATGTTGTTCAGGTGACTCAGCTTGATGATCAAGCTGAGGGACAACAATTTCTCTTGAAGGAAAGGGTATTGGGATATTTACCCTTATCACTTCAAGATCCACTTTTCTTGTTCATCACTGTTCGGTACGGAAAAGAGATTTTGCCGTAAAATTTCCTTGAATCAGTTGAAAGATTACAACAAAACAATATTCCGACTACAAGGGAGGGAGGATGCTTGAATCTTCCCTTTGTTTAAATCTGGGTTCTTCGTGTGGCGATGGAGAGTGAATCTTGTTCTCCGTTGACCAGATGACCGTCCTGGACCGTCGGGGGTCTTCTCTTCGGCCGGTAGGGGAGTAACTCAGCTCCGGCTACCAAACTCTCAAAGAGGAGGTAGGCGAAGATAGGCTAGTACTCAGTAAGCCTGTTGAAGAATCTCCTCTCTCTCGGTCGTTGACGTCGGGCTTCTCTCTCTCGATGCCTTGATCTTCTGACCCTCTGGATTCAAAAATGCCGACCTTAATTGATCACTCGACCTTCTTCTCCCACTGAATCCAAATCTTCGACCCTTCCTTCATAGCCAACAGGGCTATTTATAGGGGTCTTAGGGGGTGATCGTGCCCCCTAAAAATGCGCCTGAATGAGGGCCGTTACCCGCGATACGCGCGGTAACTGACTCCCCACGATCTGGGCGGTTGCAACTGAGACGCGGATTTCAGACTAAACGCGCCTTGATGCTGAGACGCGGGCTTCAGGCCGGACGCGCCTTGGATGCTGAGACGCGAGCTTCAGTCCCTTGCGTCTTGGATGCTGAGACGCGGGCTTCGGGCCGACGCGCTTTGATGTTTAAGACGCGGGCTTCAGGCCGACGCGTCTTGAAGTTGAGACGCGGGCTTCAGGCCGACGCGTCTTGAAGTTGAGACGCGGGCTTCAGGCTGACGCGTCTTGAAGTTGAGACGCGGGCTTCAGGCCGACGCGTCTTGAAGTTGAGACGCGGGCTTCAATCCTTTGCGTCTTTGAGACTGCTTCTTTGGTGGCTTGCCTGGTTAGTCATTTTTAGACAGCCTACAGAACCCCCTCCAAAGTTTCCGATATTCCGCAGTTGAATGGGACGGATTTCGGAATACTTTGGACTTAAACCGCGTTCGCCTTTGTGACCGGACTGTTGATGCTTTGGGTTTGACCTTATCCGAATTTGGTCTTCGTGAGTGTACTGTTGAACTCTTAGAAGCCATCAGAGTCGATCGTGTTGAGTGTCTAGATACACAGCCTAGACCTCCCCAATTGCTTTTTAGTCTGTCACGGGTGCGTTTTTGGCTAGGAGTAGTTGGTTGTCTGTTGGCGTCAGTGTACTGTTGAACTGTCTTGTAGACGCATGAAACTGGACGCAGGCTCCTTGTTGAAAGCAGACGCAGGAGACTGGACGCAGGCTCCTTTTTTTTTTTGAAAGCAGACGCAAGAGACTGGACGCAGGCTTCTTTTTGAAAAGTAGAAGCCACTTTGAAGACGCAGCGTCTATAGGGTAGACGCGATGTTGGTCAGACGCGAACTCCTTAGAAGGGACGCGACCTTCAGAAAGCATTCTTGGAGATGCTGACGGGGCATGTCCGGTGCGTTTTCTGGGCGCGAACTTTACGCTGTCATGATGACGCCGCCAGCTGGCCTGGGGAAACGGCGAAATTTCGCCTTTTGGCGCGCGGATCTTGCGGTTCATTAAATGAACTGCTCCACGTGTCGGCTTCTGATTCGCGGCGGGGTTGCGACGCATGATCTTCGTCACCGGCAGTGATTTTGTTACACGCGTCAAGCGACGGTTCGCTGCAGCGTCCCTTGGGTCACGCGCCGCGTATCTCTGCGTATCCCCGTGCCTATAAAAGGCAACTGTTTGGAGAACTTCCTCTTCTTCTCCGCATTCGCTTACTCTGAGAATTTTAGAAAAGAACTCTGTTCCTTTTTCTAGCTTCAGACCAAACTCGCCATGGCACCAAAGACCAAGCCGACCGCCTCCTCCTCAAAGGCGACCACCACCGAGGCCCGGAGGGGCGTCTCCTCCTCTGCGCAGGACTTCGTCCTCCAAGGCCTCCAAGGTAGTATGCCTTAGGCAGAACTGACCCTTAAGGACTTTAAACCATTAAAAGCGTGTTTGATTCCCCAGACGCAGTCTTTGGGATGATAACCGGGGCGCGGATTAGATAATCTGACACCCAAGAGCCCTGTGCTTCGGGTCCTTCACTTAGAATCTCTCTAACTGTGAAGGTCTCTGGACGCAGCTTTGCAGAACGCAGATTTGATCTTCGCGTTCTGTGTCATCAGGCGCCAATTTGATGAATCTGGCGTCTGAGTCCAAGTGCTTTGAATTTTTACAAGTCTTGGTTTGCAGAACGCGGATTTGATCCTTGCGTTCTGTGTCATCAGACGCCAATTTGATGAATCTGGCGTCTGAGTCCAAGTACTTTGAAATTCCACAAGTCTTGGTTTGCAGAACGCGGATTTGATCCTTGCGTTCTGTGTCATCAGGCGCCAATTTGATGAATCTGGCGTCTGAGTCCAAGTACTTTGAAATTCCACAAGTCTTGGTTTGCAGAACGCGGATTTGATCCTTGCGTTCTGTGTCATCAGGCGCCAATTTGATGAATCTGGCGTCTGAGTCCAAGTACTTTGAAATTCCACAAGTCTTGGTTTGCAGAACGCGGATTTGATCCTTGCGTTTCTGTGCCATCAGGCGCCAATTTGATGAATCTGGCGTCTGAGTCCAAGTACTTTGAAATTCCACAAGTCTTGGTTTGCAGAACGCGGATTTGATCCTTGCGTTTCTGTGCCATCAGGCGCCAATTTGATGAATCTGGCGTCTGAGTCCAAGTACTTGGAATTTCATAAGTGGCTTCAATCTTTGCGTTCTGTGCTTCTTGACGCAGATTTGCGGGTCTGGACGCGGATTTGATGATTCCTGCGTCCAGTATCTTTTCTGCGTTTGGACGCAGAACACTTAGTATTTTTCTTTACTTTTGGTAAAGCATCTGACTTAAGTGTCTTCATCTTTTTGCAGCGCCGCAACCTGCTACTTCACTCCCCAAGATACGCCATTTTGGGCATGTAGGTGGAGCTGACCGGAACCTGACCTTTGTGCTGCAAAGGACTGCCCCTGTGACTGCCGACCAGTCGCCGGCTCGTGAGAAGAAGCTCTCGAATGTCGAGATGAGGACTCTTCGAGTGCTGATGACCGATGCAGCATTCGTCACGGATGACGGCATCCAGCTGAAGAAGCCCGCCTTCTTCTTCGGGGATCGTATCCACGATGGCGGCCATCGCGTGCACGAAGGGACTTACACATGGCTCCGTCAAATAGGGGGCCGAAGGTTCTTTCTCCCGGCCATGGATAGGATGTACCCTATGTTCTATTACCAGCATATGTCCGTCCCGCGGAAGATGGAGTTTGACCTCGCTCGATATGCTCCTGAGGTTACTCTTGGCGATCTGGGCTCCCACCACCAAGTGCACCGTCATGACGGCCATGACGAGTCGGTTATCGGCCTTTTCCCTGGATCGCGCAAGAGGGAGATCCCATCTGGAGAGATACCGCACATTGGCTCCACCTTCCTCAACATGTTCATGGCAGCGGAGGGTGACTATCCAGTTGCGTTCCGTGCATATGGGTGGATCTATTCCCCAGCGAATTACTGGTGGGGCAGGATGGTTGGCTTTGTCCTTACCGAGCTTGGGGATTTGCTGAAGCGTGTAGGACTGTACTCGGCGGTCAGGGCCGTACAGTGGGGGATCCCTCAAAGTTCTCAAAACTTCTTTGGGATCCTAGAACGTTATAATCCCTTGACGGGGACGTTCTTTACTCCAGTCGGGGAGATGGGCCTTGCCTTACACGAGATGCACGAGGTCTCAGGACTGGTAACAGGGGACATGCCCTACGAAGAATATGTCCCGACCGCTGTGGAGCTTCGCTACGTGAAGGAGGAGTTTCCCCTCATATATGAGACCTACTGGGAAGTGCTATGTCACTTCCATATCTGCGGTCAGCTCACCAAATGGCGGTCGCAGGGGGTCACGTACCTGTCTTGGGCCAGTTATTTGTTCAACAATGTGAACACCAAAGACCACTTGATCACCCGATTGACGCCCAGCTCTGATAGGGAGATCGAAGACCGGATTGATCAGATGTCCGAGAAATTCTACACCACAGAGTCGAACGAAGATGGTTTCGACCCTGACTTGGTTTTCGAAAGCTTCCACCACCAAGCCCGGACTCCTATCTCCGATCGGGCGCTGCTGGCAGGCTTTCTGATGCTGTGGCTAAAGCGTTGTGTGGTGCCCACGCTGCCACATGAAGTTATAGTTGCCGACGTGGTGTACCCGGCGGTGCTTCTGGCCCATGGCAACCCTATAGCTCTTCTCCCGGCCGTGGTGGCTGGTATTCAGAGCGGGCTGCGGGCGCTGGCTAAAAGCTTTTGTGAGCCGCCAAAAACTGTGGATTCCGAGGGAAAGCCGCTCACGGACGCAGAGGGGAATCCAGTGGTGAAGCGTCCCAATCCTCGGGTTGAGCTGCCTTACACATACCTTATGGCCTGGTATGTGATGCACTGCCCCTCTTTGATGACGGCGGTGCGTTGGAAGGAGGACTCCGTCCCCTTCATACAGCGATTGGAGGGTTCGAGGTGGCAGGATCCTTACATATATTATATCCGGAAGCGTCTTTCAGCCCCGGCAAACTATCAGCTCAATCGTTGCCTCCTCCAGATCCCTGGTGCATCCTACGGCGATCTACTTGTCGATTCCGCAGGCCCTGATGATTTCACGAGGTTATCCCAGGGAGCCTTCTGGTGGTTGCTCAATATTCGGCCCGGGTATATGCTTTTCGACAAGGGACATCATGCACCATTGAGCCATACATGCCGAATCGCTTCGCTCGACAGTTCGGCTATGACCAGCTCTATATCGGGAATCCAAATGCTTATCTCGCCTTCGAAGGGAACTTGTTCGAGGGTGCTCGGGCCTGGTACTATAGTGTGGCTGGAGGGACAGGAACAACCTTCCGTCTACCTCTTGAAGCGCCCAAGTGCCAGATGAGTCTAAGCTATTGTACTTGGTACTCCCAAGCCGTCCAGACACCAGACTTTCTTCCGGCATCTTCATGTATCGAGAGCATCAATGCAAGCCTCGAGACAAGGACAGAGTCTGGTAAACCAACGAGACTCGTAGAGCAGTACCGGAAAGTCTGTAAGGAGGTCGGGAGAAGGACGAGGAGGGAGCCACGAGCTACAGAGCCACGACCGCCAAGGGCAGAGCCACGAGCGAAGAATGAGCCGTCAGTAACGAGGGCGGAGCCATCAGAGACGAGAGAGGAGCCTCCAGCAACGAGGGCGGAGCCATCAGCAAAGAGGTCTAAGCAGTTGGCGAGTAAGCGTCATCACCGCTCTACTTCTGTTATTGAGCCTGCCCCGAAGAAGGTTAGGAGGGACTTGGCGGCTGAAGTCTCTCAATCCGGAGCTATCTCTGCCGGAGTTGAGGCTCCTCCTGAAGACGTCGTCAGAGTTGAGGAACCTTCGGAAGAGGAGGATTTCCCCCTTTAACTCGTGCTCCTAAGTCGCACCGCGAGGCTGTGGAGGAAGGGGAGTTCATCGAACAACCCGTTATTGCTGCTGATGCCGAATCCCCGGAGATTGACATAATGGGCGATGAAGATGTTGAACTTCCGGAAACCTCAGCTCAGCTCAAACCTCCTTCTGCTCATGAAGGGAGAGATGAGGCACAGCAGTTGGGGTCTCCAGGCGTCTTCATCTCTAGTTCCAGGGCCGTCGACCCTAGTCCTACTACTGGGGTGATTGGAGGCAAGGCTCCGATTACGGAGCTTCCTGAGCTGTCGTCTTCTTCGCTCTCAGGGAAAGCCTCTTTGAGGACAAAGTCGACTATAGCGAGGAACCCGCTCCTCCTGATCAAAGCAAGTTCTTCCATGTCTCAGAGGAGGAAATGTATGTGGGCGAGTCATCATCTGCACCACCAGTGGCGGCTATTCCTGTTGAAGGTACCCTTTCCACCTCCTGTCCAATTTTTCTTTACATGTTGAAGAAGATGTCTTGACATTCTTCATTTTATATTGCAGGGCCAACCGGAAATGCCGAGGCTACAACCTCCTCGCATATTGAGGAGATGGTGAGAGAGTTGACTCGGCCACAGGGAATTGAGACCTCAGCTGCTGAGATGCCCTCAGAGGGGGCAGCTGCTGGTACTGGGGAGCCTTCCACTCTACCAGAGGAGGAAGCCACTACTGAGGTCAAGAAGGCTCGGGTGGAGGGTCCAATGGCAGGTCCACTCCCAGGAGATTGCACAGCCCAAGCTTCAAATGAAGCTTCTGAGGAAATCGTGCTTGCCACTCTATCATTGGTCGCGGAAGTTCCAGCAGGGATAGCACCTCCGGAAGCACCAGTGGCTGGTTCCGCTCTTGCCGTATCGACAGTCAGCATAACTTCTGTGCAAAAAGAGCCGGCCTACACCCCTTCTTCCGAGATAGAAAGGGGGTCGGGGAGCGTTCCGGGTGATGACAGCATGGACTTCCTGACGCGCAGTACGGTGCGGCAGTTCTTTGAAGCGATGCGATCGTGCATCGACTTTATCCTTTCTGGGCGTCGTTCTTTTGACTTTGCCCGGAGATTTCTCGGGAATGTGGCCGAGAACATCGAGCTAGTCGGGGGCCTTCCTCTTGCTCAGGCATGTATGCGGGTGGTGGATCAGTTGGAGAGTGACCTGAAAGAGCTGAAGTCTTTAGACGAAGCTGACTCCCTCCACGAAACCCAAGTCATCCTGGATAGCCTCCTTTCTGCCCAAAGGCAAGAGCGACAGGAAGTGGAAGTACAAATTGCCGAAGAGGTCAGCAACCTTGAGCGTTCCCAGGCTGAATGCCAAAGGCTGATTGAAGACTCAGGGGATACTGAGCTTATCATGCAGAACACAGAGCTGGCTATTACCAACGCTCGGGCTGCCATTGCTAAGGCCAAAGCCATGCTAGCTGTCAATGAAGAGAAGCTCGTCGCCCTCCAGAAGAAGCTAGAGGAGCAGAAGGCTGCAAGGGTACGGGCTGAAGAGAGCCAGTCTGTTCATCTCTCCAGATTGGAGACTTTGCGAGCCCAGCTGGCTGAAAAACCCTGCCTATCTGAAGAGGAGCTGCGGGTCCAGGCGATGATGGAGGCTGAGAAGGCACGTCAGCATGAGATGCATCGTCTCAGGGAGCGCATCCGTTCCCTACCAGATCGAGATTTTTAGCCTTCTCCTTTTTTTTGTAACGCTCAATCTTATTTGTATAAGAGAGCGTTTTGTATCACTTTCATATTTTTGGATATAAATAAAAGTGACACCCTCCTTTTTACTTCTTTTGTCTCGAACTCTTTGCCTTTGGTTGGACATGTAGAAACAAGGGAATCTTTTGATCTTTATCAAATTATAATCATAATCTTAATAAGTCAAAAGTATTGAGGAAAGATCTTGTTCCAAGAACTTTCATGACACTGTCAGAGGTGTAAGCTTAACTTGACAGAGGTGATTTTTGGTGGACCTGCCACTTTGTGGAAGAAAGTGACAGGTGGAGTTCGTATCCCCAGGAAAGATGAACTTTTATCAAGGATTTGTGCTTAACTTGATTTTAGATCAGCTGGGGATGTTGATGGAAACATTGTTTATTGGTGTAATGTTAACCAACAATGCCTCCAAAATGAATTCGATATTCTGTTGGGGAGAATATCAAATGAAACTAGACTCGCGGGGGAATCTAGGGAAGTCTTACCGTTAGAGGTGTGATATTAACTTAACGGGTTGGAAATAGTCTTGTCAGAAGTGTAATGTTAACTTGACAAGGACATGAGTTAGAGGTGTGATATTAACTTAACTCATCGACATCTCAGTTTTATAAGGGAAAACTGAGGGTGTCACTGTCATAGGTGTGATGTTTAACTTAACAGTGAGGGTAATGCTAGAGGTGTAATGTTGAACTTGGCATTAGTCGTCTCGGCTTGAAGAAGTCGAGGAAAGGTCATAGCCATAGGTGTATTGTTGAACTTAGCAATGACTCGGATGCTAGAAGTGTAGTGTTAACTTGGCATCGTTCGTCTCGGCTTAAGGAAGTCGAGGAAAGGTCATAGCCATAGGTGTATTGTTGAACTTAGCAATGACTCGGATGCTAGAAGTGTAGTGTTAACTTGGCATCGTCCATTTCAGCTTCGATATGGAAGTCTGAAGAAAGGGTGACTGTCAGAGGTGTAATATTAACTTGACGGGCACCTGATATACTGCTTAGAGGTGTAATGTTAAACTAAACAGTAGTTTGTCAGAGGTGTGATATTAACTTGACAAGAATTGGCTCTTGATAGGAGCAATTTGAGGACCTGTCATTCTATTGATGAGAATTGACAAGTGGAATTTGAAATGCCAGAGGTATAGTGTTAACTTGGCAATTTTGAAGTTTGCTGCTCTATGTAAAGGTGACAAGCGGGGCTTGTACTCGACAAGGAGTATTCATTACCAGAGGTATAGTGTTTAACGTAGTAATGTTTGCATTTTGTGGTCCTACCATTCTATGGATGAGAATTGGTAAGAGATTTTGGAGGAGAGAGTGGAATCAGGTCCACTTAGGATTTTTAGCAAACCCTCAGCTGTCAACGGATTTGAGGTGCCTTTACCAACTACCGTTTGAGTTGGGCTAGCCATGCTATTCCCCTCAGCATGATGAGTTGTTGAGGATTTATGTTGGGCTTAAATGCCAACGTTTTCCTCTATCCTTAGCCGTCGAAGGCGTCGGATGTTTGATCAGAGGTGTGGTTTTAACTTGATCGGCAGGATTTTTAGCAAACCCTCAGCTATCAACGGATTTGAGATGCCTTTACCAACTACCGTTTGAGTTGGGCTAGTCATGCTATTTCCCTCAGCATGATGAGTTGTCGAGGATTTATGTTGGGCTTAAATGCCAACATTTTTCCTCTATCCTTAGCCGTCGGAGGCGTTGGATGTTTTTCCGATCAGAGGTGTATTTTTAACTTGATCAACAGAAGAACACCATCTAGGGATAGTATTTCTTCAGGAATTTGCCATTGATTGGCATCATGAGTGTATCGCCATTAGAGGTTATGAGACGATACGATCCATTCGAGTAGACCGACTCTACTACAAATGGTCCTTCCCATTTGGGTTGGAATTTTCCCTTCGTCTTGTGCGTCATGACCATGGGTCTCCGGACGGCTAAGACAAGGTCGCCTTTCTTGAAAGTTCGCGTCTTGACTTTCTTGTTGAAGGCTCTGGTAATGCGAGCTTGGTAAAGCTCGATCTGCTGCTGGGTCTGCAGACGCTTGTCGTCTAAGGCTTCCAGTTCTTGGAGTCGCTGTCGATGCTTCTCCTCTGTCGTCATCTCGGCGGTCAGGGCGACGCGTAGAGATGGAATTTGAATTTCCAGTGGGAGCACGGCTTCACATCCGTATACCAAGGAAAATGGCGTGGCTTTAGTTGGGGTTCGCACGGTCGTGCGATATGCCCATAAGCATTCACCCAGCTTATCGTCCCAGTCTCGTTGACTTTTCGAGACGAATTTCTTAAGAAGCTTGCCAATAGTCTTATTGAAAGCTTCCGCGAGGCCGTTGGCGGGAGGATAGTATGCCGTTGAAGACACACTCTGGATTCTGAACTTGGCACAGAATCTCTGGAAAGCCTGGCTGATGAACTGGGGTCCATTGTCATGGACGATCCGCCGAGGCACACCAAAGCGATAGATAACGTGATGTTTCACGAACTTGATCACGTTAGACGATTTTACCTCTTTTAGAGGAACAGCTTCGGCCCACTTGGAGAAGTAATCGGTTATTGCTAGAATGAACCGATGTCCTTTCGACGATGGTGGGCTGATGGGGCCAACCACGTCCATCCCCCACATTTCGAACGGCCAAGTAGAGGTCGTAGAGTGGAGATACCCTGGTGCTTGATGGATGAAATCGCCATGTATTTGACAGGCGTGACATCTCTTAGCGAGGGAGATGGCGTCGGCGACCATCTTGGGCCAGTAGTACCCCAATCTTTGGAGTCTGTTTGCCAGCTTCGGACCAGGTTGATGAGCTCCACATGTGCCATCGTGGGCTTCTTTCAACATTTCGCGGGCCTCTTTTGATGAGAGGCACCGGAGTAGGATCCCGTCATGCGATCGACGATAGAGTGTTCGCGTGATCGCATTATAGTAGAATTTGGGGGCTTTCCTCCGAATGGCGGCCGCCTCTTTGGTGTCTTCAGGCAGGATGCCGTATAAGACATAATCAATATAGGGGAATCGCCAGTCTTTAAGCTCTGGATCGGTTGACACTTCAAGTGTCTCTTTACCGCGACGATCTCCTGTTGACCCTGGGTAGTCTCCGGGGGGGTTTTTGGACAGTATAGGTCGTGGCTATAGACGAATACTTTCTCCATTGCTCCAGCTGGGAGAGCTAGGGAAGCTGCGAGAGATGCGAGGGCATCTGCATGCGCATTTTGGCTTCGCGGCACATGGTCGATGTAGAAGTTTGAAAACTTCTCCGCCATGTGGATTGTCGCGTCGTAGTAGGGTACTAGATCTTCATGTCTGACCTCATACTCTCCGCGAACTTGGCTGACGATGAGTTTGGAGTCACCGTATGCCTCGAGATTTTTAACGCCAATCTCATCGGCGAATTGCATCCCAATCAGGAGAGCGTTGTATTCCGCCACATTGTTGGAACAGGGCTCGGTTAACGAGATAGCTCGGGGGATCACGTAGTTTTGTGGGGAGACGAGTACCACTCCTACCCCCGCTACTGTGTGTCCCTTGGGGCTTGCCCTTGATGCACCATCGAAGAAAAGTTGCCATACTTGTCCTTCAAACGATGTCTGGGTTAGGCATACTTCGGCGACCTCATCTGGGAGATCCTCATAAAGTTTGGCTGCCCTCGGATCCGGGTGTTCAGCTAAGAAGTCCGCCACCGCTTGTCCTTTAATGGCCTTCTGTGGCAGGAAGTGCATCTCATATTGAGAGAGCAATATAGCCCATTTTGCCAGCCGGCCATTCAATGATGAAGGCTTTGTCATAAGCAACCTCAGGGGGTTGACTTTTGATATGACATTTATAGTTTGGCCTACCAGATAATGTCGCATTTTCTGAATAGCGAACACCAAGGCCAAACACTCCTTCTCGATCGGGTTGTATCGATGTTCGGCCCCGATCATCGTTCTACTGAGGTAGTAGATTGCTTGTTCTCGTCCTTGGTCATCATTCTGAGCTAGTAGAGCTCCCAAAGAATGATCCATCGATCGGACGTACACCAGGAAGGGTTTTCCGGATACCGGAGCTGCAAGTACTGGTGGTTGGGTGAGGTATCGTTTGATCTCCTCGAATGCTTGCTGGCAAGCGTCGTCCCATATGAACGAGACTCCCTTCTTCATCAGCTTAGCGAAGGGTTGGCATCTCCCAGAGAGATTTGAAATGAATCTGCGGATGTACGCCAATCGTCCTTGCAATCCTCTGAGCTCCTTGAGGCTTCTGGGGGTTGCATCTCTTGGATAGCACGGACTTTCTCCGGATCCAAATGGATTCCTGTGAAAGTTACAACGAACCCTAGGAACTTGCCGCTGGCTACCCCCAGGAAGGACTTGGTGGGATTCATCTTCAATTGATGAGCCCGCATGATGTCGAAGACCATCTTCAGATCAGCTATGTGATCTCCTTTAATGCGACTTTTCACCGCGATGTCGTCGACATAACATTCCACCGTTTTGCGTATCTGCTGATGGAAAATGGTATTCATGGCCCTTTGGTATGTTGCCCCTGCATTCTTTAAACCGAAGGGCATGACGGTGTAGCAGTATACTCCTAGAGGTGTCCTGAAGGAGGTATGCTTTTCATCGTCAGGGTACATCTTGATTTGATTGTATCCTGAGAATCCGTCCATGAAGGACATTCGCTCGAATCCGCAGGTATTGTCAATCATGACATCTGTGATTGGCAATGGGAATTCGTCTTTGGGGCAGGCCTCGTTTAGATCGCGGAAGTCGATGCAGATCCGGATCTTCCCGTTCTTCTTAGCAACGGGGACATGTTAGCTACCCAGTCGGGATGTTGTTCCTCCCTGATGAAGCCGGAGTCAATAAGCTTCTTGACTTCTGATTGAATGGCCTCCATTATTTCGGGACGAAACCGTCGCTGCTGTTGCTTGACGGGTTTTACGTCCGGACTGATGTTGAGGCGGTGCATAGCCACTTGAGGATCAAGTCCAGGCATGTCCTCGTAATTCCAGGCGAAGACGTCTATATACTCTTGTATAAGAGATATTAGATCATTCTTCTCTGATGGTGACAGGCCGTCACTTATGAAGATGGGCTTGGGGTTGGCTTCATCTCCTAGGTTGATCTGAACAACCTTGTCTTCTGTGGGTGGCTCACGCTGTTCAAAGCGGATATCCCAGAGAGCATTCAGATGTTTGATCCAGGGTCTGTATCCGACTGGATCATTTCTTCGTCTTCGTCTTCCAGATGGCTTGTTGAAACCATGTTTACAGAAAGCCCTTTGAAGATGTTGCCAATACTGACATCTGATTCCCACGATGACGTGTCTGAAGAGTGATCATGGCCTGATGGTTCCTCAGAATCAGAGGCTGACGGCACTGGGGTTGATACATAGCCCAACCCCCGGCGGGTCTGATGATAATAGTCAGGTGTTTTCCTTTTGGTACAAAAGATCGAAGCAATGATCTCCTTCCTTTGCCGAAGTTTAACCCGGGCCTGTTGATTAGATCGTACCCCATACGCTTCATCATCTTGAGCGTTCTCGGTTCATAATGATTGAACTGGGGGGATTCATCCTCGCCTTCTGATTCTTCATGGGGCGTTGGTTCAGACATGATTCGTCCAAAGAGGATAGGTCTCTGGCCCTTTTGTCTGGCTGGAACCATAAATGAAGATCCTTGCGCGTCACCATCATCATGGTACGTCCCGAAGGATGATTTTATAGGTACATGCAATGATGTCAGAGCATTCATTGCCGACCATACATCCTCGCCCATGTCGGTACTAGTATCCGACGGTATTGACTCAGATTCATACACAGGAAAATACGCGAAATCTAAGTCTTCATTAATATACCAACCGCCTGCATCGTCGGTGGTATCAACATCGAGCTTATTAGTGCTCTTTACAAGTGGTTCTAACTCCCACAGGCACTCTTCTTCTTCGGGCTCGGTGTCAGCTTCATTACCAGAGTCTGGCTCCTCTGGTTGCGGGGTTCCATTATTCTCCTCATATAAGAGGGAATCCGTGAAATAGTTCTCGACCCCTTTGAACGGATGCCTTTCGGCGATCAACGTTCGAACCTGTCCGCTCTCGTCAATGTATTTCATGACTTGATGGAGAGTGGAGGGAACGATGGAGTTTTGGTGGATCCATGGTCGTCCCAGCAACAGGTTGTAGGAAGTGTCAGCGTCAATGACATAACACGTCACTTCCGATTTGAGGCTCCCGATCCGGCATTTGAGCTTGATCTTCCCCATCGGGCGGGAGCTGTTGGCATTAAACCCATAAATAGTCGTCTGGGTTGGGCTCAGACGATGGGCGGGAATGCCAAGAAATTGCATGACTCGGCGAGGTATGATGCTAGTGCGGACCCTGGGTCTACCTGGATGCGGTTCACCTCGGATGACCCAATATACCCCGTGAAGTATAAGGGTCGGTCATGCTTTCCTTTAACCTGCATGTCGTCTGCTGTGAAGGAAATGCAGGGAACATTTGGAGAGGTGTGGAGGCAATCCTCTACATCTTTCTCTCTCGGTACGTGGGTCAGAAAGACCTCAGCGTTCGTCAGGGCTTCTTGTAGAGCCTCTCTGGTTGACTTAGATAGCCTCAGGAGCTCATACAAGGTAATGCGTGCCGGGATGTTGGCTAACTGAGCCAGCACATCGAAGCGGTAAGGTGTCGAAGGTGTCGAAGATCCTTCCGCTGCACTTCTTGAAAGGACCCGAGAAAACCGAGTTTCTTTCTGTTTCTCCACGGGTGGTTTTGTGGAGGGCTGAGCTGGCTCTACAGCTGGTTGAGGAGGGACCACCGCCTTTTCGCCGTACTGCTTCAAGTACGCCTGCCCTGAGCGGGTGCCTGATGTCGGTTGGTTGGGCTCTGCCGCCAGGACCATTGTCTCCTCTTCTGAGTCGGTCAGCGAAGGAACATCAGCGTCTGCTTCCCGGGAAGAAGCGCAGATCACGTGGCAAGATGAAGCCTTTCCTTTGCCTTTGGACTTCCTGTTGGTCACAGTCGTCCATTGCTGCTCGTCGACGAGGTCAGGGTGGACCCACATGATTCCTCCTTCAGGTGTAGGGACCGGGACCAAGCCCTTCTCCTGCTGCTGATGAGGGTCTGTATTGACCACTCTCAATTCTCCTTTCGGGACAGATATCACTCCCACGGGCATCGGGGGTCGTGTCCCGAAGCGGAGTGCCGACGTCATGTTGGCCGCCCTCTGTTTCTGCTCTGGTCGGAGTTTTAATACCTCCGCGTCAATTAGGGCTTGAAGGACGTCCTTGAAGATGTAGCAGCTCTTGGTAGGGTGCCCGAGCATCCTATGGTACAGGCAGTAGTTGGGGTTGTCGGTCTTGCCGACTTCTTCTGGGCGCCTGATTTCAGGGAGCTTCAGTCGATTGCTCTTGTTGAGTAATTTGAAGAGCGAGTCGACATGTTCCTCCTTGAAGGAATATTGTTTGTTGGCGCGGGGTTGGCTGGAAGAGCCACCTGCTCTGCCTGGTTGAGGCTTGACGGGAGATTTGGTCTCCGTTGCCAAGTTATCCTTCCGTTTGGTTTGGAGGGATGTGTCTGGCGCACGTCTTGTCGACCTTTCTGGCCTGGGCCTGCCTTCTTCCGCTCTGACGCGGGCGACAATCTCTTCAGCCTGTTCACCTTGCTGGACTAACTGTTTCCAGGTGCGGCTTTCTGCTACTCCTATTTGAGTAAGGAGTGAAGTTTGGAGATTGTGGCGACATGTTTCCACCAGGGTGGCCTGGGTCATGCCGCTCGGACATCGGAGTGCCGTGTTCCGAAATCTTTCTACGAAAGACTTAACGGACTCTCCCTTTCGTTGCTTGGTAGCTAAAAGGGTAGGCATGGTAACCTCCGAATCATCCTCGAAGAAGCGTGTTAGGAACAGCTTCTCGAGGTCCCCAGTTCTTGATTGAACCTTCAGGGAGTTTCATAAACCATTCAAAGGCTAACCCTTTCAGGGTGCCAATGAATAGACGTGCCAGGATGGCATCGTTATCTACCACATTCCCAGTTTGGGATTTGAAGTAGTAGATATGCTGGTTGGGCGACCCCTTTCCGTCGAATGCTTGGAGAGTTGGAGCCTGAATCTAGGAGGGTACGGGACTAAGTCCCACTCGGCCGGATACGGCCGGACCACTCCAGCTTCTTGGAGATCTTTACGACTAGCAAGGGCATTGAGTCGTTGCTCCAATAGGCTCATTCTTTGATTTTGAGCCTTCTCCGAGTCCGGGTTGCTTCCTGCATGTGCTGAAGGTCTGGACACATTCGAAGGAGTGGATCGTCGTGTCCCATCGGAAGGATCAGAGGGTGGACTTCCTCCTCTTCCCCTTCTAGCTCTTGGCCTTCTGGGAGGAGATCTTGCCCTCTCGTCAAGCAGTTTCTCAAGCATATGCTTGAGGTCGTCAATGGTTCTCTGCTGAGAGGAGAGTACTTCCATTTGGTGCTTCTGCATCCGGGCCAAGTACTTAGTTGTCTCCTCGGGAGCATTTGCTGTGTCCTCAGGAGCGTCTGCCATGTAGGCGGAAACCTCCTTTCCACCGGAAGAATTCGAAGCCCATGATTCTATCACAACTGAGTGAGAATCATCTTCCCTAATGCCGCGGGATAGGGCATTGTAGTCAATTGGGGTGATGGCTCCAGTCCGGGTACGGGTGTGTCGATACACCCCTTCTGGCTCAGAGTCTGACCCCTCTGAATTGACCATAGGTTGTTTTCCCCTGCTTCTGCTTGTCATATATGCAGTGAGCTCCGGGTACTCAACGTCAGGGAAGGTTCTCCTTCGGTGGGAGCGTCTTCTTTTAGCTGACGGGGGAATCAGGGTCAGCTGTCTAATCAAAGACGGCTGGTGAACGCCTGATTCGCAATGGCATTCAGAGAGCATCTGGATGAGCTGTTGACAGCAGCAAGAAGAAGTGGCCTGATTGGCACTTCTTTTCCTTGTCAAATAATCCCTCAAATCCGTGGGAGGGGGATTAAATAGACTGGCCTCACAGCGTCGAAGACGGGGGGCAGTCGTGTGTTGCGCTGTCTGGACGCAAGTCTCAGAAACGCGGAGATCACACTGTGGCGTTACGCGCGTCTGGCGTCTCTGTTGAGACGAGACGCGGTCCTCGCGTTGCAGTCTGCTGCGTTGGAGCAGAGAGACTTGGGACGTTACGCGCGTCTGGCGTCTCTGTTGAGACGAGACGCGGTCGTCGCACTGTTGTCCACTGCGTTGGGGCAGAGACACTTGGGGCGTCACGCGCGTCTGGCGTCTCTGTTGAGACGAGACGCGGTTCTCGCACTGTTGTCCGCTGCGTTGAAGCAGAGGGACTTGGAAGATAATGGGCTGCTGGGCCCCACGCCTGGGAACGCATGCGTCCTGCGTTTGATGAGACGCAGAAACTTCGCTTCGGCGTTTGGTAAGTTGGTCTCCAGCAGACTCAACTTGAGGAATCTCGCGTTTGGGTCGCCAAACGCGGATTTCTTGCACTGGTCGAGGTGCGGGCAAGGCATCATATTGAACGCCGCGTCCAACCCCAGTCAGAGAACCATCGGTTCCAACCGAGTGTTGACGCGCGCGTCGTCTTTGTCGACGCTCGGCATTTCGATTGCGTCGTGGAGGAGGAGAGAAGCCAACAACTTCCTGGTTTGAAGAACCAGGGCTGTTCACCACGCGGGTCTCTTGGGAGACGTTGACGCGGGTTTCTGCGAGACGCGGGCGTTCTGCAAGACGCGGGCGTCACGCGAGACGCGGGCGTTGTGCGAGACGCGGTCGATCGCAGCAACAGTTGTGCCGTGGACCACGCGGGCCTTCAGAGAGGCGTTGGCGCGTGGGTTCTGCGCGTCGCGGTTGATCGCAGCAGAGGCGTTGGATGTTACGCGGGCCTTCGAGGAGGCGTTGACGCGTGAACTGGGCGCGGCACAGAGGGTGACAGCCGCGCCTGGTTGAGCCACAGATTGGGCTTCGGGAGGCTGCGTCGTTGAGACCCTGCGGCAGACGCGGGTCTTGGGGCTCTTGGAGCCAGAAGAGAGAAACTCTTCATACTTCGCCTGGTCGAACTCAACGACGAGTGATTCGACCATCTTCCCCTTACGGAGAACGTCATCCTGCACCACGATGTGCTCATCGGTCACGAATGTAGTCCCCAGCGGAGTCGCCATCTCTTGTTCGGTACGGAAAAGAGATTTTGCCGTAAAATTTCCTTGAATCAGTTGAAAGATTACAACAAAACAATATTCCGACTACAAGGGAGGGAGGATGCTTGAATCTTCCCTTTGTTTAAATCTGGGTTCTTCGTGTGGCGATGGAGAGTGAATCTTGTTCTCCGTTGACCAGATGACCGTCCTGGACCGTCGGGGGTCTTCTCTTCGGCCGGTAGGGGAGTAACTCAGCTCCGGCTACCAAACTCTCAAAGAGGAGGTAGGCGAAGATAGGCTAGTACTCAGTAAGCCTGTTGAAGAATCTCCTCTCTCTCGGTCGTTGACGTCGGGCTTCTCTCTCGATGCCTTGATCTTCTGACCCTCTGGATTCAAAAATGCCGACCTTAATTGATCACTCGACCTTCTTCTCCCACTGAATCCAAATCTTCGACCCTTCCTTCATAGCCAACAGGGCTATTTATAGGGGTCTTAGGGGGTGATCGTGCCCCCCTAAAAATGCGCCTGAATGAGGGCCGTTACCCGCGATACGCGCGGTAACTGACTCCCCACGATCTGGGCGGTTGCAACTGAGACGCGGATTTCAGACTAAACGCGCCTTGATGCTGAGACGCGGGCTTCAGGCCGGACGCGCCTTGGATGCTGAGACGCGAGCTTCAGTCCCTTGCGTCTTGGATGCTGAGACGCGGGCTTCGGGCCGACGCGCTTTGATGTTTAAGACGCGGGCTTCAGGCCGACGCGTCTTGAAGTTGAGACGCGGGCTTCAGGCCGACGCGTCTTGAAGTTGAGACGCGGGCTTCAGGCTGACGCGTCTGAAGTTGAGACGCGGGCTTCAGGCCGACGCGTCTTGAAGTTGAGACGCGGGCTTCAATCCTTTGCGTCTTTGAGACTGCTTCTTTGGTGGCTTGCCGGTTAGTCATTTTTAGACAGCCTACAA
>JAVJIF010002105.1:0-226257 GCA_038442645.1 Agave tequilana | reverse complement strand
AACCGGCCAGCAGCGCCTTTCGAGACATAGGCCGACGGGCCTGATGGTGAAAGCTCCGAAGGTATCACCCTTCTCATAGGGACCAGTGTCTTCTGTTACGACAATATCCCTTTGGAGACAAATCTCCATCCGTTCAACAATATCGCCATCAGCAAACTCCGCGATGAGCTGCTTAAGGAGCATTCTTCATGTCTGGGAACAGGTACTTCCCCAGCTCTTCAAGCTCTTCGAGCTACCCTTGCCACCACCGTGGATGCTGGAACAAATATGCAAGTGGCACATCAACTCCCGATAAGTCTCGAGCAAGCAGGCTCCTGCTTCTCCAGGAGAGCCAACTCCGCCTCACAGGGAAAGTACTCTTCGTATGGAAGAGACCCGAAAGGCAAAGCAGAGATTTCCCACATCTCATGCAAAGCCATGCCCAGCTCGCAACCGGGGTGAAGAAGGTCCCCGACGCCGGGCAGTACAACTCAAGGATGGCGTTGAAGCACGCCACCTTCATCTCAATGCCGTAGCAGGTCGCCCTGACGGCCTCATAGAGATTCAACCCCTCAAGTCCTCCTCGAAGTGAGCGAGGATATAGTTGGTCAACTCCGCCCCACCATGTCTTAGGAGGGATGAACCCAACCGGGAGCCCTGAAGTCAGTGGCAGGATAGTTCCGTCAACTGCGCAGAATGAGTGCCAAAGGTCTGCGCCACAGCCGGGTTCTTCCCACTGGAAGTTCCCGCGATACCTTCCCAGGGTATAGCCCCATTATGCTGAGGGGAGGGCCCGCCCTCCTCGAATAGCCGGACTGAAAAGGTCAATCTCCCAACATGGACGGATTCGACGCTTCGGCTTACGCCCCACGCCATCTTCGAGCCTGAGTCACATTCACAAAAGAAGATAAAGGAAAGTGCCGCTTAGTCGACGGAAGGTAAAACTTCTCGCCATCAGTTGAAAGACCATTGTCCCCGCCTGCCTGCAACTGGCGATCGGGGGTCGGATGCGGCATCCCCGAACATAAAGTTGGGTTTCTGTAAGTCCGACGGTCAACGTCCTCAAGAGGGGCCGTGGTCAAGATACTCCGCGTGGTCTGCGGATGACCGCCTTGGATGAGTGTATCCCGACGAGAGAGCCTCCGCCACTGAACAAAGAAGCCTATCCATGGAATTGCAGGCTGAGGTTACCATCGCTCGACTGGTTAGCCCAAACAGACTATTCAGGACACCGGGAGTGTAATGCACTGCAAAGAAGAATGAAACTATGATTAGTTCAACAATCAAGTAGATACGAAGACATAAAAATTCACTAAGGCATAGCCCGCTCAGCAAGCAAGGCCAGCAAGGCGATAGCTTCGATGAAGCTGACCTCGCGGATAAATTGCGTCCAAAGAACCAACTTCGCTTAAGCAGGAAGTGGTATAGCCAAAGGGCTGACGTCACCAAGAGGGCATCATGGTCAAAAAGTCACCTTCGTGACCATGACTGAAGGAACAGACCTATATCCTGTTCCTCAACAAGGATGGAGACTGCCCGAGTAATGGCTTCGTACGAAAGTCTAAGGAAGAACTGTTCGGTTCTTAATTCCCTTGTGCAAGGAAAATAGGGAGGTTCAAGGAAACGAGTCCCTAATGAGGACAGATCATATTCGATCATCCTATAGCTAAAATGTTGGCTCCAAAGGAGAGAGACCACGGTCTCTAATCAGATAGGAAAATTCCTTACCGATGACTGGTCGCTCGATGACCGGAGGAGGAGGACCCTCCGCTGCAGAAGTCGCCACTTCTTTTCCCACTCGTCTTTTGGGCGCCATTAAAGAGTTGCAAGAGTTCTCAAGGTTCTTGAACAAAGAAGGAAGAGGAAGAGGAAAGTCAAGAAATCTCTCTGAAAAAAGGAGATCTTTTCCTGCTCAGCCCGATCGGGTTTTTATAGGCCAATCAGCGCCGAAACGAGAGGCTCGAAAAGGGCGTATGCCGCCGTTTCGAATAATTCGAAACGCCCCAAAGCGCCTTCCCGAGAAGCGTTGCTTCGATTCCGCTAAGGGTTAACTTCGCCCTGGCTTAAAGTGCGGATTCGCACAATCCTTCAAGGACTAGCCGAAAGGCTTACCTTAGCCCTCTAAAAGGGCGCCGAGATGCCAGTCTCGCGAAGACCAACTCAAAGAAAGGACTATGTCCTAACTCCGCATACAGTTTAGCCCCGCTATGGCCAAACCCTCAAGAAAGCAAGCAAAGATCAGATGATTAGAAGATGAACTTTCATTGATTTAAAAGGAAGGGTACATTGATATTACATCGAAGTGTGTTTCATACAACACACCCAGTTGCTTAACAAGGTCATCCGCGCAAAAAGGATACAAGTGGTTTTATCCGCTTCTGAGTCAAACCGACTGGACAAAGGAGGCCTTCCTCCTGCACAAGGCCGTAATCAGTGGTGCCGCAAGGACACAGTCATTATTCTCCACAAAAATGACAGATCTTGCCAGGCCATTTTTGTTGAAGCATGGCAATAGAAACCTATCGCCGCCAACACGATAGATCACGGTATAATGGGAATCGGCAGTGATACCAGTGATCTAACGGGTGTGAGGCCCGCTTTCCCGAAGTGGATCGCCCTTAAAGGCCACAAAGTTGAAAGTTGGCAATGATGCCAGTGATCTCACAGGTGACGCCCATACCCCGAAACGGATCATCTCCGACAAAGCGGCTACCAGCCTCACCTCAGAACGAATCATCTCGTATAAGAGGCTGCCAATAGCCTTGGGCACGCACCCGCTGCCCCGAATTGTTCCTCCTGCTTAAAGTAAAGCTCAACGGGGAAGCATAAGGCAATTTTATGGTTCCTTCCATCAAGTCACAAGATTGGCGAGCATAGCCCACTGCAAGGCAAATCAGAACAGATTAGCAGTTAGCACAGAAAAAATTGCAAATCAGAATTTTTTTGGGTCAAAGCAATCATTTTAGTAAAAGAAGAAGACAAGCCTCGCCTGCACAGCACTGATGGGTTGGCTCAACAAACGCCAAGTCCAAGCCTCGCCTATATGGCTAGCCAGACTGACCCCGTGGGATGGTCTTAGCTCCACCTATATAGCAAGACTGGCTCAACTATGAAGAGACCAGGTCCCAAGTTCTGCCTGGGCAGCGGACTTAACATGCAGTGATCTCTTCTGAGAAGCTATGCCAAAATCCTTCTCTACAGATCAGTCAATTGCAAGATGAAGAACAAGGGAAGTTAATCCTGAAGCAGCCTGTTAAAGCTGAATTGAGGGAGATGAATCCCTAAAATCGGTGAAGTCGTTGAATGATCAAGACTTACGGTCCTTGGCGGATAATGACCAGAGTGGCATTCCCACTAGTTCAGAGATCTGAGTATCTCTTTCAAACCAAGAGAAGAGAAGAGAGGCAAAGCACTTCTCTTCAGAGGACCTCAAGTTCCTATTTATAGGCCCCATGGCCTGAGCGCTGCCGCCTCAAGCGTGGAAGAACGAGCGCATTTAAGGCATTTATTACGCCTTGAGAAAAGGGACGGTTTTCCTCGGAACCGTGCAAAGAAGAAACGTCTCCCTCATAAAGGCACTTATTGCGCCTTGAAGAAAGGGAATATCCTCCCTGGAAACGGCAAATCGGAGAATATCTCCCTCGATCAGCCGAAGAAAAGGAGTAATCCTCCTCGTAACCAGCCCACGGCAGTTGATCTCGGGAAAACGACATGCCCTCCCAAGCGAACATATCTTCAGAAGCCCAGATGCGGGGCTACTAGCTGCGAAGCTACCCAGATGCGAGTCTACATGATTCCTCGGCGAATCTACATCCTAAAGCAGGATTCAAAGCGAAGCTGAACTCAAACATCATGGCGACGTTCATTCTCCACCGATTAAAGCAGTTCAAAGTATTTCAAAGTCTGAGTCATTGCAGACTTCTGAAAACTTTGAAGGGGGTCTTGTTGACACTTAAAAAAGACAAGATTCTTGTTGGTCCGAAACAATGTCTAAACTTGTTGACATTTACAAAAGACAAGTAACAGACGAGCTGAAGACCAGTTTTACCCATCTCCGAGGGACAAAGAAGCAACTGGACTCCACTGATCCAGCATGCAGACAGTGAACCCGGATTGTTTCTAAACAGACCTCAGCAGGTCTAAGGTGCTAACACTTAGTATCGCATGAGCCAAAGGATAGCCTCGTTTGAGAGGCTAATATCACTCGACTTCGCCTTGAAGCATCCAAAGCCTCGCAGGAAGCTAACTCGCAACTTTGCCAAAAAGGACTTCCAGCTCCGCCAAAGGGTTTCTTTCGGACTTCGCCAGAAACCGTCTCTAGCTCCGCTATGAGCTCAATGCGGGCAGCACACTATTGATCTGCGATGGTCAACCTTTGACCAATCAAATCTCCGGATGAGATCAGATCCAATCAGATCAAATCCAATTAAGATCAATCAGTGATCAAATTTGCAGTTGATTGCCACAATCTCTTGACTCTTCTAAACGAGTAAGAAGATCAGGGGAAATCCTCCAACGATATGGAAAGGATCAAAAACAGGTCAAGAAGATCAACCGACCTGCCAATTCTAGCTCCGCAGAAGAAGCTATCTTAGCCTAGCAGCAAGGCTACTTTCCAGATTTAAACAGATTTGATTCAATCTGTTTCCATATCTTCAAGGGACGATTATAACCTTGCTCTCCCTATAAATAGCCCGCCAGGGGGCACAAGGAGAGGGGGAGCTTTTCTGAGAGACAGGCAGACGGACGCACGGATAGAGATCGATCAATCGAGAGAAGACTCCATAAGTAGAGACTTCTTCACGAAGCACCGTGTGCTCTCGAATTCAGAGACCTTTTTTTAAGAATTGCTTTCTCTATCCAGGGTGTTGATACCCTAACATCGTCCTTCTTCTCAAGGAATCACCGGAACCAGGCGAGAAGGAATTCCTTATTGAAGGCGATTTGAGAAGCAGCAAGAGGGTTCTACCAACCTTCTGTTCTTGATTCCCGAACCAGGCGAGAAGGGAATCTCATCGCTCGCATCGTCAAAGGGACAAAGTGGTCGCGCGCTGACCAGACTCCTATCGGCACACTTCTCCAGAATCTCTGAGGAGATCTACTTGTAATCTTTTTAAGAATACTTGTAATTTAGCTCCTCAAATTTTATTGTAAGTTTTCCCCCTTTGCAAACATAATGGAAAACAACACTTGACCGTGTCAACTTCATCTCGGATTCACTTTCTGAGTCCCAAGTAGCTTGTACACCTTCTTTTCAAACAGCTTCTTTTGCTTCAAGGAGGAAGAGATCTTTTTTGAAATCTGGACAATCGGCCATCTTACTAGTGTATGAATGAAGATATGAAAATAGTGATTAGCAATTATAGGATCTCTCTAAGGATGTGGAGCCAAAAAAACTAGAGTCCTACCTCTGATACCAATTGAAATCACTAGAGGGGGTGAAGAGGTGATAATGCTAATCAATGCACAAATTTAAAATGAGATGATGCAATGATCACTCAAAGTAAAATTAGAAGCCGAATACCCCGTGAAGGTCTCTGAACTCCTTCCTCCTGATTCCTCTAAATAAGAGTTTAAGGTGCGCAATGCAATCTTTTTGTGAGAGTATTGATCGACAATATAAGAATGAATGAAAAGCAAGTAAATAAAACAAGTAAACCAATCGCAAACACAGAGATTTGTTTCGAGGTTCGAGTACCAGCTCTACGTCCCCGCCTTCACCCAGAAGGATTTCGATCTACTAGAATTTTCACAAAGGATTACAACCACTAGGGGAGTACCCAAGTCCTCAATCACACTCCTCTAGTCCAGAGGTAGTGGAGCTACAAATACAATAATACTTAATGATCAAAAGATCACAAACTCTCTTTGAAAAATTTTTCTTTACAAAAATCCTAGAGAATATATATATAAGATTGAAGCTCAAGGTTTTGTAAGTGATATAAAAATAGAAGAGAGATTTAAAAAAACTAAAAACTTTCAGAAAACTTTGAAAATAATAGCCCAAAACTTAAACAAAGCTCTTCTCAAGAAAAACTAAAACTTTTGATCTTTGAATTTGTTGTTGTGAAAACCTCTACCCTAATGACCCCTTTATATAGGATTTAGGAAGAGTAAACATAGAAAACTTTTACCTGAATAAAAGAGAAAGAAATGACCTCTAATACAGCTAACCACATTTTTTTAAAACTTAAACACGTTTTAAAAACATGTTAAAAATCAGCCTCCAGAAAATTAGCCATTACTACCAATCTGACAGATTGGTCAAACTTTGAGCACATTTTTCAGGCTGTAAACGTCCGAATTCAGAATTAGGTATATAGGAATATATAAGAATAATTTGTAAATATTTAAGTCATCTTTTAATGCAACTAAATCAACTCAATATAATTTTTTATTAGAAGGATATCAGTAAAATACTGACAAGTGTCAAATCAGAAATGTAAGCTGTTTTCAGACAAGAACAGAGTTCAACCAAATATTTGACATCTTTAAAATTTGAATCTTAAAAATGATTATTGAATAAGAAATTTAGATGAAAGTTAAATCATATTATTTGAATATAAGAATAAAAAGTTATGACAAGAAATGTAAAAGGGTGTCAAGCAGATCATCAGAACTAAGACTAGTTCAAATCCAAAACCCGATATATGTATTGAAATCCAAAATCGTTAAACCAAAAACCAAACGTATTAAATTTGTGTGTGTGTATTTGAGCTTCAAACGTATATACTATTCTTTAACAAAATAAACTATATGAGTTTACAAGCAGGAGTCTCTGATAGTTGATGTGAACAGCGTTTGAGCTAAACCCTAATATCCCATGCTTGGGAACTCTTGAGCCATCAATACCTGTATCAACCTGAAATTTATTCTTAACTTCTATTAGTACCAAATAGCTTTATATGGTTTGTTATCATCAAAATACATAACCCGGGGATTGTAACCTTTGGGCCAACAATAACCTCTCACAAAGGCAAGGCACAAAAGCCACCACAAAATCCACCTCACACAAGAGGGGTAGGCACTTAACCAAACAACCAATCAACCTCTCACTAGAGAAATAGGGCACAAAACCACCACTCAATAATCAACCTCTACACAAGAGGGATAACACAAAGTAGGAGGGTTCACAACTTAGTGATCATAAAGACCACAAACAACTTCTTTTCCTACAAAACAAAGATCCTAATAGATAGGATATCTCAAGTGTGAGAATCAAGGTGTTTGAAAATCAAATAACAAAGAAAAATACTTGGGAAAACAAACTAGAATAGATGTAGAATGAAGAACAAAACAAATATCCCAAATCTCTATTTTTCTTTGATTTTTTCAACCCTTGAAAACAAATAAAGATAGATCTTTTTGGCTTAAAAACTCTTTTGAAACTTGTATAAAAACACTATAGAGTATAGAAATTTTTGGCTCTTGAAAATCTGTCCAAAACAGCCCAAAAAGAAAACCAAATATATAGGCCAAGAAAAAATCTAGCCGTTGGGGTCCAGTCAGCAGCCTGGACGGCTGTCATTCGACCAGCCCGGTCGACCGCCAATGGTCAAATTTCTGACCGTTGGGGTAGCGGTCGACCGGCCCGGTCGACCGTGGCTTGGAACAGAGAGCAGAGCTCTCTGCCTGTCGACCGACCCGGTCGACCGGGGCTTTCCAGAGAGCAGAAGCTCTCTGGCGGTCGACCGGGTTGGTCGACCGACCCACCAGCCAAACTAGCGTGCACGTTCTGTGTACATTGGTCGACCGACTCGGTCGACTGACTCCTAACTCGGTCGACCGGCCCGGTCGACCGGCAGATGCCAGAACATGGATTTATGGGGATTAAAAGTTTGGCTTTTTGATTTAAATAAAATCTCATAAAATCTCTAAAAATTTACAAAAATAGTTTCAGTATTATACTTTGATAAACAAACATGTTTGAGTAAAATCAAACCATGTTACAAATATTTTGAACTATTTTTGTAACTTAGAAATTTTGCCGAAAATCAAAAACCGTATTTTCCAAAACTAGGATTTTTGAAATGGAAAATCGTTTTGTCCAAAACTCATCCAAATACAAAAATATGATATTGAAACAACTTTGAGGCATATAGTATATGGATATAATCCAATATACATGAAAGATATATATATCAATATTTTTGACATTAAATCAGAAAATAAGTTTTGTTTAAATACCAAAACTCAAACTCATAAATAGATTATCAAACAAAGTTTGTTTAAATAGTTGAAGCATAGATGTATATAGAACAAATCTAATATACATTAAACCATGTAAACTTGTTGATTGTGTTTATTCATGAAAACCAAGATCGGTTAAACCAAAAACCGAAAACTAAAACATGAAACTCAAAACAAGTGTGTGTGTTGTGAACTTGAGCATATCACACTATCTAATCTTTAACAATGGATCTAAACTATAAACTAAACAATGTACCGAAGTCTTCTTGTAGAGCGCCGTCTCCAAGTCGACTCGATCCAAACGTGATCCACCGAGCTTGACTCCAACGAGTGCTAGATATGAACTTTGACGCTCGAGCTCTTGAATCACCATGTGACAGCTCCAAAATACCTTTGTTGAAGCTAATCACCTACTAATATCTTGGTTAAATATCTGAAACTAAATATCACAAGATTATTAGTAAACATAACTACATGAGTTAATCATCATCAAAACTAGAGTGGAAGGCCTCTGGGCCAACAGTACTATGGCTAGACTTATCCCTTTGATGTCCTTCATCGTCCATCCAATGGCTTCCCTATGTCTTTTCAGAAATCCTCTTATTGCTCAGTCAGGTGGGATGCTATGATGACTGGCAAGGTGTCCTTTCCGCCCAGGTAGGCGTACTTGAGGTGTTCAGGTAAGGCTTTTAGCTCTAGGGAAGGTGTTGCTTCATTGGAGGCAATCTCCAGGCTTTCAATCCTATGATGATGTACACTTGGGCTTGATGCCCAATCCACTGCTGAATCTACGATCTGTTCTAGATTAAAATCCTCAGCCTCCAGATCAAATTCTGCCTCCGTTTCTATTTTCATGTTTTTCTCATGCTCACTGGTCAGATTTTCAATAGAATTGACCTTAAATGTCTGATCATTGATATCCCTAGGTTGTCTTCCAAGATTGAAGACATTGACTTCCTTCGTCATGTCTCCAAAAGTCAATCGCATGGACCCGTTCCTACAGTTAATTATGGCATTGGCTGTAGTAAGGAATGGGGGCCCTAAGATGATGGAAGTTTGAGACCTAAGATTGGACACAGGTTGGGTCTCAAGCACAATGAAGTCAATGGGGTAAATGAAATCCCCGATCCGGATAAGGACGTTTGTGATTTCCCCCTTCGGGATTTTCACAGATCGGTTAGCTAGCTGAATGGTGACTCAAGTTGGGCAGCTCCCCCAACCCAAGTTGCTGGTATACTGAGAGAGGTAGCAAGTTGATACTTGCTCCCAGGTCAAGAAGTGCCCTACTAATTTCGGTCTGTCCTATGGTGCAGGAAATGGTGGGACATCTGGGATCCTTGTATTTCATCAGAATGGGATCAGAAAGAATTTCGCTTATATTGGTTGTCAAGAACACTTTCTTGGGCACATTTGTTTTTCTCTTCTTCGTACACATATCCTTAAGAAATTTGGCATAACCCGGGACTTGTTGGATAGCGTCAAGAAGTGGCACATTCAGTTTGACTTGGTTGAACATCTCTAGCATCTTCTCCATGTGCATATTCTTATTGTTATTCTAAGCCTATTGGGAAAGGCTGCTACAGGCTTATGAACTTGTTCAGCAGCTTTGTCCTCGTCAGATGTTTGAGGAGTAGTTTGGGAGGAACTAGCAGAGGTGGAGGGGAGTAGGATCAGGATGGACTGGACTTTTCTGTTGGTAGACCTGGTTGTCTACCTTCTTTCCAGATCGAAGTGTGTGAACAGCATTGAACTGGTTGATCGATGGATCCTGAATTTCATATGCTTGATTGGATGCTTTTTGGTTAAGTAGCGGCTGACTAGGTAAAGTACCCTTGGGTCTTTCACTTAGGGAGCTAGCTAATTGGCTCATCTGCATTTTCAATCTCGATATAGCCTGTGAATGGTTGTTCAACGTTTGTCCCTGATTTTGCATAAAAGCGGCTTGGGACTTCATGAAAGCTTCCATGCTCTCCTCTAATTTGCTGAATTTCTTTTCCATTTGTGAACTCTGGGAGGAGAAAGATGAAACTTGACTGGAGAAATTTGGTGGAGGACTGGGATGGTGAAAATTGTTGGAGAAATTAGGCCTAGGAGGATGTTCTGGGCCCAAGAGAAATTTGGGTGATTCCTCCAGCCTGGATTGTATGTTTGCGAGTAGGGATTAGGCGGCGGCCGTGAGTAAGCCGCGTTCAGGTGCTCCAGTGGCACTTGCTGGGCATGGAAAACAGGGCACTCTTCAATGACATGGTTTGGTGCCTGACAGTATGAACAATCTGAATTGTGAATTGGTAGTGGGTTGATTTGGTTGACATTAGTTGGCTCTTTTGTCTCTAGAGCCTCTATTCTCCTCATTAGGGTTGCAATCTTAGCCTCGGCAGCTATGAATGATTTTAGAGATAGGAGCCCTTCTCTTGAAGCTATAGATTGTGAATTCTTAGGTTTTTCCGAGGCTGGCTCCTATTGCAGGATTTTCTCAGCTAAATTCTCAAATAAATTCCAACCCTGATTCTCATCCTTCTACAAGAACCCTCCCTGACACATGGTTTCTATAAAGATTTTTGTCTGATAATCTAAACCATCGTAGAGAATCTGACACTGACGCCATTTCTCCACACCATGATGAGGGCACTGAGGTAGGAGATCTTTGAATCGCTAAAAGTATCTCCAAAATGGTTCGCTCGGTTCTTGTCTGAACTGCATGATGTTCTTTCTAATGAGGACAGTTTTGTGAATTGGGTAGAATTTCTTCAAGAAGGCCTTGACGAAATCATCCCATGTCGTGACTGAATCTACCGCCAAACTGTACAACCATTTCTTCGCTAGGTCCTTTAGGGAAAAAGGGATGAAACGTAACCTAACGGCATCGCCTCCTAGCTAGGGTATACGCATCATGAGGCACACTTCTTCAAATTTCCTAATAAAGAAGTATGCGTCCTCTAAATCTAAATCATGAAACTTTGGGAGAGTGTTGATGAATTGAGGCTTTAATTCAAAATTATTTCCATTTGCCTCAGGCAGTTTTATACAAGAAGGTAATGAAGTTCTGATCGGGTAAAATCTGTCCTGAAGTGACGCCATCACAGGTTCTGGATGCAATGGTAAGGAAGTGTTTCTGGTTAATCTGGAAGATACAGGATCTCTCACCCACTCTTGCATGCAGCACACCACAAACAATGTAAAACAACAAACAAACGAAAAGATAAAATAAACAAACAAAAGAAAGAAAAACAACCACAAGCCTTAGTCTAAGGTACCTGGACCTAGACGACTCTTAACTGGTCGATTCTCCGGGGAAGGTTGTTGCAAGAACTCGATACAAGCTAATCGACCAGGAAAGGGAAAAGCTCGGGGGGAGGTATCCGGGCGTGAGCCACGGGCCTAATTACGCCAAACCACGGAGCTTTCGAGGCTTTACCTCTCAATCCACTTTCCTTAGACACCGATTTTGCAGGAGTATAGTTCTTGCAATTTTCAACCTCGGTTAATCTCTTAGTAAGTCCGAGATGTCCCTAGGGCCAACGTCTATTGATTTTTAGTTAAGGCTTGAAAAAGTGTGAGTGCACTTTGAGATGATTTTTGGGCTAAGGAAGGGTGATGAAATTCCCACCTTATCTTGTTTATTTGAGTTTTGCCCTTAATGTCAATTGTGCAAGTGTACAATTTATTCACAATAAGGTAACACTCAAAGCGATAAATCACTCCAAAATGTTGGTCCTATTCTATATGAATGCACACGTACCTTTTCTCCAGCACTCTTCAATAGAAATTGAAATAAATTGAAAGACACGTGCCCTAAATGCAAGAGTCTAATCCAAATTTTAATTAAGTAACAAGTGAATTTCTGTTGAGTTTATTATACATGTATAGGGTGAAGCATTCAATGGAACTAAAAATTTTAGAAAGTAATTTTTAGCGGATTTCGGCAACCCTGCAAACGAGTTCGTTAATACTTCAATCGGAAAAACTCGCTTTTACACGAATTTTTCTGAGGGCAAATGAATCCTCGCGCAATGTCCTTGGCCACCTCTTTGCTTCCCGTGATAGTAAGCTCCTTGGTACTTCTCCTACACACAAGAACAAAGAAAAATCTTTAGTATTGAACAATAAAGCCGTTCCCTCCCCGGCAACGGCGCCAAAATTTGATCGGCAAAAAGCAAGTACAAGAATAAGTAAAAAGAGTGTGGGTCGATGTTATTGCTTTTGCGATTCTTCCATAGTAGCAAAGTGGCTATACGGGTTGTATCCACAAGGAGGGAGAGCGATGAAAACTTGATGCGGCTTCTTCGTTCAAGAAAAGAGAAAGTTCTTTGTTTCAAATAAAGAATTGGAAAATGAAAACAAGTTGTTTCAAGAATTGTTTGCAAATGATTTGGTGGTTTGTAAAAGTGTGTCTTTCTTAATGGTAAAGGTGCATGGCTAACTTTCTACTAATTGCTCCCACAATCCCTAACTTCTTGAAGATGTAGCCTCACGATGGATCATAGGCAAGCATAACTCTTATGCATTGGAACTATTCACGTAGAAATCGAGTGAAAGTTCTTCCTATAACTTAGCTTTATACGGCAAAAACTCGGACATTCCCTTATCAAGATCCAATAGAAGGCAAGAATACAGGAAGACACGAGTGCACTAATGGTATCGGCAAGTTAAAAGGAAAGTTTCTAACTTATAACAACAAGTAAAGTACAAAACCCATAGATCATCAAAAAATCATTTAAGCATGAAATATAAGAAGGTAAATACTTATATGTAAGTTGGAGTTAGAACCCTCGTCTTAAGATGCCATAGCTCTTGTTTGCACAAGGCTTAGTTGACACTATTGACTCATTTGGATTTATCAAGCAAGTTGTTAGAGATTAGTGGGTTAGTAGTTAGTTAGCCATGCTATGGAAGAGTTAGTTAGACATGGTACTAAAAGAAACAATAAAAGAAAAGGGGTAAAGAGAAAGGGAGTTACACTACAAGAAAGTAAAAGAAAAGAAGTAAAGAGAAAGGAAGTTACACTACAAGAAAGTAAAAGAAAAGAAGTAAAGAGAAAGGAAGTTACACTACAATAAGGAAGTAAAAGTAAATTGCAAAGACAAGTAAATGGAAAGAAGAAAGAGAAGTAATTACTTATATTATCTTGTCACCTTCAAATGCAACACTTACACACTCTCTTTTTCACTCTAATGGCTAAAGCTAAAACTAGAAGAAGAACAACAACAACAACTACAACTCCTAACAAAGCAACAAAATATAACTCTCTTCTCTGGATTTCTTTCAACTGAAGACCCCTGGGGGGTATTTATAGGCACTAGAGGAAAGGTGGCCAGGGGACGACACGTGATCCAAAGTGCAAGCGCGCGCTCCTAGCTTCGGGCACCGCGCCGTCCCATCTGTCTTCTGACGCCTGAATGTCTTGGATTCGTGATTTGATGCCCTGAACTGGCAAAATCTTTACTCTAAAGTCAATGGCTACTTAGTAAGCCTTTAATCACCAATTAAATGGTGATTTAGGTCTTCTTCTTCATTTGCACACCATGGACCTAGGATCAAGCAAGTAAGTTTTATTAGCAGAATTTTACATGAAATAAATGTGAGAATGTGATGAAAATTATGCAAAATTAGAGACTAATCACTCTGCTCCTCTGCTTTTTTTCAATGAGTTTGAAAACCCTATTTTCAGCTTCTTCTCCCACACAGATAAACTGAAGGAAGCTATATCTAACATGTGATATATCTACATATGTTACCAAAATTAAGTGATATGTTATATTACTTCAATTTTTTAAAAGCTATAATTAATTAGTTACCAAGACTCACCATAGTAAATTATTAAGCCGGGAATTGAGTTATCGTTTGTGTATAAGTCATGGTAGTTTGTGTAACTAATTTAGGCGACTTCTAAATGAGGCCCTTTGTGTAATACTTCTCAATCGTGTAGAAGTTCTTCAGTATTAACTCTTCATGAACAAAATAAGCTACTAAGAAATTTCCCAACCATTTTTGGAACTCTAATCTAATTAAGAATATGGAATTAAAATTTGATCTAGCTAAGAGCCTAAGGAAATAGACCAACCAATTAGAATATATATAGTTTATACCAGTTAGTAATGTATCAAGCTGAAATCTCAATCTAATAATAGTTGAGAAAAATTAGAGTTACTCGTGAGAAAATCTAGTTATTATAATTAGATTTATGTGCTATGCAGGTGAAACTAAATATTGCACCGGTTATATGCTTCACATGCAATTTAATTTGTAAATTTTTTAAATAATATTTTTTTTGAATAAATTGGCCGTAAATTTTGCTGTTCTAAAAAATCATCAAACAAATATGGTGCCATACGAGTATGCAAAGTTCAAATTTAGATAGATGATATGTGAAATTAACTGATAGAAGCAAACAAATAACCTATTGTAATAGTGGGCTTCTAATGCAAGAGATGACAAGTATAAAAAGAGATTAAACAGATAGCAATATAAGCTAATAAAAACAAAAAGCGACAGCATACCAGTATTTAACGTGGTTCGATCAATGTGACCTACATCCACGGGAGAAGACAGTAAGAGAAATCCACTAATCAAAAGGGGAGAATACAAGAGATTACAACTCTAATCTCACTCACCCAAGCCCAATAAAACCCAACTCACTAGAGCTTAATAAAAGAAAGATAAATGTCAAGAGAAAAAAGAGGATAATATAATATTTAGCAACTCTCTCGTTCTCACTTTCTTGCCTTAAAATCTCATGCAATGTGATGCCTATTTATTGGCAATACTTTTAAACTCCTTCATCACTTCACCCCACACATACATCAAAATCATAGGGTGGCCTAATTGATTTCATTAGGGTGGCTAAGATTTTCATAGAGTGGCTATGATCTTCATAGGGTGGCTATTGATGACTTTTAGGGTGACTAGAGATTTCATAGGGTGACTATTGATAACTTTTAGGGTGGCTAGAGATTTTATAGGGTGTCTAATTGATTTTGAGAAAAAAGGTCTATATAGATGGCTTGGTTTGTTTCTATTTATTAAAAACATATCAATAAATTTTCTCCTTGTCTTGAATGAATAACAAATATCTCCATCTTAACTTGAATTGTATTAAGCGTCTTTTGGATTCTTGCTATCTTTTCTAGCCTCGACGGGCTCAACCTTCACCACTTTGAACACCAAGCAATTCAAGATAATACTTGAACTTGCACGAAGGTATGGGCTATGTCATCATATCTGCTGGATTATCTGTAATATCAATTTTCTTAACTTTGATGACTCTAATTTCTCGAATAAAGTGATACCTGACATCAATATATTTGGTTCTCTCATGATACAGATGGTGCTTCGTCAGATGTATAGCACTCTGGCTGTCACAAAACACCGTAGTTACTCCTTGGTGTAAGCCGAGATCTTCAACTAAGCTTTTTAACCAAATATCTTCTTTTACTGCCTCTATAACTGCCATATACTCTGCCTCTGTAGTAGACAAAGCAACTGTCGATTGTAAAGTCGCTTTCAACTAATGGCACTACCTGAGAGAGTGAAGGCAAAACTTGTCAGAGATCTTCTTCTATCCAAATCGCCCGCAAAATCTGAATCCGAATATCCAACAATTTTGCAATCAGAATTAGTTTCCATGCACACATGATCTTCTTTGCCTTCAATAACGAATCCTTCTTGATGCATAAAGATTTTCCCTTCAAGCTCGCCATGAAGAAAGGCAGTTTTCACATCAAGTTGCTCGAGTTTTAGATCGAACCAAGCAACCATGGCTAGCAATACGCGAATAGAGGTGTGCTTCACAACTGGAGAGAATACTTCATTGAAGTCGACACCCTCTGTCTGACTGTAGCCTTTGGCTACCAAGCGTGCTTTGTATCTTACAGATTCAGCACCAGGAATTCTTTCTTTCTTCCTAAAGACCCATTTGCAGCCAAAAATTTTTTGTTCCCTGGGCGGCTTCACTAACTCCTATGTTTGGTTCTTGTGAAGAGATTCTATCTCTTCAGTCATAGTAACAGTCCATGCTGCAGCTTTATCCGAACTGATAGCTTTATTGTAGATGAAAGGCTCTGGAATCTCAATATATTCTGCCATACTTAGAGCATAAGCGACCATATCTACATAGGCGTATCGCTTAGTTGGACTAATTTGCCTTCTTTCTCTTCCGGTTGCAATACTGTACTATTGCTCTTGCAGTGTATCATCACCCGAAGTTGAAGCTTGAGCATTATTAACCGGTTCAAGGCGTGTTCTCTCCTACACTCCTTCTGTAACTTTGCTCAAGCTCCACCTGTTTGCTTGCTTCCTCTCCTGAACCTGTAATATCAACAACAGACTCCTTTCTCGGTTCAAGTATGTAATTTTCATCAAAAATAATATCCCTACTAATAAACAAATTTAGGTGACTTAGGATCAGGACACCACAACCTATATGCCTTCACCCCAGTAGCATAACTAAGAAATATAGCTTTCTTTGCCCTAGGTTCAAGCTTACCATCATTTACATGAAAATAAGCAGGGCAACCAAATACTCGTAAATGAGAGTAATTAGTAGGGGTACCAGACCATACCTCTTCAGAAGACTTAAAATCAATAGCTGTAGAGGGAGACCGATTTACCAAATAGCAAGCTGTATTTACTGCCTCGACCAAAAAGCATTTTGACAAACCAACATTAGAGAGCATACACCGATCTCTCTCCAACAGTGTCCTGTTCATCCTTTCTGTAACTCCATGTTGTGGTGGTGTGTACCAAACTGTACGACGCCGCACAATTCCTTCATTTTTACAGAATTGATTAAACTCTATGGAACAGAACTCCATTCTATTGTCGGTCTTGAGGCGCTTCACCTTCTTTCTTGTTTGCTTTTCAATCATAACCTTCCAATGCTTGAAGGTAACAAACACATCGCTCTTATGCTTGAGAGGATACACCCAAAATTTTCTGAAATAATCATCAATTAAAGTCAAAATATAACTAGCTCCACCTTTTGATGGAACCTGAGAGGGATCCCAAACATCTGAATGAATGTAGTCTAAGGTGTCTTTAATCCTGTGAACACCTGTACCAAAAAAAACTCTATGCTACTTGCCAAAACACAATATTCACAAAAGTCAAGCTTTCCTGTTTTCTGGCCACAAAGCAAACCTTGCTTACTCAACATATGTAGTCCTCTCTCACTCATATGCCCTAACCGCATATGCCACAAATGAGTGGTATCTTAATCTGGGTCTTCTGACATTGACACAGCGGCATCACCTGTCACCGTGCTACCTTGAAGGATATAAAGGGTATTCACCTCTTTCCTTTCATCACAATAAGAGAGCCTTTGCTAACTCTCAAAACTCCACCTTCAGCTGAAAACTTATAGCTGTTGGAGTCAAGGGTGCCCAAAGAAATTAAATTTTTCTTCAAATTCGACACATGTCAAACATTACTCATTGCTCTAACAATACCGTCATGCATCCTAATCTTGATTAACCCAATACCAATTGTCTTGCAGGATATGTTATTTTCTAGTAAGACATTATCACCATCAATTGGCTGGTAGGTCACAAACCAGTCCTTGTGGGGACATATGTGATAAGAACAACCTGAATTAAGAACCCACTCATCTCGTGAACAAGCATCAAAGACGGTAACTGAAAGAACCTCATGTGATGTGGAGGCTTCTTCTGCAACACCAACAACCAAAGATTTCTCATCTTGAGATTTCTTCCTTACATCTTCTTTTTCTTTTTCTTTGAGCTTAAAACAATCTTTTTTGTAGTGCCCAAACTTATGACAATAGTGTCACTTAACATTTTTTCTTAACCGAGATTTACATCTAGATTTTCTTCGAGATTTTTCTCGACCTTCTCTGTACGACTACGAACGAACAAGCCTTCAGCTTGTTTCTCACTTCCTATAACTGATACTTTTTGTCTTAACTCCTTAGAATGTAAGGCTGATATGACATCTTCTAAAGAAAGTGTATCTCTATCATATAGCATACTATTAACAAAATTTTCAAAGAAGGAGATAATGAGCATAATAAGATGAGAGCTTGATCTTCTTCATCTATTCTAACATCGATTTTTTTAAATCCATGAGAATTTTATTGAGCTCATCTAAGTGGTCTTTAATGGGCGTACCTTCCTTCATGTGAAGGGTAAAGAGGCGCTGCTTCAATTAGAGCTTGTTGGTCAGGGACTTTTTCATATACAAGCTCTCTAATTTGAGCCACAAACTGGCGGCGATATTTTCATCAGCATGCTCCCGCAAAACTTCGTCAGCTAGACAAAGTTGTATGGCACTATGCGCCTTCATCTCGAGTTCTTCCTTCTCGTCCTCGTACATGGATTCCGGCAACTTGTCCTTATTGGACAAAACTTTCAACAAGCCTTGTTGCATCAAGAGAGCCCACATCTTGACTCTCCACAAACTGAAGCTATTTTTCTCGTCGAATTTCTTTATTTTGTACTTTTTCAAAGCCATCTCGAAACCTATAAGAAAATAATACTAGCTTTGATACAAGTTTGTTGTAACAATGGGCTTCTAATGCAAGAGATGACAAGTATAAAGAGAGATTAAACAGATAGCAATATAAGCTAATAGAAACAAAAAGCGACAGCACACAAGTATTTAACATGATTCGATCAATGTGACCTACATTCACGGGAGAAGACAACAAGAGGAATTCACTAATCAAAAGGGGAGAATAAAAGAGATTATAACTCTAATCTCACTCACCCAAGCCTAATGAAACCCAACTCACTAGAGTTTAACAAAAGGAAGATAAAAGGTAAGAGAAAGGAGAGGATAATATAATATTTAGCAACTCTCTAGTTCTCACTTCCTTGCCATGAAATCTCATGCAACGTGATGCCTCTATTTATAGGCAATACTTTTAAACGTCTTCATCACTTCACCCCACACATACATCAAAATCATAGAGTGACCCAATTGATTTCATTAGGGTGGTTAAGATCTTCATAGGGTGGCCATGATCTTTATAGGGTGGCTATTGATGACTTTTAGGGTGGCTAGAGATTTCATAGGGCGGCTAATTGATTTTGAGAAAAAAGTCTACAAAGATGGATTGATTTGTTTCTATTCATTAAAGACAAATCAACATAACCAAAGGGCAAAAATCTTAGTCTCACATAATCTTTAATCTTTAAAAGCAGTAGAATTCTGATTTATCCACCATTATTATCTAGTTAACAGTAAGGGAATATTCCGTCTCGTTGTGCGTTTTGGCCTCACTCTGTTTGCGGGTTTAAATACGCACCCAACCCTTCCTCTTCTCTTCATAACAGATAGCATTACTTTCTCCTATCTGTCTCTTTGAAAAAACTAGGGTTAGGGTTTTTCTTGGTCTTCTTCTTTGTTGCTGCAGAGCTTTGCATCTTCTTCAGGTACGTTGCGTTGCATGTTTGAGATTTCTTGTACTTTTGTTCATAGGTTTGATCTGTTTTTGTTCATAGAGAACTCTTTGAGTTCTGCATGATAAATGTTTATAGGGTATATGTAAACAAATATATGAATTTGGTTCATTGCTTGCGTATTTTCTCTCTCGGGTTTGATTTTTCATGTGTTTTCTAATATTAAAATAAATATATATATATACGGCTGTCTAATTTTATTACTTTTTGTTCTTGTTTTTAACTGTTTTTATTTTTTTCTGATCTTTTTGCTGCGCTCATGTAAATAACATTGATTTCGACTGGGTTCACATTAGTCGTGGGGCCCATCCCTTTTGGTTCTCTTGCGGGATGCATGGGTCAAGTCAACTCAACGTCGTGGACTTTATTTAGGATATTTTTCTTAATTAAAAAAATTTCTTATCTTTTCCTTTCAGTTTGAGGTGAGTTGTAGATTTAGGAAGGAATAAGATTCGGAATCTCTGCGAGATGCTTGCTATTGTTTTACCAATAGTTCCCTTTTGCCGCGTTGCATTAATAACCATCACATCCTCTTTTTTAGTAGAAAAAAGAAATCACATGTTATTGATCAAGGGGGAAAATATAGTACATTTTTCTTGCCATTGTGACATGGTAGACTATGAAAATACTTCATAGTTGAGGAAAAAATTTGGAGAGTTTTAATTATGATGTTGAATTTTTTTCGCAGAATTTGTATGTAGGGAAAAGAAATAGTGTGCTCTGCTCGTAATAAATCATAAGAACTGTACCTTATTTGTTTCTTAGAAAAAAAGTTAAAAAAAATCCAATTGTACTTTATAGATCAAGTACTTGGCCCGCAGCTTTGGATTTCTCTTTATGATTCATTGAGTGGTCTCAAGTTTTCTTAGATTCTACCTCGCTTTCCTTTTCTTATGTTAAAAGATGATTTTTCCACTTCTGTATCAGTGTATATCATTTATTTCTTATATAATTTTAAAACAATTTACTAGTTCTCGTCTCTCAAAAATAGAACTTTTTTTTTTACCAGTTAATTTTTTTTATTTAGAGAACGCGCTAGTTTACAATCCTCTGTTCAGTTCTTGTGCTAAATAAATAACTTGTTGATTATGTTAATTATGTTGAATTGCAATATAAGTGAATTATATCTGAAGGATTTTCTACGTAAGGATAATCATTTCAAGAACTTTCAACTAAAAATATATATTGTATTATAAACTGTTTGATTGGGTCAAGATTATAGTTAATTCGCTGTATTACTGTTTATATGCTTCTAATCTACCATTTTTTAAAAAAAAAAATCTTGTCGCTCTCTTCATCAGAGAGAAGAGAGGAGAGAGCCATGGCCGGGGACCAGCTGAAAGTGCTGAGGGCCCTGGACTTGGCCAAGACCCAATGGTACCACTTCACCGCCATCGTGATCGCCGGCATGGGCTTCTTCACCGACGCCTACGACCTCTTCTGCATCTCCCTCGTCACCAAGCTCCTCGGCCGCATCTACTACCACGTCGACGGCTCCGACACCCCGGGGGTCCTCCCCCCCAATGTCTCGGTCGCCGTCAACGGCATCGCCTTATGCGGGGCCCTCTTGGGCCAACTCTTCTTCGGCTGGCTCGGCGACAAGATGGGCCGGAAAAGGGTCTATGGCATGACCCTCATGCTCATGGTCATCTGCTCGGTCGCCTCCGGCCTCTCCTTCGGCCACACCGCAAAGGGCGTCATGGCCACGCTCTGCTTCTTCCGGTTCTGGCTCGGTTTTGCCATCGGCGGCGATTACCCTCTCTCGGCCACAATCATGTCCGAGTACGCCAACAAGAAGACTCGCGGTGCGTTCATGGCCGCGGTGTTTGCGATGCAGGGGTTCGGGATTCTTGCTGGCGGCGCTGTAGCCCTCATTGTGTCCGCCGCATTCAAGAACAACTTCAAGGCCCCGACGTACGAGCAAAACGCGCTGGCCTCGACCGTGCCCGAGGCTGACTACGTCTGGCGCATCATTTTCATGTTCGGGGCTCTGCCCGCGGCCATGACTTACTACTGGCGGATGAAGATGCCCGAAACTGCGCGGTATACCGCGCTCGTCGCCAAGAATGCGAAACAAGCCGCTGTCGATATGTCGAGGGTGCTGCAGGTCGAGATCGAAGCGGAGCAGGAGAAGGTGGAGAAGATCGCCACTGCCGAGGCCAACACCTTCGGGTTGTTCACCAGAGAGTTTGCGAAGCGACACGGGCTTCATCTCCTCGGAACAACCACCACTTGGTTCTTTCTCGACATCGCCTACTACAGCCAGAACCTCTTCCAGAAAGATATCTTCATCTCGATCGGATGGATCCCCCCAGCGAAGACGATGAACGCCATCGAAGAGGTGTTCCGAATTGCCCGTGCTCAGACTCTGATTGCCCTCTGCGGGACCGTCCCCGGATACTGGTTCACCGTGTGGCTCATCGACATCATTGGTCGGGTCACGATTCAGATGATCGGGTTCTTCTTCATGACTGTCTTCATGCTTGGGCTAGCCATTCCTTATCACCACTGGACTCTAAAGGGCAACCACATTGGATTCGTAGTGATGTATGCGTTCACATTCTTCTTTGCCAATTTCGGGCCGAACAGTACTACATTCATCGTCCCCGCCGAGATTTTCCCGGCGAGGCTGAGATCAACGTGCCACGGGATATCGGCCGCTGCAGGGAAGGCCGGGGCGATCATTGGGTCGTTTGGGTTCTTGTATGCCGCGCAGAATCAAGACAAGACGAAGACGGATTACGGGTACCCAGCCGGAATCGGGGTCAGGAATTCGCTGTTCATGCTCGCTGGTTGTAACCTGTTGGGGCTCTTCTTCACTTTGTTGGTGCCAGAGTCGAAGGGAAAGTCGCTGGAGGAGATGTCGAGAGAGAATGAAGATGAGCAGCAGGATGGTGCTAATCCTAACAGCAGGACTGTCCCCGTTTAGGGTTGTTACTGTATCTGTTTAATTAGATATATAGCCAAGGATCTTTTTATTTTGTTCATGAGCACTTGAAGGTGGAGAGTATAGTATGCAACCTGTAAGTGGCATGTTTTTAATCTATGTTATGTGTAATGAGGTTTAAACTTCAATTTCAGACGTCTCTCTCACTTCTCTGTGTTCTAGTTTGGGTTTTCTTATTTGCTTACTTTTCTCCCTGGTGCCTTGAACTTGTCAATGAGCTTGAAATCTTGTGTGCCAAAGGGTTAAATCAGGAAATTTCAGCATTGTTTGTGTGATTCAGGGAGCACAATGTGCTAAGATTTCCACCATATCTTTGTGTGCTATGTTAATCTCATATGAAGGTGGCCCACTTAACCTTGATTATTTGCATTGGATTCCTATTAAAGTTAACTGATATTAAGGATGCCCATATTATAGTCACATTTATATAGTTATATAGTCTCTTGAAATATAAAGGGTACCATGATGGAAAGGTTTATTTCAAGGGACTTATGTGCAAATGTGCGACCCACTTTTCTCCTTCTGTAAAGAAAACAAAACTCACGCTTATATTTTTGAGTCTCTCCATCAGAAAAGAAATCTGTGAGTTTGTGCAAGAAAAGGAGACAGAGAAAAGAGGATCCTTTGTATTAGGGTTTGCAAAATCAAGAGGAAGGAATCAAAGTCTTCTCCAACTTTCATCCACTCTTCACCAATGGCTTCAGGTATGGTGATTTAAAGTATTGCTCAATTAAGAATTTGATCTATTTCTTGAGATGTTATTTTATTGATTCTTGATCCATGGTTTAATTTAATCCGCATTATAGTTGTGTTATTTCCAACATTTGGTATCAGAGCCAGGTTTAAAGAATCAATACATCTTGGATTTAGGAATTATGGAAAGTTAGGGTTTTTGATTAACAATTCATAAAATCGAATTTTTTGATCTTTTAATTGTAGAATTTGTAGAGGATTTAATAGCCCTAATATCATGTTCATATTCCTCTAATTATGCAATTAAATTGGGATCAAAATCAAAGGAATTGAAAAACCCTAATTTTTGATAATTTTGGGATTAAAATCGACTAAGCAGAAACTGCCTTTGATAACTGCTTCGTCGACTATTAGTCGACTAATCCCATCGTATAGTCGACTAATTCCCTTTTCCAGAAAGTTTTAAAGTCTCTGTTTGCCGCAGGAGTCGACTTGATTTTTAGTTGATTTTATGACTAGTCGACTAATTAGGGTATAGTCGACTAATCATATTTTCAAGTCGACTAATTCGGTGACCCGAAAGTTGAGAACTTTCTGTTGGATTCAGGAGTCGACTAATTAAATGTGAAGTCGACTAATAAAGTTTATAGTCGACTAATAATATGGGTATAGTCGACTAATTTTCTTTTGCACTAGTCGACTAGACCTAATGTGTAGTCGACTTGACTTGACCCAAGTCGACTAATCTTTCCTTGTAGTCGACTAATACTTGTTAATATTCAATCATTAATGTATATTACACATTTAAGTTATTGTGTTAGTATTGATTGATACTTGGTCAAGTAATGTATTGAGATATTATGGCTTTACTCAAATAAAAGGATTAGAGAATATTATTAGTTAGTTTTGTATTCATAAGGCTTATTGATTTAGTAGTTGCCAAAGTGACCTAGGTTAGTAAATCTTATGAATATACAACTACATAAAAGACTTTTCAAACTAAGTGACATTAAAGACAATAATATTCTCGATGGCGGTTCTGGTTAGGAGATTGGGACTGGCCCAAAGGAAAGTCTCTTTCAAATAATTATGAACCGGATAGGGTAGTATATTTTATGTAACTTAGTGGTGTGGAATTGGATACCCAAAGGTAACATGACTTATGTAACGCCCCGATCCCACGGATACGGGGACGTCACTGCGACGTATATACGCAGGTCAGAAAGTGCCCCCACGTATATACGCTAAGCATTAAGTACAACAAGGATCAGAGTACAACAAAGCGTGGTATTCATTCATATGCCAACTTAAAAGTACAAATACAAAGCTATCACAGGATATGATAAAATATTACACATTACATATGTCTTTTATCACAACCAAGTCCAAAAGTACAATATACAATAAGGACACAAAAGGCTCACGAGTTAGATGAAGACCCCGTGAGTCAAAGAGAGAAGTTTGGCACAAAAGAACAGGAACTAGTCTGCTTGCTCACTAAGAAAAGCTTGATCCTCTGTGGATGGTTCCACTTCGATCCAAGCTTCGGAACCTGAACATACAAATCCAAGGGAGTCAGGACCTCCCAACAATGAACAGGCTACAGCCAAATGGCTAAGAGACAAGAGTAGGAAGGTTAGAACACAAGTATAACGGGTATGAACAAGTAAAACATAATATCCATAAAACAGGAAATCCAGGTAACGTTGATTACAAGCAAGATTGATTGTATACGCTTAAGTCACGGTCCCATGGGACTAGTACATCGAAGGAATAATCCAAACAAGGAAACCTTCATCTATATACTTTTATCTCATGCCACCGAAATCTAAGCGTATAGAATCAGAATTTCAAATCACACGATAATCATAACAGGATTACATGACAAAAATAACAGAAGTGAAAAACACCTAGAGGGGGGGTGAATAGGTGTAAGTGCTAATCTAAGAAACTTAATGCAAATTAAGTGCGCTAAATGCGGAAGCTAATGCAAATTATGCACAAACTAATACAATACAACAAGTGTAGCCGAATTCCTCTTGCGAGGCTCTGGACTAAACTCCTCTTGATTCCCCTTGATATGGGTTGAGGCGCTATGTGAAGCTCTTGTTGGATGAGTATAAGTTAGGCACACACACACAAGCAATCCAAGCAATGTGCACACACAATCAAGCCAAGCAATAAAGGATATAGCAATATAAAATAATGCAAGGCAACACAAGCAATATGATATGGCAATATGAGTTATGCTCAACACAAGCAAATATGATGATATGAAGTATGATGCTTTGCACAAAGTAAATGAGAGAGAGTTAGAGAGACAATGGGAGCAATCGCAAACACCAAGATTTGTTTCGAGGTTCGAGCACCTTGCTCTACATCCCCGCCTACACCACCGTGTAGGATTTCCACTATCTCAACTCCCACCGAGGGAACCTCTACCGAAGAGGATTTCTTACAACTCTAGGAGTACCTAACTCCTCTCTCAATACAACCTCCACCGAGGCCAACAACAACCAACAACAACACCTCTACCAAAGAGGCTCACAACCAATCTCAATCACCTCACACTTGAGGGATACAAACCAATCACCCGATCACCTCTACCTAAGAGGGATACAACAAGAATAAGGGTGTACAACTTAGAGGTTTACAACAACAACCTCAAACACTCTCTTTTCTCTTTTTCCACAAAATAAGATCCTAATAGTTTAGGATAGAAGATATGGCTCAAGTGTGGAAACTAAGTGTTTTTGGAAACAAGCAACAAAGAAAAACTACTTGAGAAATCTCTTGTATATGATAGAAATAAAAGATCAAATCAAAATCCCAAAACCTAGTTCTCTTTGATTTTCCAAAAACCCAAAACAATAAAGATTAGAAGTTTTTAGCTCAAAAACTACTTTTTAAAACTCTTTTAAACACTTCAGAAAACTGGAATTTTTCCTCTTAAAAATCTTGGCCAAAATCCCCAAAGAGATGGAGTTTATATAGGCCAAACAGAAAACTAGCCGTTAGAGCTGAGCTGGCAGCTCTGACAGGCGTCGGTCGACCGGCCCGGTCGACCGCCAACGGTCAGAAAAGTGACCGTTGGGCACTAGCGGTCGACCGGCCCGGTCGACCGAAACATCCTGAGAGTTGAACTCTCAACTCGGTCGACCGGTCCGGTCGACCGACTACAATGTGTAGCCAGTGTGCACGTCTGTGCACATCGGTCGACCGACCCGGTCGACCGGCCACTTGGTGCGGTCGACCGGTCCGGTCGACCGAACTGGCCTGGCAGGCACAGTGCAGATCTGCACAGATACGGGATTTGAAAATAGGTCTTTTCACTCAATAAAAATCCCATAAATTCACAGTAAATCTAAAAAATAGTTTTAATCACAATAAAAACTGTTTTTCTAAAAATATGTTTTTCTAAAACTTGTTTTATCATTTTATGTTAAAACATAAACATGTGATAAAAATTTCAAGACAATATATCAACATATCAATTCATTTTAGAGTCTTGCAAATTTTATCATAAACAAAACTTGTATTTTTATCAAACTTTGATTTTTCCAAAACATGAATAGAAACGTCAAAATAAGTTTGTCTATAAGTTAAGCATGTATGTATAAATAGAAAACATCTACTATACATATAAATCATGAAAACTTGTTTTGATCAAACTATTCATGAAAACCAAATACCAAATCATGAAATGTGTGTGTTTTGTGCACTTGAGCATATCAACTAAACTAAGCTTTACAAATGGATCTAAAACTCTATCTAAATTAGGATACCTAAGTCTTCTTGACGATCTTCATCTTCAAGTAGACTTGCTCCAAAACTCCGTGATTCTCCAAGTGCAAAGGTATGATCTTTAAGCTTTGGCACCGGAATCATCATGATAAGCTTCTAATCATCTTGTTGAAGCTAATCACCAACTAATATCCTGTTAATGATCTGAAACTTAAAAACACAAGAATATTAGTAAACATAACTACATGAGTGTTGATCATCATCAAAACTAGAGTGGAAGGCCATTGGGCCAACAAGAAGTACATAATAGGAATCATGACAGGGATCACTGTAGGAATCGTAACATAACAGGTATCTATTATTATTATTACTCGTCTGACCCATATATCTAGGTATGTGTTTTGGTATATATCCTAACACACATACATCCATATATAAGAAAGTCGAGGGTTGTTACCGAAAGTAGATGGAGAACTGATAGAGCTTCTTATAGTAGTTCCCATACACCTGGGACCAGCTTGAGGGCCCTAAGTCCCCCTAACACGAATCTCCTGTGGGCCCTGAGTCCCACTAACACGTACCGCCAATATTTTATTCCATCACTATAAGCAAGGTATCATTCCGGCATCCATCACTTCCTCCCATTCCCCATAAAAGTTGTCCTTTTTATGGTTTATTAACATAATTATCAGATTACGGAAACGAGCAGGATCATAACTGGAATACATAACAAGAATCATAACTGGAGATCAGATACTACATTCCCGTTATCGTGATAATTATAAGAATCAAGTGTATCATGCTTGGTGTCAAGAGATAGCATGATAAGTGGTGATATACATCAAGTAACAAGTCACTAAGTACTATATACAAACACATGAACCAAGCATAAGATCCAATATTCAGAAAAGAAATCAACTATAACAGACAGCCAAAGTTAGTCGACTAGGTGGAAGGAGTAGTCGACTAATAGTGGACTCAAGTTGACTAACAGTCTGGTCTAGTCGACTAAAACTGGGTTCCAGAGAGTTGGGTTTCTGATTCAGGAAAAGTTAGTCGACTATGGTGGAAAGGGTAGTCGACTAACAATGATCTATAGTCGACTAATAGTTAAGGTAAGTCGACTAACAGTGATTTCCAGAGAGTTGGGGTTTATTTTCTGGAAAAGTTAGTCGACTAATAATCAAGATAAGTCGACTAAAACTGTGTTCCAGAAAAGGTTACGTTTCAAATAGAGATCTCTAGTCGACTAATCCCTAGGTCAAGTCGACTAATCGTCGTCTGGAAACAGGGTACAGAACAGAATTTGATGGTTGAATTTGAAGGCCAAAAGCATGATTTCGAAGGCACAAGTGTACATGAGTTGTAAACACAAGTATACTAAAAAGTTTACAAGTCTTGGTGAGTAAAAATACTCACTTAGATCGGTTACTTGAAGCTTTACGAGTTCGGAAGGATCGCGGTCGACAATTATCACCAACTTGATCCTCAACGATATAGCCGACAAAGAAAGCTACAATCCCAATTCCAAAGTTGTGGTTGAAGTGGAGATGACAATCCTTGGTGATATTTTGGAGTTGGTAGTTGAGGTTGAGATGAAAGAGAATTTGGTGAAGGCAATTCTTTGGTGAAAAGAAGTAAAAAGAAATAGAAATGAAAAGGAAAAGTTTATATAGGTTTTAGATTTTGTAAAGGAGGTGTAAATAAAGTAGAAGAGAGGGGGTTTTTGCAAATAGGAGAGGATGAGGTGTCCCTCTTTTGGCCACTTGGCCAGCCATGGAAGAGAGAGAGAGAAAGAGGGGCATTAATGTGGAAGTGTGTGGAAGTTGGAATTTTGGAAAAGATTGGAATTTTGGAAAAAGGAAAAGCTTGTGGCTTGTGGAGGAAGGAAAGAAATAAAGGAAAGGGAAAAAGAAAAGAATTTAAAAAGGAGAAGATATTTTCTTTGGCTTGGAAAATGAAAATATTGAAAAGACAATTTCCCGGGTTTAAGTCGAAGATGCGGAAAACATTTCGGAAAATACCGAAATCGTCCCGAAGTCAAGTATCTTGGAACGACTCGTAAAATTTACCAAAAATCAATAATAATAATTTAAGACTCATGGTGAAATTCGTTTGGAGAAATAATTTATAGTTTTAAAACTAAAAATCCCGGAATCAGTTAGCTACCGACTCCGGTGGAATTTTCATAAAATCATAAAATTCCCAGAAAAAGTATTTAGGTAAGAAATGTGATTTTAAGAGAAAATGTCTAAAGGACCATCTAGAAATTCCAAGCTGTTTGCAAATTAAAAATCCGGGAATCGGTCAGCAGCACTGGTCGACACCGGTTTTGAAGATTTTCATTTTAATTCAGGAAAAATCCAGAAAATCATAGAAAATCTAATATATTGGAAAATAATATTTGAAACTAAAATCGGTCAAATACAGAAAGTCAATTGACAAATACGATCGAAAATCTGAATACGCAACTAAGTACGTATTCCGGAAGCGGGGTATTACAATCCACCCACCTTACAAAAATTGCGTCCTCGCAATTTCGTTAAGGGGTAAATTGAACACGAAGTGGACAAGGGTGAAATCAAAGGCTTCAAAAAAAAAACCAAATCAGGGGTAAGGTGAACACAGGAAGGACCAGGATTGGAAATGAGAGAATGATAAGGGAAATATTTAGAAAGATAACCAACTCAAATGCAAGATCCGGGGTAGTTGTTACCATGATATCCTTGAGGTTCTTGATCTGGATACTGGTCTGCACATTCCGCTGCATCTTCTGATGCCTCCGCCGCCATGATGTGAACTTGGCCTCTGCCGTAATCTGCTCTGGGTCTTGCTCCTCTCTGTGGGTTGTCATACTGCTGAGGTGGAAATGGAGCTCTCTGGTCAACGGGTTCTGGGTTCCTCCTCAGTGGTGGAGCTGGAAGTGCTGGGGCTGGAAGTGTTGGTCTGATTGGTGCCACATGTCCAAACTTTCTGTGCGGGCAATCCCTTAGCGCATGTCTCCCTGTCCCACATGCCAAACATAATCCATTGGCCATTCGACAATCTCTCTTATAATGTCCGGGTCTGTGGCAGAAATTGCATATGATCTGAGGAAGAGGAGGTCGGAATGGTCGCTTCATCATCGGGTCATGGGTTGTCCTAGCTGCATCTTCCTCATCCATCAACTGAAAAGGCCTCTTCATGGCCTGGTTCCTTATCAAGGTCAATTTCTTCTTCTCCAGTCCACGCTCCACTTCCCGAGCTATGGTGAGGACTTCAGAATAGGTCTTCAGCTGTTGGGGCATTAAGAAGACTTGGATATCCATCTGTAAGCCCTGTTGAAATCTACTTGCCCGCTTCTCCTCATCAGTCACCATGTATGGAGCAAAGCGGCTAAGTCTTAGAAATTCCGCGGCATACTCATCCACGGACCGATTCCATTGTTGAAGTCGGATAAACTGCTCTTCCATGTCCTTCTGAGCAGTGGCAGGGAAGAATCTGCTATAGAAGCTCTTAGAGAATTGGTCCCATGTGACCGGCTTCTCCAATCTTGCCTCCTCAGCTAGCCACCAAGTTCTGGCTACATCTTTCAATTGAATCTTGGCGACCTCCACTTGATTTTCCTTTGGAACTCGGGCTGCATTCAACAGGTCTGAGGTATCTGTCAGCCATTGTTCAGCTTCTAGGGGTTTTTCTCCTCCCGTGAATGTGGCTGGTTGCAACCGCCTAAAGTCCGATATATTCCCCGGCCTTTGTCCCTTTGGAGCTGCTAACTCTTGCCGAAGGAGTTCCGTCTGTTGTTGCTGATTCTCCATCATCGCCTGGATAACCCTCAGAATATCCACATTCTCTCCCGTGGGTCCATTCGATACTTGTCCAGAGTTGTTACGACCCGATCTTCTATCCATACCTAGTTGTGAAAGATGACTGGAAAGAGCTGGAAAAATGGATAGATTTTAGGACATGAGGGAAGGAATCAAGAAGGACTAGATAACTTTGTACATTGTAGTTGGCAATAGCAAATTACTAGAATTTGCTGCTTGATTGTACTATAGGAGTGAGAGCCTAGGCTCTGATACCATCCTGTAACGCCCCGATCCCACGGATACGGGGACGTCACTGCGACGTATATACGCAGGTCAGAAAGTGCCCCCACGTATATACGCTAAGCATTAAGTACAACAAGGATCAGAGTACAACAAAGCGTGGTATTCATTCATATGCCAACTTAAAAGTACAAATACAAAGCTATCACAGGATATGATAAAATATTACACATTACATATGTCTTTTATCACAACCAAGTCCAAAAGTACAATATACAATAAGGACACAAAAGGCTCACGAGTTAGATGAAGACCCCGTGAGTCAAAGAGAGAAGTTTGGCACAAAAGAACAGGAACTAGTCTGCCTGCTCACTAAGAAAAGCTTGATCCTCTGTGGATGGTTCCACTTCGATCCAAGCTTCGGAACCTGAACATACAAATCCAAGGGAGTCAGGACCTCCCAACAATGAACAGGCTACAGCCAAATGGCTAAAGACAAGAGTAGGAAGGTTAGAACACAAGTATAACGGGTATGAACAAGTAAAACATAATATCCATAAAACAGGAAATCCAGGTAACGTTGATTACAAGCAAGATTGATTGTATACGCTTAAGTCACGGTCCCATGGGACTAGTACATCGAAGGAATAATCCAAACAAGGAAACCCTCATCTATATACTTTTATCTCATGCCACCGAAATCCAAGCGTATAGAATCAGAATTTCAAATCACACGATAATCATAACAGGATTACATGACAAAAATAACAGAAGTACATAATAGGAATCATGACAGGGATCACTGTAGGAATCGTAACATAACAGGTATCTATTATTATTATTACTCGTCTGACCCATATATCTAGGTATGTGTTTTGGTATATATCCCAACACACATACATCCATATATAAGAAAGTCGAGGGTTGTTACCGGAAGTAGATGGAGAACTGATAGAGCTTCTTATAGTAGTTCCCATACACCTGGGACCAGCTTGAGGGCCCTAAGTCCCCCTAACACGAATCTCCTGTGGGCCCTGAGTCCCACTAACACGTACCGCCAATATTTTATTCCATCACTATAAGTAAGGTATCATTCCGGCATCCATCACTTCCTCCCATTCCCCATAAAAGTTGTCCTTTTTATGGTTTATTAACATAATTATCAGATTACGGAAACGAGCAGGATCATAACTGGAATACATAACAAGAATCATAACTGGAGATCAGATACTACATTCCCGTTATCGTGATAATTATAAGAATCAAGTGTATCATGCTTGGTGTCAAGAGATAGCATGATAAGTGGTGATATACATCAAGTAACAAGTCACTAAGTACTATATACAAACACATGAACCAAGCATAAGATCCAATATTCAGAAAAGAAATCAACTATAACAGACAGCCAAAGTTAGTCGACTAGGTGGAAGGAGTAGTCGACTAATAGTGGACTCAAGTCGACTAACAGTCTGGTCTAGTCGACTAAAACTGGGTTCCAGAGAGTTGGGTTTCTGATTCAGGAAAAGTTAGTCGACTATGGTGGAAAGGGTAGTCGACTAACAATGATCTATAGTCGACTAATAGTTAAGGTAAGTCGACTAACAGTGATTTCCAGAGAGTTGGGGTTTATTTTCTGGAAAAGTTAGTCGACTAATAATCAAGATAAGTCGACTAAAACTGTGTTCCAGAAAAGGTTACGTTTCAAATAGAGATCTCTAGTCGACTAATCCCTAGGTCAAGTCGACTAATCGTCTGGAAACAGGGTACAGAACAGAATTTGATGGTTGAATTTGAAGGCCAAAAGCATGATTTCGAAGGCACAAGTGTACATGAGTTGTAAACACAAGTATACTAAAAAGTTTACAAGTCTTGGTGAGTAAAAATACTCACTTAGATCGGTTACTTGAAGCTTTACGAGTTCGGAAGGATCGCGGTCGACAATTATCACCAACTTGATCCTCAACGATATAGCCGACAAAGAAAGCTACGATCCCAATTCCAAAGTTGTGGTTGAAGTGGAGATGACAATCCTTGGTGATATTTTGGAGTTGGTAGTTGAGGTTGAGATGAAAGAGAATTTGGTGAAGGCAATTCTTTGGTGAAAAGAAGTAAAAAGAAATAGAAATGAAAAGGAAAAGTTTATATAGGTTTTAGATTTTGTAAAGGAGGTGTAAATAAAGTAGAAGAGAGGGGGTTTTTGCAAATAGGAGAGGATGAGGTGTCCCTCTTTTGGCCACTTGGCCGGCCATGGAAGAGAGAGAGAAAGAGGGGCATTAATGTGGAAGTGTGTGGAAGTTGGAATTTTGGAAAAGATTGGAATTTTGGAAAAAGGAAAAGCTTGTGGCTTGTGGAGGAAGGAAAGAAATAAAGGAAAGGGAAAAAGAAAAGAATTTAAAAAGGAGAAGATATTTTCTTTGGCTTGGAAAATGAAAATATTGAAAAGACAATTTCCCGGGTTTAAGTCGAAGATGCGGAAAACATTTCGGAAAATACCGAAATCGTCCCGAAGTCAAGTATCTTGGAACGACTCGTAAAATTTACCAAAAATCAATAATAATAATTTAAGACTCATGGTGAAATTCGTTTGGAGAAATAATTTATAGTTTTAAAACTAAAAATCCCGGAATTAGTTAGCTACTGACTCCGGTGGAATTTTCATAAAATCATAAAATTCTCAGAAAAAGTATTTAGGTAAGAAATGTGATTTTAAGAGAAAATGTCTAAAGGACCATCTAGAAATTCCAAGCTGTTTGCAAATTAAAAATCGGGAATCGGTCAGCAGCACTGGTCGACACCGGTTTTGAAGATTTTCATTTTAATTCAGGAAAAATCCAGAAAATCATAGAAAATCTAATATATTGGAAAATAATATTTGAAACTAAAATCGGTCAAATACAGAAAGTCAATTGACAAATACGATCGAAAATCTGAATACGCAACTAAGTACGTATTCCGGAAGCGGGGTATTACAACTTACTAACTAAGTGACATAAATTATATTAGACCTACATAGGTGATAAAAGTTCTCACCTAAAGAGTGAACACTAGATATGCTTAGGTTTCGCCCAAAGGAGAAATCAAAGTGATATCAATAGTTCATCTTAATTAAATTTAAAACTTGTATTGATTCGAGGCATTAATGTGAGCTTGTCCTATTATGTTTCAGTGAACGTCCCTACTTCCCTTCACACTCATGCCACTAGCATTCCAGCCTTGGATGGTACCAACTTTTCAGAGTGGTTTGAACATGTACAGTTTACACTGGGTGTTTTGGACCTAGACATGGCCTTAATAGTTGACAAACCTGATGAAGTAACTGCTGAGAGTACAGCAGAACAGGTCAGCCATGCCAAAGCTTGGGAAAGGTCTAATAGGCTCAGTCTTATGTTCATAAAGATGACCATAGCTAATAACATCAAGACTTCACTCCCTCCTACAACTATTGCATCTGAACTATTAAGTGCGGTTAAAGACCGTTTTAAGTCTACAGATAAGTCATTAGCTGGCACCCTAATGGCTGAACTTACCACCATGAAATATGATGGTAATAGAGGAGTTCAGCAACACATTCTAAACATGACTGATAAGGCTGCTAAGCTAGGATCACTGGGAATGAAAGTTGATGAGTCTTTCTTGGTACAGTTCATCCTCAACTCACTTCCTCCTCAGTTTGGGGCATTCAAGATCCACTATAACACTCATAAGGATAAGTGGAATCTGAATGAACTAACTGGTATGTGTGTACAAGAGGAGGTGAGACTGAGGCAAGAAGGACAGCACTCAGTGTTGGCAGTAACTTCAGGAGGTATCCATAAGAAAGGTAAATATGGAAGAGGTAAGAGATTTCCATCAAAGAAAGGAAATGACCATGGGGAAAGTAGCCAAGGTCATAGAAAAGCTTTCACTGTCAAATGCTACTTCTGTGACAGAAAAGGACATGTGAAGAAGGACTGCAACAAGAGGAAAGCTTGGTTCGAAAAGAAAGGTACAAATCTTTCTTTTGTATGTTATGAATCAAATCTTGCTGAAGTTCCTTCTAATACTTGGTGGATAGACTCAGGAGCCACAACTCATATAACTAATTCAATGCAGGGATTCCTTACAACCAGGAAACCGAAGGAAAGTGAGAGATTCGTCTTTATGGGGAACCGTCTCAAAGTGGAGGTCGAATATGTTGGCATTTATCGACTAATCTTAGAGACGGGACATCAGATGGATCTTGAGGATACTTTTTATGTACCTTCGATTTCAAGAAACTTAATGTCATTATCCAAATTAGATGTTTTTGGATATTCTGTTTTGTTTAGTTATGGAAAACTCTCTTTAATGTATAATTCAATTTCGGTTGGACATGAAATTTTATGTGATGGTTTATATAAAATTTCATTGAATGATGAGTTTGCACAATCTTTATTATCTCTGCATTCGAATGTTAGTATAAAACGTGGCTTAATAAATGAAAAATCCTCAATCTTGTGGCATAGGCGACTGGGGCATATCTCCAGGGATAGAATTATAAGATTAGTGAAGACTGGGATTTTGGATAACCTAGACTTCACTGATTTTGATGTGTGTGTGGATTGCATAAAAGGAAAGCAAACCAAACACACTAAGAAAGGTGCCACAAGAAGTAAAGAACTCCTGGAAATAATTCATACAGATATTTGCGGACCACTCTCCATTCCATGTTTTACTGGAGAGAGATATTTCATTACCTTTATAGATGATCTGTCACGTTATGGTTATGTGTATCTAATTAATGAAAAGTCTCAGGCTGTTGACATTCTAGAGGTGTTCATTACAGAAGTCGAGAGACAATTAGATAGAAAGGTTAAAATCATAAGATCAGATCGAGGTGGTGAATTTTATGGTAGATATGATGAGTCAGGACAACATCCTGGTCCATTTGCCAAATTTCTAGAAGAGCATGGTATTTGTGCTCAATACACAATGCCAGGTACGCCTCAGCAGAACGGTGTTGCTGAAAGGCGGAACCGAACACTTATGGATATGGTTAGGAGCATGATGAGCTTCTCTAATGTACCCAATTCATTGTGGAATGAAGCCTTAAAGACTGCTATGTATATCTTGAATAGGGTTCCTAGTAAGGCTGTCCCAACAACTCCTTTCGAGTTGTGGACTGGTAGGAAACCCAGTTTAAGACATTTACATGTTTGGGGTTGTCCAGCAGAGGCTAGAATATATAATCCACAAGAAAAGAAATTAGACTTAAAAACAATATCTGGGTATTTCATTGGTTATCCAGATAAGTCTAAGGGATACAAATTTTATTGTCCTAACCATAGTACAAGAATAGTTGAAACTGGTAATGCCAGATTCCTAGAAAATGGTAAAATTAGTGGGAGTGCTAAACCAAGAAAGGTAGATCTTGAAGTGGTAAGGGTAAATATCCCAATACACTTTCCTTCAAGAGAGATTGTTGTCCCTCAGCTTGATCATCAAGTTGAGATTCCAGAACAACAAGTTAATGTTGGTTCACCACTCCATGAAGATATTCCCATTGAAAATATTGTAGAACCACCACAACCGGCAGCTTTGAGAAGATCTCAAAGGGAAAGAAGATCTGCCATTTCAGATGATTATGTGATATATCTACAAGAATCTGACTATGATATTGGGATAAATAAAGATCCAGTTTCATTTTCACAAGCCATAGAATGCAATGATTCTAGTAAATGGGTTGATGCTATGAAAGATGAGTTAAAATCTATGGACCAAAACCAAGTCTGGGATCTCATTGAATTGCCTTATAACTTTAAGAAAGTCGGGTGTAAATGGGTCTTTAAGACCAAGCGCGACTCTAAAGGCAATATCGAACGATATAAGGCTAGACTTGTGGCCAAAGGTTTCACTCAGAAAGAAGGCATTGACTATACAGAGACCTTCTCTCCAGTATCAAAGAAGGATTCTCTTAGAATCATTATGGCACTTGTAGCTCATTATGATTTGGAGTTACATCAAATGGATGTGAAAACTGCTTTTCTAAATGGAGATTTGGATGAGGATATCTACATGGAGCAACCTGAAGGGTTCGCAATTAAAGAACAAGAACACTTGGCTTGCAAATTAAAGAAATCTATATATGGACTTAAACAAGCTTCCAGGCAATGGTATATAAAGTTTAATGATACCATTACTTCTTTTGGATTTACAGAAAACACTGTTGATCAGTGTATATATCTAAAGATCAGTGGGAGCAAGTTTATTTTTCTGGTTCTGTATGTAGATGACATCTTGTTAGCCAGTAGTGATCTTGGTTTGCTGTATGAAACTAAAAGCTATCTTACCAAGAACTTTCAGATGGTTGATATGGGTGAGGCAAATTATGTTATTGGCATAGAGATCTTCAGGGATAGATCTCGAGGATTGCTAGGATTGTCTCAGAAAGGATATATCAATCGAGTCTTGGAAAGATTTCATATGGAAATGTGTTCAGTCAGTCCTGCACCCATTCAGAAGGGTGACACATTAAGTGGTAGCCAGTGTCCCAGAAATGATTTAGAAAAGGGTCAAATGCAGAAAGTTCCGTATGCATCAGCTGTTGGGAGCTTGATGTATGCTCATACTTGTACCAGGCCAGATATCAGTTTTGCTGTTGGGATGTTGGGAAGATACCAGAGCAATCCAGGAATGGAGCACTGGAAATTAGCTAAGAAGGTTATGCGGTATCTTCAAGGGACGAAGGACCATATGCTCACATATAGGAAATCTGATCAGTTGGAAGTGATCGGCTATTCGGACTAAGATTTTGTTGGTTGCCCAGATAGCAGGAAGTCTACTTCAGGCTTCATTTTCCTGCTAGCAGGTGGGGCAATCTCGTGGAAGAGTGTAAAGCAGACTATCACTGCTTCATCCACGATGGAGGCTGAGTTCATAGCATGTTTTGAAGCCTCGAATCATGCATTATGGTTAAGGAATTTCATCTCAGCACTTGGTGTGGTTGACTCTATTGCCAAGCCACTGACGATATATTGTGACAATACAGCAGCCGTATTTTTCTCTAAGAATGGTAAGTACTCTAATGGTTCTAGACACATAGAACTTAAGTACTTGGTGGTTAGAGAAAGAGTTGAGAAACAAAAGGTGTCAATTGTAAGTATAAGTACCACTTTAATGGTTGCTGATCCAATGACAAAGGGATTGCCTCCAAAGACATTTAAGGAACATGTTGTTAGAATGGGTCTTTTGGACAATCTGTAATGTGTAATTTGGTACTTATGTAATTGACATTATTGTACAAATAAAAGTTTGTTTCTGTGTTTCCTGTTATCCAATTATGTGTGCACATATTATGTTTGGATGTTTGTTAAACAGGAAATGTCTTTACAAGACAATTACATGGGTCATTTTGGTTATGGACTCAATTAGTAAGGGTTATCAATGTTGTGGTACATAGAAGGGAGTATGACGTGGATGTTGTATAACCGCTATGACTCGCATTGGTGGTCCAAGCTAATTGCAGTATTACAGTTTTTCATATTTGGGCTTATCAGTTGTTGTTTTTAAAATTCGTGCACGTGTCAAAGTTTTTCAGTATGGAATCCAATGGAGTCAAAATGTTTTGAAAATGAGTTTTTTTCTTTTATTTTGTTTTCTAAAGTTTTTAACCTAATCGGTTAGTGGTCCAAGTGGGAGAATGTTAATCTCATATGAAGGTGGCCCACTTAACCTTGATTATTTGCATTGGATTCCTATTAAAGTTAACTGATATTAAGGATGCCGATATTATAGTCACATTTATATAGTTATATAGTCTCTTGAAATATAAAGGGTACCATGATGGAAAGGTTTATTTCAAGGGACTTATGTGCAAATGTGCGACCCACTTTTCTCCTCCTGTAAAGAAAACAAAACTCACGCTTATATTTTTGAGTCTCTCCATCAGAAAAGAAATCTGTGAGTTTGTGCAAGGAAAAGGAGACAGAGAAAAGAGGATCCTTTGCATTAGGGTTTGCAGAATCAAGAGGAAGGAATCAAAGTCTTCTCCAACTTTCATCCACTCTTCACCAATGGCTTCAGGTATGGTGATTTAAAGTATTGCTCAATTAAGAATTTGATCTATTTCTTGAGATGTTATTTTATTGATTCTTGATCCATGGTTTAATTTAATCCGCATTATAGTTGTGTTATTTCCAACATGCTATATAATTCAAACAAGATAGAATCAACTTGTGGAGCTGCAAGGTGGTGAATTTTCTGAACAAACACACAATTATTTGGGTCTGGCTAGCTTTCAATATTTTCTGGGATTTCTATACTCATCCCAGCTGTTTGGTTCTTGTATCTGAGCTCTATTCATTGATTCTTTTGAAATTTCATGATTACATAACTTGCAATCTATATACCAAACTAAATCATCAGAACCTGATGCAGTTTGTTAATCCTAAAACAACCTCAGGCTGTAAAAGGAGCAAAGGGTATTTAAATACAAAAAGGATGCAATTGCTGGAACAATTTCAGTTTCAAACTATGAAGAGTAACAATTTATGAAATGTGTCACACTAGTTATGTACACACAACATATTTACAAAATTTATGAAATGTGTCCTCTATCTTTTATACACAAACCAACACTTAAGAATCAGGAAACTACTTCAGTAAAGACCTTGCTATTTGAGTAATTCTCTCTTCAGTAAGCCCATACTACTCAAAAGTATCCAGGTAAGCCCCACCAGCCCCAAAGTCATCAACTCCATGCGCTATCCCCTTCTCCCCCAACATAGTCCCTCCACCCAATAGGCCTCTACGTCAAACGCTCGGTGGCGGCACAGACTCCTTGTATTCTCTTGGTTGTTGATTGAACAGCCTCCAGCACACAAGCGACACGACTCTCATACGCACTCTCCTCAGAAAGGCTTAGCTCTGACTCCGTACCCATTAAAATGATTTCTGGAAGGCCATTACTTGAATTATCACTGATACATTCCCACCCTTCTGTACTCCAGAAAATGATGTACCTTCCAAATTGGCTGCAACCTTTTTTTCTTGACATTGCAATGACCACAGGGAATGTGCCGGTTCGAAACTTCTACCTGTACATTTCAAACATAATGGATAAAACAATTTGTACCAAAGTGAGAATATACTCCAAAGTATGTAATGATGAAGCCGATGGTCTAAATGGACCATGACGAAAGTAACCAAATTGGATAATGAAGAAAGAATATATGCTAGGAAGCACATACACTTCAAATGTGGAGTCATATCATGTCAGACATGTTCAGACACAAACATACATATCAGGCATGATTCTTCTATTTTCTATGTTTTTTAACATTTGCTGTGTCATGTCGTTCCCGTATTGGTGCACGGACCGTGCGACATAGAATACATAGGATGATCTAGTTTCACAATAAGAGATGATACAAAGAGGTGCCTGGTATAATGGGTATAAAGAAAGTTCATGGAAAAACCAGACTAAGGTTTGATTCCTATAAGAAACATCTAATATGCCCCTATTCCTCCCAACACGTAGAAAGAAGAAAGAAAGTGAGCATTACGTTCCTTTACAATTTGACATTTTTGCATAATTGTCTATGCTATATCAATATCCTCCAATAAACTCTATAAATACCATCATGCCACATTCATATTACTTAAAATAAATACTAAAAATAGGTTTTAACCATAAAATCTCCATAACATGTCTATAATTCCATTATTTAGTGATGTCATTCATGTGGACGCTAGTGAACAAGAACAAGTTTTCATTCATCAAAGAAATGCAGTTCAAAGAGTGTTCCTAACCACATACCTTGTAAGCCCCAGCTGTTTCATTCCTGTCTGCTGGCCGGAGAACTAATAATCGTGATAGCCTGGAGTCCAACCATTTGTTCAACTGGCTGGTCAGTCGGCCCATCCTCACTTTGACCTATCAGTCATGGGTAAGAATATAGATGACTCCTGCATGGTTCAAGGCCGACAGTCTCATTGCATTCTTCATATAGTCTGAAAATGTGAGGAACATTGCAGCAAACGGGATTAGACCGCTTCCATGTGACGCAATGCCATTTGAGATTCCACCCATGGCATGATCTCGTACTCCATACCGAATGTTACGCCCCCATGGACTCTCAAGTTGTTGGAAGTCATTGTAGCCTTCGAGATGTACTTTGTTTCAGCTTGCTAGGCCTGCGCTCCTACCTATTAGTCCCGGGAGAATGTTGGCCAGTTGATTTAGACATTTCTCTAAGTAACCCTGAGTGGCATCGACAGGGTTGTGGATGTAGTTCATTTCTGCATTGAATAAAATAACAATTACTAAATGTCGGTAAAATATAAGAAGATTGGTGCAGGGAGTGATGATTAAAGGCAAGCAGCCTTTGTTGGATCTAATAATTGTCCAAATAAGATCTCATATATAAAATAACCTCTTTATTAAGATCAAAGGGAAGGACGGTTTTAGGCATATCTAATTCCATCATGAAAGGGATGTCGAAGGTTGTATGATCTCGAGGACGCCAGAGTTGAAGGAGAGAATTATTCTGTCCAGCTATCAAGTTCTCTTTTTTATCCATAGAGAAGATGAGAGGTCTCCAAGAGAGAAATTAGGTCATTGTGGTGGAGAGGGAACCTTCCCATGATATATATAACATCAAGGAATCCTAATTCAACTCATCATAGATTTAGGTCGTTGATTAATAACACGAGTTCCACACGTGTAAATGGGTACCACATTTTAATTTAAATACTCATAGCTAAGTGTAATTGAAAACGTGTCTAGAACCAAACCATTTAGGCTCTTTATTGGGTCAAACAACAGAAGTTAAAATTGGCGGGTGTAAATATCCTATTGACTTGATTATACCAAATTTAATTAGACTTTAAACATAATAAGTCTAACAATCTCCCACTTGGGCCAATCAAGTCGTACTGAATAGATATTATGCATAACTTTATGACGTCAAAACTTTAACCGCTAACAAGCCACGTTCAAAACAATCCAGTCCGTTAAGTGTCCTGCTGATTAGTTTACAATTTTGCATTTTTATATCACATTTTCCTATCAATTTATTAAGAAAATAACGCTTCTCACCCATGTTTTGATCTCTTTTGCAGATAATCAAGATTAGAAGGGCAAAAGGGTAATAAGAGCTTAATTAATCCCATTTTCGGGTAATTAAATCTGAATTTCGTGGAGACCAAGTTAGAGAGTTTCTAAAAGATATATCGAATCTAGACATTTGCGCGAATTTGACAAGAACTTAGATCCAAACACCTGAATCCAAAGATACCTGGAAGGTCCTAAAAGCGAGATATGACCGCTTGCCAAAACCAGGGCCCTAAGTCCCTAGTATGGCCGCGAAAATGCGGCTTTTGCTGCGTTTCCGCAGCCATCTTGGCTAGCCACGCGTCAATTTTTGATGCGTGGCCTCGTCTCGTTTTCTAGAATATTCTTTTACCTATATAAAGCCCTGCAGAGGACCTGAGATGGGAAAATGGAGGGCTGTAGGCTAGGATTTTCTTCTCTTTAGTATAGGTTAGTGTAGTTCTTCTTTTTCTTTTATATTTTCATTTCGTTTTATATTCATGTATTAGGGCTGAGTTGATTCTGGAGGGAGAGAGATATTGATGTAACAGAGAGTGATAATCTATGCAAATGTGTCTCCTTTCTTCTCTATTATAATCTTCTCCATCTTTTACATGATACTTAACTATTTTTTCTTCTCATGGCAATATAACTACTAACCACTGACTAGCTAACCACATACTTGATAATCCACATGAATCTAATAGCATCTATAAGGCTTTACTCTTGCAAGAGCCATTAATGGCTCATGATGATGGATTCTAACATTCTATCATTCTAACATCTAACCACTAACAAGCTAACTTGCAATGCCTTCTTTGTTTCATGCTCACCTCTAATTGGTTTTGATTATCTAATAGTAGCTTGCATTTTGATAGTGTGGAATGGATGTGTTTGAATGTGAAAGAACAATCTTATGAGCCATACTTTATATCGTCTCTTGAAGTCAAGACTAGTGATGGCCAAGGATCCATGTGAGGCAACTATCACTAAGAGGTTAACATGATTAGTAGAGTAATTATTAGTTAGTAGTCATGATTTTTCTTTCATAATTTTTCTCTTTCTTTTTATCTTGTTTTAAAATCAATTTTAAAACCCTTTTATCAAGTTTCTTATCGTTATTTTCACCATATTTTTGTTCACCTTTGTTTTCATCTTCTTCACCACAAAGTTTATCTTTTTTTTCATTTTGTTTTCCAAATCACTTTTTAAATCACTTCACTTTCTTCTTCATTTTTACTTTCTTGTTTTTGCTTTACCAATTTCACAAACCACTTCTCTTTTGTTTTAACATCGCCGTTTTATCGCCTTCTTCAACTATCACTTCTGGATTTTTTTCCTTTTCTTTTTCTCATTCTTTAACAAAGAAGAACTTGTTAACATACGACGTGAATAAGGACCGTTAATGCTTCTATCGCCTCCCGTCCCTGTGGATTCGACCCGTTGAGCCAATGCTATAACGAAAGTATCGAGAGAACATTAGCACACACAAGATTTTCATTGATTTCAAAATACATGTTTTCAATTACTGATTTCACCCCAATCAAAATTTTGGCGCCGTTGCTGGGGACGAAAATGGTTTTAATTTCACGTTTTTATTAATATTTTCTTATCTGTTTTGGTGTGCAAGTCAATTTTTACAGGAACTTAAAATTGCAGAACACCCATAAGCATTGTAGCTCCCCGTTCTTGAAAGCAGGGCCCAACTTCTACAGAAAGGTCGCGCAAACGTGACTTTTGCCGCAATTTCGCGGCAACTTTGTGGCAAATTTGTATCTTGTTATACTGGGATGTGTATATTGTAATAGCTAGTGGACTTGTGTTATTACTTTTCTATTTTGATTGCCTGAACAGTGCAATAAACTAAAGAACTAAAATACGGTATTTGGATGCTTTTAAAACGGTTTAGATAATTACATTTAGACATGTGTCAATTTCAATTCCAATATACTATATTTTGAAGGCATGTGTCAATTTTAATTCCAATATACTGTATTTTGTTCCGTTGTTGTGATCTGGACTAAGATGTACATATGGCATTGCATATAGCATAGGACAAGCACGTGGGTGACTTACTCGCTTTGTGTTATATTCCTGTCTATATTGCATACTTGCACGAATTAGACTTAAGGGCATAACCTAATACAAGATAAGGTGGGCAACTCATTAACCTTCCTTAACCCAAAAATCACTTTTCCACTCACACAACCTAAGTCTTAATAAAAATTGATAGACGTTGGCTCTTAGGGACATCTTGAACTCATTAAGAGATTGACCGAGGTTGAAACTTGTAAGAATCATATTCTTGTGAAATCGGTGTCTAAGATTGGTGATTAAGAGGTTAAGCCTCGAAAATACTGTGGTTTGGTGTAATTAAGGCCCGTTACTTACGCACGGATACCTCCCATCGTATTTTACCCCTACCTGGCCGATTAACTTGTGGTCGGATTCATACAACAATCGCCCCGGGTAATCGCCCAGTTCGGAGTTGTCTATGTCTAGGTCAAGCCTAATATAGGCTTGGTTTTGATTTTTTTCTTTCTTTTTTGTTTGTTGTTTGCTTGTTTTTTGTTTGTATTTGTTTGTAATATGTATCTCAACAATAATTTTTTCAATCCAAATATGAATCCATACTTCACATCAACATCATTGTCGAATAGCTCCAACCCAGCTTTGAAAAACATGAACCAACCAAATAATCTGGAGTGGATGTATTCGACTCAACATAACCCATTCCTCTTACCTGATGACCAACATTTCAAAAATAATTTCAACTCTTCACAAAGTCGACGGGAATTCATGTCCTCCAAGTCTAATTTTCAACTACCTTGTCCCACAATTTTCACAATGTCTACAATATTCATCCCCCAATTTTGCTTCTTATACTCCTTTTCTAGAACAACCCATTGAAGAAAAATTTGAGCTGGAAAAGAGTATGAAAGTTGTACAAACCATGATTGAGTCCCAAAACATGCTCGACTCACAATATTCACAAACTTTTTCATGTCATGCTTCATATATTTCTTTTCTATAACAATCTATGGAAGAAAAATCTGAGTTAGAAAAGAGTATAGAAGACATGCAAGAGGCCGAGCGACAATTTCAGAAAATGCTGGACTCCTCAATTCCACAATATTTTCAAAACCAAGATTTATACACTCCCTTTCTAGAACAATCATTTGAAGAAAAATTCGAGCTAGAAAAGAGTATAGAAATCTTTCATGAATCCGCACAACAATTTCAAAAAATTTCTACCCAGTCTATCGATAGGTTAGAAGCACAATTGAGTCAATTGGTCAACATTTATAGGAATGAGAAAATTCTCTCTTATCAACTTTTGACTAACCAAATATCTCTAACTCTATCGATCTAGATCAGGAATCATGTTGTTTTGAAAATCAAGATCCAATTTCATCATACCTATTTAAACTTGACCAAAATCAAAATTTTGAGAACCACATTAACATTTTTGGCAAGTTATTCCTTTTCTGAGATTGAACTTGAGAATGAATATGATCCTAAATCTCAACTTGATAATTTAATTTCACTTCCTGAATCAATAATGACTCTGGTATCTTTACCTGATTTCAATCCTTTTCCTGAGTCAGTATTGGATCTTGTGCCGATCTATCGTGAAATTGAATCACCCATCTTTTATGATCATCATATTGAACTTGACCAATACCATACTTTTGAGAGTCACATTGACAAATTGACAAGTTTTTCTTTCAAAAAAATTGAACTCAGACAAGAATGTGACTTCGATCCTCAAATTAGTGATCCAGTTCAAATTTCTGAATCAATATTGACTCCTCTTTTGCTACCTGATTTGAGCAACATTTTAGAGTTAGTTTTTATTTTCATACCTGTCATTCTTGAAATTGAATCACCAACCTTAGGAAGTCACATTCTGTTGTGGGAAAATGAATATGGACTTGAGTTTCAACTTCTTGATTTGGACCTACTTCCTGAACCAATCTCGACTCCAGAATCTTTACTTGATTTCAGTGACTTTCCTGAGTCGGTATTAGTTCCGGTACATCATGAGTTCAAATTTATCATTCCATCTTTTCACACTCTATTCTGGAACAAAGGGGTTGATAATAATGACTCTGAAATTATTTTAAAAATTTGAAAATTAGATGAGGTAAAATTCTTAATAAAAATCATCCATATACACATCATTTTAGTGGGTTATATTAGAGGGGTCTCTGGTGGGTTCCTCTGGACTCCACGCAATTTGAATTGGGCCGTATTTCATGGACAAATCAGACTACCACCGGAATCACCACCTTGAGGTGATTTTTCCTTCCCTCTCTATTTGTTTCATATATACATACATTCACGATGCATTGACGACAATGCATGAGATAAGTGTAGGGAAGGGTCTACTAACGTAGAGTTTTTTAGATTTTCTTTCATTTTCACTTCTTTTAGGATATTCTTAGAATTTTCTCTTTTGTATAAAATTTTCTCTTTCTTTAAAAAACTTTTTGAAACAAGAGACAAAAGTTTTAATTTATTTTTAAGAAAATTAAGATGATCTTAGAAACTAAGAAAGCCTTAAATTATGACATCTTAAACCTAGTCGAAATAATAGATCTTGTTTAAGATTATATGTTAAGTAAGAGAGATTGGAGAGATAATTTTATTTTGAATTTTTTGCCTTAGATAGTATGCACTTCACACTTACACATTTTTGGGATGGAAACAAAAACCTAATAGGCTATAAAATAAATAAAAAATATATGGTATATATGAATAAAAAAATCACTTAATACAGCTGGATAACTATACATCAAGAAGCATGATTATTCACGCTTAACGGTGGTCAAAAGAAACAAATAATTTACCTAAGTTTTGTGGCCTTGTTTACTCAAGTCTTTAAACCTGAGGGATATTTTCTCATCTGGTGCCCTAAGACCGTCTGGTCTGGGAGTCATCGGTTAAAGGCTCACTATCAGGGTAAACTAGAAAGCCTAAGAAAACTAAGAAAAGAGTATATATATATATATATATATATATATATATATGGTTAGAGTTGAAATCCCAAAAATCTTCAATATCACAAAGTGCATATTATTTAGGTTTTATGAAAGATCAAATTATTCAATCCAAGTTTGAATTCTTGTCTTAATTGATGACAAGATCTTTCTTCTAAACTAAGTTTAAGAAAGAATAATTTTTGGTGGGCTTATGATCTTAGATCTCTTATATTTTGAAAAAATATTTCGAAAACTTGTTCCTCTTTCAAAATGCGTTTTCAAAACACTAGTTTCTGTTTTCTTTCTTCATGGATTTTGTGGGTGTAATCTGCTAAAAACTCTCAGGAGACAAAACTCCTCCTCTAGGGAAAATCTAGAGATTTAACGCCTTGTTACACACGCTAAATGCAATCGCGTCACCAGTGAAAGTGGTGTAATAACTTTCTTAGTTTAGTTTTTTTTCTTTTCTTATTTTACTCGGGACGAGCAAAAGATAAGTGTGGGGGTGTGATTAGTATATAATTCTGCATTTTTATATCACATTTTCTTACGAATTATGAAGAAAATAACGCTTCTCACCCGTGTTTTGGTGTCTTTTGCAGATAATCAAGATTAGAAGAGCAAAATGGTAATAAGAGCTCTATTAATCCCATTTTCTGGTAATTAAATCCGGATTTCTTGGAGGCCAAGTTAGAGAGTTTCTAGAAGATACATCGAATCTAGACGTTGGCGCAAATTTGACGAGAATACGAATCCAAACACCCGAATCCAAAGATACCTGGAAGGTCCTAGAAGCGAGACGTGACCGCTCACCAAAACCAGGGACCTAAGTCCCTGGTATGGCCACTGAAACGCGACTGTTTTCCGTGTTTCCATGGCCATCCTGGTGAGCCATGCGTCAATTTTTGACGAGTGGCCTCATCTCGTCTTCTAGAGTATTCTTTACCTATATAAAACCCTGCAGAGGACCTGAGATGGGGAATAGGCTAGGGTTTTCTTCTCTTTAGTGTAGGTTAGTGTAGTTATTCTTCTCTTTTCTTTTGTATTTTCATTTTGTTTTAAATTCATGTATTAGGGCTGAGTTGATTCTGGAGAGAGAGATATTGATGTAATAGAGAGTGACAATCTATGTAAATGTGTCTCCTTTCTTCTCTATTGTAATATTTTCCATCTTTTATATGATGTTTGGTTAGATTTTCTTCTCATGGCAATCTAATTACTAGCCACTAACTAGCTAACCACTTACGTGATAATCTACATGACTCTAATAGCATCTCCAAGGCCTTGCTCTTGCAAGAGCCATTGGTGGCTCATGATGATGGATTCTAACATTCTAACATTCTAATATCTAATCACTAACAAGCTAACTTGCAACGTCTTTTTTTATTTCATACTCACCTCTAATTGGTTTTAATGATCTAATACTAGCTTGCATTTTGATTGTGTGAAATGGATGTGTTTGAATGTGAAAAAATAATCTTATGAGTCATGTTTTGTATCGTTTCTTGAACCCAAGGATTAGTGATGGGTAAGGATCCATGTGAAGCAACTATCACTAAGAGGTTAGAAAGGTTAGTGGAGCAATTAGTAGTTAGTAGCCATGAGTTTTCTTTCATAGTTTTTCTCTTTTTTTTCTCTTGTTTTAAACATCAATTTCAAAACCCTTTTATCAATTTTCTTATCGTTGTTTTCACCACCTTCTTTGTTCACCTTTGTTTTCATTTTCTTCACCACAAAGTTTATCTTCTTTTTCATTTTGTTTTCCAAATCACTTTTTAAATCACTTCACTTTCTTCTTCATTTTTACTTTCTTGCTTTTGCTTTACCGATTCCACAAACCACTTCTCTTTTGTTTTGTTTTATTGTCTTCTTCACCTATCACTTCTGAATTTCTTTTCTTTTTCTTTTCTCATTCTTTAACAAAGAACTTGTTAACATACGATGTGAAAAGGACCGTTAACGCTACTATTGTTTGGTCACATATATTGCATAAACATTATTACATTCCTACATATATTCTGTAATAAATCATTGCAAACTTACTTGTCTTAATGTCCTAATCCTTGCAGGATGATAAAGAGAAGATAAACATGAATCCTATGCAAATAAACCCAAAAGTTCAAATCAAACAGGGATCGACTCACATTCAGAGAATCTTTAGTCTATCTTATCTGAGAATTGGATTTTCCTGATAAGATAATACTATAAAAATTTAAAAGAAAAATAAATTTTGAAGACCCTATTGAGTTTGCTAAAGATAAATGGATAGAGAGAAGATCAACGGATGAGATGAAGTTATTTAGATTCAGATTCAGACTGGATACAGTTTAGCATTTTAATCATAACTTTCGCTACCGAATCTCAAATCTGATGATTCAAGATGATCCAGAAAGAAGATTAAAGGGCTACAACTCTTATGTTGATCACTGTTTCGAATTTTATCATCTGATAAGTAATATTTAGCAATCAACAGCCAATAAGCTGCAGATCAAAATTCTGGATAAATCAAGTTTGGAGATAAGGGGAAAATTGAAATTCAAAAATAGCCAGCTCTTCCTATCTCCCTACGCTCTCCCTTATCACTATTTTCCTATAAATACCTGTATTCATTAAGAGAGAGAGTACACGAGAGGGCTGAAAAGCCAGAAAAAGAGAGTTTTGAGCGTTGTAATGAGAGATTGGAGAGGTAAAGGGCTTTGTATTTGATGCTTATTGAATAAAATTCAGAATTCTTCTTCACGATCTTGTGGCGATCAGTTTAAGTTTTTTTTAATTTTCTCTTTATTTTTTATGCTATTCTTTTCTTTCATATTTGATTCCATGAAGTCATCACTAATCTTATGCATATTCTTTTCTCTTTTCTTTTATTAGCTTCTTTTGTTATCAGCATCGTTTGGAGGAGGGAGACATCAAGGAGACAACAAGAAACAAGTTCATCGGTTCATCTTCCTCTTCCCTTCGTACCAATCTCTTAATTTCTTTTTTTACTTTAGTTATTCAAATCTTCGCAAAAAGGTTAGTATTTCTTTCTTCTTTTGCTTTCTTCATATATTTCTTTCTTCTTTTACTTTATTCATATTTTTATTTTTGCTTTTGCTTTCTTCTACAAGATCTTTATTTATTTATTTTTAAAAAACAAAAAATTTTAACCTTCATTCAAGGGATTTCTCAACTAGAGTAAGATAAAAGTGAGATTTTTAATAACTAAATTTTCAAGAACAAGTCTCTGTGGATTCGATCCTATACTTGCCACTACATAGTTTGTTAAAAAGATTCTAGCAAGTTTAGGTTTCATAACTTGTACGTGACTCAACAACGATGAAGTTTTTCATGAATTTTGAAGCGCGAACATCTATCACCTCCCATCCTTATGAATTTGACCCGTTGAGCCAATGCTATAATGGAAGTATTGAGGGAACATTAGCAAGCTTTTCATTGATTTTAAATACACGTTTTCAAGTGTTGGTTCCACCCCGATCACCTGCCACCGTACATGGCAGTCGTTACCTTCTGTATAATCGAGGTAGGACCTTTCACATCACAAGTTGCAGAACTTTTAACGACATAAATCAAATGTGGACGTGTGGCATGGAAATATCCTCTGATAAAATAAGGTATAATTCCAACTGGTTTTCACTTTATGACTCTAACGAGTCCAACTTATGACTCCAACGAGTCTAACCGCTAACAAACTCAAATGCGCAAATTAAATTCAAAAGAAGTTTAAAGAAAGCAGTTATCGTTTTACTATTGGAATCAACAAATATACATAAAGTGCACTTAAAAATAATGTCTGTTACATGAAGTTATTCACTCCCACTAAATCAGGATATCATCATGACTAGTCATCCCCATATGAGCAATATGCTCTAAGAAGATTTTAGGTGGAGTCTTTTAATGAGTGGATCTGAAATGTTAAAGAATAATGCTAACACTATCAACAGACATAATATGATTCCGAACTTTATCATTGATGATAAAAAACTTGATGTCGATATGCTTCGACTTTGCTGAACTCTTGTCACTATTGCAGTAGAGCTCTATAGCTCTTATTGTCACAGTGTAGCTGTAATGGTGTCTCGACTAAATCACCATCTTTCTAAAATTAGGAAAATATAACTTGAAGTGGACTTTCTATTGTCGATACACCCAACATAATCTGAATCTGTGTATCCGATCAGCTGCAACTGATCAGATTTCATGTAATCTTTTATAGATATTGTATTATCTTCTTGGCAGTCTTTCAGTGATCAATCCCAGGATTGATCAAGTATCTACCAATTTTTTCAATGGTATATGCTATGTCTGGACGGATACAAACTTGAGCATACATCAGACTTCCAACCGTCAATGCATATGGAATGTCTTTCATTTGCTCTTTCTATAGGTTGTTCTTGAGACATTGGGGCAGACTCAACTTATCTCTCCTAGAGCAATTCTTCATGCCATATCTATCTATTACCTTATCGATATAGGCCTTTTGTGATAAACCTAATATTCCACGTGTCCTGTCACGTTGAATTCCACGTGTCCTGTCACATTGAGTCTGTATGCCTATCACAAAAGAAGCGTCTCCAAGCTCTTTCATCTCAAAATTCTTTGAGAGAAAACTCTTGATCTCAAGTAGAAGATCTATATCGTTACGTGCTAATGGAATGCCATCCACATATAACACAAGAAATATGAATCTATTCCCTTTAAATTTATGGTAAATGCATTGATCAGCTATATTTTTCTTAAAACAAAAATCGGATATTACTTAATCAAATTTCAAATACCATTGACAGGATACTTGTTTTAAACCATAAATAGATTTCTTTAATTTGCAAACCAAATATTATAAACCTTTGGCTTTAAAACTTTTTGGTTGCACCATACAAATTTCTTCCTCAATGATACCATTAAGAAAGACAATTTTAACATCCATTTGGTGTAACTCCAGGTCGAAATGAGCCACTAGTGCCATGATAATTTTTAAAAAAAAATTCTTCATGGAAACCGGGGAGAAAATCTCCTTATAATCAATGCCCTCTCTTTGAGTGAATTCTTTTGTGACAAGACGTGCCTTATACCTTTTGACATTCCATTTTGAATCCCGCTTGATTTTGAACACCCATTTACAACCATTTGGTTTCTTACCTTAGGCAACTCTATTAAATCCCAAATATCATTGTCCTTTATAGATTTTAACTCATCATTCATGACATTTGACCATTTAGTGGAGTGAATACTGAGTTTGTCCTCATTCAAGGATGTGGGATCATCCTCTAACCCTATGTCAAACTCATGCTCTTGGAGATAAACTATATAGTCATTTGCAATGACTGATTTCCTCTCCCTAGTTGATCTCCTAAGCACTTGTGGTTTAGGATTTTCAGGTTCTACCTCATCAGCAGGATCTACTTCAGGATGAACTATATCAATACCTTATACGGGTACAACTGTATTTTCATGCTATGATAGAATAACTACTTCATCATTTGGAATAGTTGTCATGGGTATAACAATTTGTTCATCCTCAAATGTGAAATTCATATGCAGTTGACTCTCATTGTTTTGAATTTCCTCAAAATATTTAACATTATCCGTCTTTATGTTCTTAGTGGAGGGACAGTAAAAGCTAAACCCTCTAAATCTCTCAGAATACCCTAAGAAGAAACAACTAACTGTCCTTGAGTCCAACTTCTTCTCATGTGGTATATGGCCGATTTTCCGCTGGACAACCCCAAACATGAAGATGCCGAATGCTGAGAGATTTTTCAGTCCATAACTCGTATGGGGTTTTAGTTACTATTTTGCTAAGTACTCTATTAAGGAGGTAGATTGCCGTCTTTAAGGCTTCACTCCATAATAGCTCTGGTAGAGTAGTGTGAGCTATCATACCGCTAACCATGTCCTTGACGGTGTGATTTCGTCTCTTAGCAACACCATTCTGACGAGATATCCCTGGCATGGTGTACTAAGCGACAATGTCACACTCTTTCAAAAATTGACAAATGATCCTAGACTTCTATCTGATCCGTCATGTTTGCCATAGTACTTACCATCACTATTAGATCTAACGACTTTAAATTTTTTATTCAGTTGATTTTCAACTTCAGCTTTATGGATTTTAAACATGTCCAGTAATTGGGATTTCTCATGTAACAAGTATACCCATAACGAGAGTAATCGTCTATAAAAGTGATAAAATATTCGTGACCATTCAAAGAAGTTGTAGGGAATGGACCACAAATGTCTATATACACTAAATCCAAGACACCTGAACTCTGTTTAGCACCAAACTTTCTAATATTTCTTTAATTAATGTTCGCTTAGTGCCTAGGCTATTCACATATAAAGATTTAGGATATGAAGTATGAAATTTTAATTTATATAACCATCAATCAGAATTCTAGTACCAACAATTTTAGATTTGGAACGTAGACCAACTATTTCATTACCAAAAGTGATAGTAAAAACAGATCTGTCTAACAATGAAATAGAAATACGATTCCGCCTAAAAGGACGGTACATATAAAGTCTTATCCAAATCTAAAACAAAAAACTAGAATCTAAGATAGCCTATAAACTCTAACAGCTTCAACTACAACTTTATTTCCATCATCCATGTATACGTATCGCTCAGCTGGGCTGGGCCTTCTTTTGGATTTGAAAGTTATGCATTGAATCGCTTATGTGAATTATCTATCCACCATGTATGAAGTAGCACTAAAGCTAAATTAATTTCAGAACAAAAATAAATATGAGTATACCCTTCTTAATTAGTCATTTCTGATACTTTATGCAATCTTTCTTGAGGTGGCTTACTTTATTGTAGAAGAAGCATGTAATGACCTTAAGCTTTTTCTCCTGCACTTTTGTCACTTAGGATCAGCAACTATAATGGTGTTTATGTTCCTCCATTTAGTTACAATTTTTCTTTTCTAATTAGAAGTATTCCATTGGATACTAAGTGAGCATTTTCAGTCATTTCTTGTTTCAATCTCTTTTCTTTCCGGACACAGTGACTAATGAGCTCAATGAGACTTTACTTTTCCCTTTTAGCATTATAAATAATCTTGAAAAGGGTTATACTTCATAAGAAAAGAGATTAGAATAAAGTGCACTAGAATCTCTTCAGAGAGTTCCAATTTCAGTGCCTTTAGTTTAGAAATAAGATTGGACATTTTCATAATGTGCTCTCATATTTTCTTTGCCGTTTTAACACATATTTATCAGCTTGCTATGATGCGCGTTGGCCTCAACTTTATCCGATTTAATAAATCGATTGGCTATTTCAGCTGGAAAACTCTTAGTGTTTGGGCTGTAAAATTTCTTTGTTTGACCATAAAGAAAGTTACAACGGATCAATTATCCGATTACAAGAGAGGGGAGATATTCAAGCTCAAATCTCTCCTTTGTTTAATGCCGGGTTCTTGATGTAGCGATGGAAAGTGAATCTTATTTTCCGTTAACCGGGTGAACGACACGACCTCTTGAGAATCTTCTCTTTGGATGGTGGACGAAGTAACACAGCTTCTGTCCAATAAAAATCTCAAAGAGACTCTAGGTAAGAATGAACTTGAACTCAACAAGTTGTTAGAAGAGTTTTTCTCTTTTGTATTTCTCAGCTGGAGATTCTGGTCTGTCTAAGGCTTACAACCAAAGTTCTTCTGACCAAAATTCCTACCTCCAAAGAGGGATCCCCTTCTTCAGCAGCAAACTGAACTATTTATAGGGGTTTCATGGTAAAACTGTCCCCTAAAAATACTCCATAATGGGGGTTAACTCCCTCATTATGTGGGCAGTAATTGACCCAGTAATGAGGGCAGTTATAACCGAGATGCGGGCTTTGAGCCTTGCATTTTGTCGTTAACTTCGAACATTGCTGAACACGAGTTTTGAACTCTACCATACGCGAACTTCAGGCTCTGCGTCTTGAGACTGCAGTGATGTCTAGTCGCAGGCTTCAGGCTCTCGCGTCTTGATACTGTACTGATGTAAGGACGCGGGCTTCGAGTCGCATCTTGGTTATTATAGAGCAGCTAGGACGCGGGTTTCAGCCCTCGCGCCTTGGTACTGTACTGATGTTGAGGCGCGGGCTCCATGCTATGCGCTTTGGCATTATATGAGTGGCTATAATTAGCCTCGCGTCTGGAGTATAGACTCTGTTTTCTGATGACTTGTCTTCAGTGCTTTTTTTTAGACAGTCTACAGAACCCGCTCCAAAGTTTCGATATTCCGCGGTTGACTAGGATGGATTTTGAAATACTTTGGACTCTGATTGAATTCATACTTCTCATGATTGGACTGACAATCATTTGAGATACTCTGAGCTTGATTTAGTTTGGAATATGGTCTTCGCGAGTGTACTGTAAAACCCTTTGAAGCCACTAGAGATGATCATCAGGAGTGTCTAGTTACGCAATCCAAACCTCCTCAGTGCTTTGAGCTGGTTGTTGGTGTACTGTTGAACCAGGGGTAAACAATCATCTGCTTGTGCCAGTGTACTGTTGAACTGATTGCAGAAGCGAAGACTGAATGCAAGTCTTGTAGACACAGAGGTTATGTTGTTTCAGAGACGCAGTCCTCATTCGAAGTGGGGACACATCTATTACTTTGCTGAAGAAACGCGACCTCTGAAGGGACGCGATCTTTGAAGTGAAGACGCAGTTCTCTCTCTGTTGACTAGACGCAGCTTTGGTCTTGCTGAAGATACGCGACCTTTGGAGGGATGCAGCTTTGTTAAATGCAAGTCCCGCGTTCTGGGCGCGTTACCCCATGTCTGGCGGAGCTGAGGGGACGTCTTTCCCTTTAACGCGCAAAATTCGCGTCCATTTAAGACGCATGCCACGCGTCGGGCGGGGATTAGGCCTCGAGACACGCGCCACGTATCTCTGCGGATCACTGTGCCTATAAAACATAACAGTCTTTCAAGAGTCATCACTAGACTCTTCTTCTTCTTCGCTGAGCTTTATATCGAGGGTTAAGAAAAGCTTAAAGCTTTTTTCATTTTCATCATCTTTAACACCGATATGATCTAATGGAGGAAAAGAGGAACCTTTCTTTGGCGTTCTCCCAAACATCTTGGATCTGGAGTGGTGTAAATGTTTTAAGAAGTGAGTGCAACCTTTCACTGGGCGAGAGGGACTTCTTTGTACTCCTTTATTGTAACACTCAATCTTATTGTATAAGAGAGCGTCTTGTATCACTTTCATATGTTTGAATATCAATAAAAGTGACACTTTTTCTTATCTTCTTATATGTCTTGAATTCCTTTTTGCATTAAAAATCAGACAAATAGAAGTAGGAACTCTTGGCTTGCAAGAAATGCTATAATTAACTTAACAAGTCAAAGTTGGGGAAAAATTCCATTTCAGGAACTTAAGATTACTGTCAGAGGTGTGATATTAACTTGAAAGGAATGTGAGTCAGAGGTGTGATATTAACTTGACTCGACGGGAATTTCAGTTTCATTTGGGAAGACTGAAAACATCACTGTCATAGGTGTAATGTTAAACTTAGCAGTGAAGGTAATGCTAGAGGTGTAATTTTGAACTTGGCATTAGTCATCTCGACTTTGATAGGGAAGTTCGAAGGAAAGTCATTGTCATAGGTGTATTGTTGAACTTAACAATGAACTGGACGCTAGAGGTGTGATGTTAAACTTAGCATCGCTCATCTCAGCTTCGATATGGAAGCCTGAGGATAAGTGACTGTCAGAGGTTTAATATTGAACTTGGCAGCAACTTAATCACTGTTAGAGGTGTAGTGTTAAACTTAACAGTAAGTTGTCAGAGGTGTATTGTTAACATGACGGTAGTTGACTTGCGATATGAGCAGTTTTGAGGACTTGTCATTCTATTGATGAGAATTGACAAATGAAATTTAGAATGTCAGAGGTGTAATATTGAACTTGACAAGAATTTATTTGCGATAGGAGCAATTTTGAGGACTTGTCATTCTATTGATGAGAATTGATAAGTGAAGTTTGGAATGTCGGAGGTGTAATTTTGAACTTGACAAGAATTAGTTTGCGATAGGAGCAATTTTGGAGACTTGCGACTCCATGTAGAGGAGAGATAAGTGAAGTTTGTACTCGCTAGGGAGTATTGAAAATTTTCATTGTCAGAGGTGTAGTGTTAACATAGCAATGATTACTTCTATGGACCTACCACTCTATGGAAGAGAATTGGTAAAGAATTTTGGTGGCAAATGAAATGAATTGTTAGAGGTGTAATATTAACGTGACAATCGTTGATTTCCTAGGGACATGAAAAATTTGCCGTTAGAGGTGTAATATTAACATAACAGCGAGAATTTTTAATGAGCTTTGTTGTCAGAGGTTTAATATTAACTTAATAGAATCCACTGGGAATTGGGAAATCTGGCTTGTCAGAGGTTTACTGTTAACATGACAAGTCCCAGTTCATTTCATTCGGGAGATGAACACAGGTATTTTTTGTGGCCCTACCATTCTGTGGATGAGAATTGGTAGGAGATTTTGGAGAAAAGGATAAGACCAAGTCCCTTAGGATTTTTAACAAACCCTCAGCTATTAATGGATTTGGTGTGCCTTTACAAGCTACCATTTGAGTTGGGCTAGCCATGCTATTTCCCTCAGCATGATGAGTTGTCGAAGACTTATGTTGGACTTAAAAGCTAACATTTTCCTCTATCCTTAACCGTCGGGGGCATCGGATGTCTATAGAAGAGTAACCAAGCTAAAATCGAAGTTTTGTATTTTGTTTCTTCCTCAATATTTCATCATGCATCATGATGTAACCAGCGCTTGATCAGCTTGACACTGATCGACCGTGATGTGATCCAGTGAAGAAAAGAAGCTTTTCTTGGATCTGGAGTTTTGATCAAAGGTGTAGTATTAACTTCATCAGGAGAAGAATGCTATCAAGGATAGTATTTCTTCAAGAATTTTCCGTTAATTGGCATCATGAGTGTATCACCGTCTAAGGTTATAAGGCGATATGCTCAATTTGAGTAGACCGACTCTATTACAAATGGTCCTTCCCATTTAGGTTGAAATTTTCCGTTAGTTTTATGTGTCATCACCATAGGTCTTCTGACGGCTAAGACGAGGTCGCCTTTCTTGAAAGTCCGCTCCTTGACTTTCTTGTTGAAGGCTCTGGTAATTCGAGCTTGATAGAGCTCGATTTGTTGTTGAGCTTACAGGCGTTTATCATCCGAAGCCTCTAGCTCCTAGAGTCGCAGTCGATGCTTCTCCTAATTTGTCATCTCTGCCTTCAAGGTGACGCGTAGAGATGGGATTTGGATTTCCAGTAGGAGTACAGCTTCACACCCATATACCAAGGAGAATGGTGTAGTCTTCGTCGGGGTTCGAACCATCGTGCGATAGGCCCATAAGCATTCACCTAATTTGGCATCCCAATCGCGTTGGCTTTTCGAGACGAATTTCTTGAGAAGTTTTCCAATTGTCTTGTTGAAAGCTTCTGCAAGACTGTTAGCAGCTGGGTAGTATGCCGTTGAGGACACACTCTGGATTCTGAACTTGTCGCTGAACCTTTGAAAAGCTTGACTGACAAACTGGGGCCCATTGTCATGGATGATCCGTCGTGGCACACCAAAGCGGTAAATGACGTGATGTTTAACGAATTTGATCACGTCAGATGCCTTACCTCCCTTAAGGGAATAGCTTCAGCCCATTTAGAGAAGTAATCGATTATAGCTAAGATGAACCGATATCCTTTGGATGAAGGTAGGTTGATAGGGCCAACCACGTCCATTCCCCATATCTCAAATGGTCAGTTGAGGTTGTAGAGTGAAGATATCCTGGTGCTTGATGGATGAAAATACCATGGACCTGATAGGCGTGACATCATTTGGCGTTAGTGATGGCGTCAGGGATCATCTTAGGCCAATAATATCCCAGTCTTTGGAGTCATTCCCCAAGCTTCGGACCAGGCTGATGAGCTCCACACATGCCATCATGCGCTTCTTTGAGTACTTCCTGTACCTCCTTTTGTGACAGGAAGAGGAGGAGGATCCCATCATGTGATCGCCAATACAGTGTTCGCGTGGTCGCGTTGTAGTAAAATTTAGGGGATTTCCTTCTAATGACAGCTGCCTCTTTGGGATCATCAGGAAGAAAATCGTACAGTGCATAGTCGATGTACGGGAACCGCCAATCCCTGAGTTTTGGACCAGGTGAAGTCTCTAAAGCTTCTTTGACTTAACAGTCTCCTGTCGGCTTTTGGTGATCTTCAAAAGCGAATCTTGGGCAGTACAAGTCATGACTGTAGACGAGTATTTTCTCTACTACTCCAGCTGAAAGAGCTAAAGAAGCAGTGAGAGATGCCAGTGCATCTGCATGCCCATTTTGCTGGCGAGGCACATGATCGATGAAAAAGTTTTTGAATCTCTCATCCATGTGAATAGTTACATTGTAATAGGGTACTAAGTCTTCATGTCTGACTTCATACTCCCCGCGAACTTGGCAACGATGAGTTTAGAGTCACCGTATGCTTCGAGATTATTAACGCCAATCTCATCGGCGATTTGCATTCCGATCAAGAGAGCATTGTATTCCGCTACATTGTTGGAGCATGGCTCTGTTAATAAGAATGCATGAGGGATCACGTAGTTCTATGGGGAGACCAGTACTACCCCCACTCCTGCTATGACATGCCCTCGTGGACCTGTTCATGATGCACCGTCGAAGAAGAGCTGCCACACCTGTCCTTCGAAAGACGTCTCGGTCAGACAAACTTCAGCGACCTCGTCTGGGAGATCCTCATAAAGTTCGGTCGCTCTCGGATCTCGATGTTCAGCCAGAAAGTCTGCCACCGCTTGTTCCTTCATGGGTTTTTGTGGTAGAAAATGCATCTCATATTGGGAAAGCAGTATGGCCCATTTTGACAGTCGACCATTTAGCGATGATGGCTTTGTCATGAGCAACCTTAAAGGGTTGACTTTTGATATGACATTTATAGTTTGGCCCACCAAGTAGTGTCGCATTTTCTGGACGGCGAATACCAACGCCAAACATTCCTTTTCGATCGGGTTATACCGATGTTCAGCTCCGATCATGGTTCTGCTAAGATAGTAGATTGCCTGCTCGTGTCCCTGATCAATATTCTAGGCTAGCAAAGCTCCTAAGGAATGATCCATCGCTTGAACATATATCAGGAAAGATTTTCCTGAAACTAGATCTGTAAGGACGGGTGGTTGCGTGAGGTATCGTTTGATTTCCTCAAACGCTTGTTGGCAAGCATCGTCCCAAATGAATGAGACACCCTTCTTCATTAATTTGGCGAAGGGTTTGCACCTCCCTGAGAGATTTGAGATAAACCTCCGGATGTACGCTAATCGCCCTTGCAACCCTCTAAGCTCTCTAAGATTCTTTGGAGGTCGCATTTCCTGGACAGCGCGGACTTTCTCTGGATCGAGGTGAATTCCTTTGGATGTCACCACAAATCCTAGGAATTTACCGCTGGCTACCCCGAGGAAGGATTTGGTGGGGTTCATTTTCAGCTGATGTGCCAAATACCGTCTTCAGATGAGCTATGTGATTGTCCTTGGTGTGGCTTTTCACTGCAATGTCGTCGACGTAGCATTCCACTGTTTTACGCATGTGCTCGTGAAAAATTGCATTCATAGCCCTCTGGTATGTTGCCCTCGCGTTCTTTAATCCGAAGGGCATGACAGTATAGCAATATACCCCCAGTGGTGTCCTGAAAGAAGTATGCTTTTCATCATTAGGGTATATTTTTATTTGGTTATACTCTGAGAATCCATCCATGAAGGATATTCGTTCAAACCCACACGTATTGTCGATCATGACATCCATGATTGGGAGAGGGAATTCGTCTTTAGGACAGGCCTCATTTAGATCGCGAAAATCAATGTAAACCCAGATCTTTCCATTTTTCTTGGTAACGGGGACGATATTGGCTACCCAATCGGGGTGTTGTTCCTCCCTGATGAAGCCAGAGTCTATAAGCTTTTTGACTTCTGACTGGATTGCTTTCATTATTTCTGGACGGAACCGTCGCTGCTGCTGTTTGACTGGTTTCATGTCTGAATTAATGTTGAGGCGATGCTTAGCCACTCGAGGATCAAACCCAGGCATGTCCTCGTAATTTCAAGCGAAAACATCTATATACTCCTGCACAAGAGATATTAGATTTTCTTTCTCAGAGGGTGATAGGCTTTCTCTTATAAAGATGGGCTTAGGATTAGCCTCATCTCCCAGATTAATCTTGGTGACCTTATCTTCCGTGGGTGGTTTGCGTTGTTCGAAGCAAATATCCCAGAGAGTGTTTAGGTGTTTGATCCAAGGATTTGTATCCGACTGGATCATTTCTTCATCTCCATCTTCTAGGTGGCTTGTTGAAACCATGTTTACTGAAAGTTCTCTGAAGATGTTGCCGACACTAACATCTGACCCCCACGATGATGTGTCTGACGAGTGATTATGGTACAATGACTCTTCGGACTCAGAGGCCGATGAGATCGGAGTTGACACATAGCCCAACCCCCTGCGAGTTCAATGATAATAATCAGGGGTCTTACCTTTCAGAATGAAAGATCGAAGTAGTATTCTTCTTCCTTTGCCGAAGTTCAAGTCAAGACCATTTGTTAGATCATATCCCATATTTTTCATCATTTTGAGTACATTTGGCTCATAATAAGAGAACTGAGGGGATTCGTTCTCGCTTTCTGAGTCTTTGTGAGATATCAATTTGGACTTAATTCTTCCAAAAAGAATTGATTTTTGGCCTTTGCGTCTTGCTTGGACCATGAATACTGATTCTTGCGCATCACCGACATCTTGGTACGTTTTGAGGGATGACTTCATTGGTACATGCAATGGTGTCAGAGCATCCATTACCGACAAGGGGTCATTATCCATCTCGGTACTAGTGTCCGACAGCACTGAATCAGACGCAACACAGAAAAATACGCCAAATTCAACTCTTTATTAATATACCACTCGTCTACATCATTGGTGGTGGTATTAACATCAAGCTTATTAATGCTCGTTACAAGTGAATTTTAATTCCCACATGCACTCTTTTTTCGCCTCTGGCTCAGTGTCAGCTTCATTACCAGAGTCTGGTTCCTCTGGCTGTGGATTTTCATTTATCTCCAGAGAATCCTGGTATAGGAGGGAGTCCGTGAAATAGTTCGCTACCTCCTTGAACGGATGTCTTTCAGCAATCAACGTTCGGACTTTTTCACTTCCATCGATGTACTTCATGGCTTGATGGAGAGTGGAGGGGACGATGGAATTACGATGAATCCACGGTCGTCCGAGCAGCAAATTGTACGAAGTGTCGGCGTCGATTACATAGCACGTTACTTCAGATCTTAGATCCCCAATCTGGCATTTGAGCTTGATCTTTCCCATTGGGCGCGTACCATTGGCGTTGAAACCATAGATGGTACTTTGGGTGGCGCTCAATCGGTGAGTGGGGATCCCTAAGTGCTGCATGACCCGGCGAGGCATGATGCTCAATGCGGATCCTGAATCTACCTAAATGCGGCTCATTTCAGACGATCCAATGTACCCTGTGAAGTACAGGGGCCGATCATGTTTCCCCTTGACCTGTATGTCATTTGACGTGAAGGTGATGCAGGGGGCATTTTGAGAGGCAAGGAGACAGTCTTCTTCATCTTTCTCCTGTGGTTCAGTCAGAATCTGGGCCATGAAGACCTCAGCATCAGCTAGGGCTTCCCTCAGAGCTTCTCTTGTTGACTTTTATAGTCTCAGGAGCTTGTAATGAGTGATCCTAGCCGGGATATTGCCCAGTTGAGCCAGGATCAAAGCGGTAAGGTGTTGTGGATCCTTCCGCGTTGTCCTTTGGGAGAGCCTTGGAAAACTGAAGCTCTTTCTGCTTCTCCACAGGTTGCTTTGCGGAGGGCTTGGTTGGCTCTGCAGTAGGTTTAGGAGGGCTTGCCACCATTTCGCCATACTTCTTTAAATATGACTGACCCGAACGAGTTTCAGTCATGAGCGATTTATTGAGCTCTGCGGCAAGGACGATTGTTTCCTCTTCTGAATCGGTTAATGAGGGAACATCAGTTTCTGCTTCTCGGGAAGAAGCGCATACTATATTGCAGAACGAAGCTTTTTCTTTGCCTTTGGACTTTCTGTTGGTAACAGTAGTCCACTGTTGGCTCTCCACAAAGTTGGGATGAACCCACATATTTTCTCCCTGAGGTGTGGGGATAGGTACAAGACCCTTCTCTTGTTGGTGATGCGGGTCTGTATTGATCATCTTTAGTTCCCCTTTCGGGATGGGAACTACTCCGGCCGGTGTTAGAGGCTAGTTTCCGAGCTGACGAAATGACGTCATGTTAGTCGTCACTTTCTTCTGTTCTGGATGGAGCTTGAGTACTTCCTCATCAATCAGAGCTTGAAAAATATCTTTGAAGATATAACAACTCTTGGTGGGGTACCCCAACATCCTATGATACAAGCAGTAGTTGGGATTGCCGGTCTTGCCGACCTCCTCAGGACGTTTAGCTTCAGGAAGCTTTAATCTGTTGCTCTTGTTGAGTAACTTGAACAACGAATCGACGTGCTTGTCTTTGAAGGAGTACTGCCTGTTGATGCGTGGCTGACTTGAAGAACCTCCCCCTCTGGCTGGCTTAGATTTCACGGGGAATTTTATCTTTGTCGCCAATATATCCTTCCTTTTTGATTGAAAAGATATTTCTGGCGCACGTCTTGTCGACTTTTCGGGTCTGGGCTTGTTTTCTTCTGCCCTAACCCTTGCGATAATTTTTTCAGCCTGTTCACCTTGTTGGACTAACTGCTTTCAGGTACGGCTTTCAGCAACTCCTATCTGGGGTAGGAGTGAAGTTTACAAATTATGACGGCATTTTTCCACCAGGGTGGCCTGGGTCATACCGCTAGGATATCGGAGTGCCATGTTCCGAAATCTCTCCACAAATGCTTTTACCGACTCCCTTTCGTTGCTTCGTTGCCAGGATAGTGGGCATGGTAATCTCCGAATCATCTTCGAAGAAGCGTGTAAGGAAGAGCTTCTCCAAGTCACCCCAGTTTTTGATGGAGCCTTCTGGGAGTTTCATGAACCATTCAAAGACAAGCCCTTTTAGAGTGCTGATGAATAAACGCGCCAAGATGGCGTCATTATCTACTACATTCCCCGTTTGAGACTTGAAGTAGTAGATCTGTTGGTTCGGTGACCCTTTGCCGTCGAAAGCCTGTAGGGTTGGAGCTTTGAACTTAGGAGGTTATGGAACAAGGTCCCACTCGGCCGGATATGGCAGGACCACTCCTGCTTCTTGGAGACCTTTCCGGTTGGTAAGGGCTTCCAGACGCTGCTCCAATTGACTCATTCTTTTAGAATAAGTACCCCCATTCTCCGGGTTGCCTTCCTCTTTAGATGAGGATTTAGACGACTCGGAATTGGATTGCCCCTTCTCCTTGATATGTACGGAAGATGAGCTTTCTCCTTCTTTCTGTTTGCCTTTAGACCTCTTAGAAGAAGCTTTGTCAGTTGACTTCCTCTCGTCTTCAAGCAATTGTGCAAGCATTTGCTTGAGGGTATCGATAGATTCCTATCGGGCACGAATCATATCGAATTGTTCCCTCTGGACCTGGGCTTGCTGTTCTAAGCGCTTGGTCGTCTCTTTGGGAGTGTTTGTCATGTACGTAAAGGCTTCTTTCTCTATAGAAGAGTTTGAGGCCTGTGATTCTGCGATGGCAGTGTGTGATTCCCTTACTTCAATGCCCTGGGCTAAGGCACTTAGTCAATCGGGGCTACTTCACCAGTCCGAGTGCGAGTATGCCGGTACACTCCTTCTGATTCCGTATCAGACTCGTCGGAGCGGACTGCCGGCTGTTTTCCCCTACTTTTGCTTGCCATGTTTGCAGTGGCTTCAGGGTACCCTATGTCAGAGTAGGTTCCCCTTCTGTGAGAACGACGCCTTTTGGATGATCGGGATCTTGAAGTTACTTTACTGAATACCGACTGTTTGCTTAAATGAGGGCTGCAGCGACATTCAGAGAGCATTGCTGTGATGAGCCGTTCACCACAACAAGATGGAGTGATCTGATTAGCACCCCTTTTCTTTGTTAAGTAATCTCTTAGATCCGTCGGAGGGGGATCAAAGAAATTAGCCTCGGGTTGTCAAGGGCTTTTCAGCTTCTGAGAGCCACCCTTGCGTCGCGAATCTGGGACGTAGGGTTCAGAAACGCGGAGCTCACGTTGTCTAGAATAGGCGCAGCTCTCGCGTTTTGGCTTTGAAACGTGGTCTCGCGCCTCTGCTGAGAAGAGAGGTAGATCTCACGTTGCTGATTGTTACATCTGGTTAGCAACGGTTGAGTCGCGCAGACTTTCTCAATTCTGCGTTTGGTTGTAGAGACGCGGGTCTCGTGTCTCTGAGAAGAGGCACAGACCTCGCGCTGCTGAACGTCGCATTTGGGAAGTAAAGTCTCAAAAATGCAAGCCTGTTGGACTTCGCGTTTTGGTCTCCATACGCGGACTTCGCGCATCTGACGTAACTCAGAAGAGACGCGAGCTTGAGCCTCGCGTTCTGTATCTGCTGGACAGATAGTTGTTCCAGCTTCTTGCGCATCGTCTCTGTCGACGTTCAGCGTTCCGGTTACGCCGCACGGGTTGTTGGGAACCCCTGGTAACCTGGAGTTAAGGAAGAAGACGGGCATGAGCGGGTTGAACATCAATCACATTCACCTCGCGGGTCTCGTGAGAGACGTTGACGCGGGGCTTACTTGTGATGCGGTTAGCCATGGTACTCCTTGTGCCAGTTGCGTCTGAAGAAACCTTTAAAGGGACTTGAGAGCGAGAGTCCCCGAGGAGACCTTGCGGTACTGCCACGCCCTAGGGCTCTTAGAGCTAGAAGAGAGAAACTCTTCATACTTTGCCTGGTCGAACTCCACGACAAGTGATTCGACCATTTTTCCATGTAGATGACGTCACCTTGCGCCACAACTTGCTCATCGGTAGAGAAAGAAATCCCAGCGGAGTCGCAATCTCTTGTTTGGGCTGTAAAATTTCTTTGTTTGACCGTAAAAAAGTTACAACGGATCAATTATCTTACAAGAGAGGGGAGATATTCAAGCTCAAATCTCCTCTTTGTTTAATGTCGGGTTCTTGATGTAGCGATGGAAAGTGAATCTTATTTTTCGTTGACCGGGTGAATGTCACGACCACTTGGGAATCTTCTCTTTGGATGGTGGACGAAGTAACACAGCTTCTGTCTAACAAAAATCTCAAAGAGACTCTAGGCAAGAACGAACTTAAACTCAGCAAGTTGTTAGAAGAGTTTTTCTCCTTTATATTTCTTAGCTAGAGATTCTGGTCTGTCTAAGACTTATAACCAAAGTTCTTCTGACCAAAAATCCCTACCTTCAAAAAGGTATCCCCTTCTTCAGCAGCGGACTTAACTATTTATAGGGGTTTCAGGGGTAAAACTGTCCCCAAAAAATACTCCATAATGGGGGTTAACTCCCTCATTACGTGGGCAGTAATTGACACAGTAATGAGGGCAGTTATAACCGAGACGCGGGCTTTGAGCCTCGCATTTTGTCGTTGACTTCGAACATTGCTGGACGCAAGTTTTGAACTCTACCAGACGCGAACTTCAGGCTCTGCGTCTTGAGACTGCAGTGATGTCTAGTCGTGGGCTTCAGGCTCTCGCGTCTTGATATTGTACTTATGTAAGGACGCGGGCTTCGAGTCGTGTCTTGGTTATTACAGAGCAGCTGGGACGCGAGTTTCAGCCCTCGCGCCTTAGTACTGTACTGATGTTGAGGAACGGGTTCCATGATCTACGCCTTGGCATTATACGTCTGGAGTATAGACTCTGTTTTCTGATGACTTGTCTTCAGTGCTTTTTTTTAGACAGTTTACACTTAGCACTGACTTTATCAGGCATAAATCCCTAATAGTTATAGGAATAGTGTGCTTCATGACCATGACACATCTTGTAAGACCTCTTCCAGTTATCATAGTTAGTCTTTTTTTTAACTGAACTTTTGTTAGCGATAGTAGGGAACCATCAGTCCTTAAAGTGTAGTCTAGGTCCATGAATCCAAGAACAATCTTTTACGTGGTCTTGCCACTTCTTAAAGTTTGTACCATTCAATTTAGACTACATAAGTGTACAATTTCTCATCAATTTAACATAAACATTGCATTCACAAAATTCTATTGTAATGGCCATAAAAGATGAATTTCAGAAAATGCAACCAGTTTAACCGATAGAACTGCCGGCCAAAATTTCAGAACAAGTTATGTCTCTATATGCCAACACTGTACTAGCCGAATATAGATACCCTAAAGTCTAGGTCCTATGTAAAAAAACAGCTTTCCTTTGGGCCGACTGTCCCTTTATAGGATTGGTCCCAAAGTTTAAGTTATCTATATTGACCATATATTATATGAAATGACCCGACCATAATGACAACCTTCTTTTGGCCGATTGCCACACGCATGGGCCACATAAATCTACGTATCTGGATTCTTATTCTGCTACCGGACTAGTTGATGAGGGTAATGTAATATGGGCCTGTAGTGTGACAATGTTCCTTTGAGCCGATTACCACACACCAAGGTTCTCCCACTTGTATTATCCACGTCAAGTATCTGATGCCGTACATAATTCGGCCAAACAATAGAATTCCTTTGAGCTGGCTATTGTCTGCATGAACTACATACATAATTAAATAAGCTCTTTTATAAATTCTTTAAATTGAATAAGTATATATCTTTATCTGCGTGTTAACTACTGTAGTAAACATCAATATTCATCATGCTAGAATAATATAAGCAATAATATAAATATTGATGAAGCGGAAGCATGTAAGGGTATATATAACCATAGTAAATAAACACTTCAATACCTTTTTTATGTTAACTAACTACTGTTTTGTCAAGTCTAGTGCTTGTAATACTGTAATGCTCATTAATAGCTTCAAAACGGCTATTTACATGCCCAAAACAGAGGTCGAATGAGCCTGTAACGCCTAATTGAAGTTTCTATTGGCAAAACGGGTCTGCAGTGCTTATCGGGTCTGGATCAGATCCGACCTACAATGGTTAAGTTATGGGTTTTCTTAGTGAGTTAGGTTTAATGAATTGGATAAAATCTAATAAATTTAATGTGAGATTAATTGTGATTAGGTTTCTTTATTTGGTTAGCATTCTATCCTAAAATTTTCCTAATAGATTAGAATTCTATCTCAACCCTAAAACCCAAATCAATCTCAACAATTTAAATTTAAACTTTACATCAGATTAAGTAGGAGTAGTTTTTTTATTAGATTAAAATTCTGTATCTAAATATTTTAATTCTAACTAATCTCATAATCCCGCTTAGTTAAAAAACCCAAAAACAATTAAGCTTTTTTTTATTGATCCCGTTTCCACGGGATCCACGCCGCCCACGCACTGTACGTGGAGGTGGGTCTCGCTGCCCACGCATGTGTGTGGGCAGCCTGGGCCTTGTGCCCACGCACCTGCTCCCATCATTTTTTTTATCTCTTCAGGCTGCATGCTTACATGCATGCGGCCTGCCACACAGACTCTTTTTTCCTAAATTCTTAATAATAACACACATATTAAATTTCATAAAATATATACATGTTAAAATCATCCTTTTAAACTTTTAATACAATATATAAGACACAAATTTTTATTGAATGAAGGGAAGACTTATTCATGGTATTTATAGTTTGAGATCAAAATTTCTGTAGATCCCAATGATACGATAAAGAGGAGGCTCTGATATTAATTGTTGGATCTAATAATTGTCCAAATAAGATCTCATATATGAAATAACCTCTTTATCAAGATCAAAAGGAAAGTGGATTTTAGGCATGTCTGATTTCATCACGAAAGGGATGCCAAAGGTTGAACGATCTCGAGGACGTCTGAGTTGAGGCAGAGGATTCTTCTCTCCTGCCGCCAGGTTCTCTTCTTTATCCTTAGAGAAGATGAGAGACCTCCAAGAGAGAGATTAGGTCATTGTGGTGGAGAGGGAACCCTACCCATGATATATATATATATATATATATATATATATATATATATATATATATATATATATATATATATATATATATATATATATATATATATATATATATAGCATCAAGGAATCCTAGTTCAACTCATCATAGATTTAGGCGCCTTATTGATAACACGAGTTTCACACGTGTAGATGAGTCCCACATTTTAATTTAAATACACTCATGACAAAGTGTAATTGAAAACGTGCCTAGACCCAAACCATTTATGTTTGATCAATTCTTTATTGGGCCAAACAATATAGGTTAAAGTGGGCGGGTGCAAATAACCAATTGACTTGATTAGGTCCAAATTAAATTATTCTTTAAAACATAATAAGTAACAGTCTTCCCATCCAGGAGGGAGGGAGCCATCAAGCATGATCTTGAGCTCTTAAGCTCCCTCGCTTCTTGAGGATACTTTCTTTGATGATATTCATGTTAGGATTATGACATGAATACGTCATGAAGGTAGTCAATTAATATCAGATTTGGTAGCTTTCTTTTCTGGATCTATTTTGAGTCCGAGCTGGATTCAAGTTTCCTTTATTCTTATTGAAGGTGTTTTGAGTCCAAGTTGGATTCAAGTTTCCTTTATTTTGATTGAAAGAGTTTGTTTAGGATTAGGAGAGTTCTATGGTCTATAAATAACCCCTTAGGGTGGCCTTTAATGTATTCCAAGAGAATCCTATGAATTTGTAATTCCTAAGGGTATAATTCATCTAGGTGAGAAATTCGTGAGAGAAGTTTAGCCACAAGGGTTCATTGTTCTTGGCGGCCATCAAGATTGTAACTTCTCTGCATGAGGTGTAAGTAATTCGTATTATACTCCCCCAAAGTTTTAATAAAGTTTCTTCTCCTTCTCCCGTGGACGTACACACGATCTGTTTGATCGGTGGAACCACGTTATATTGTGTATTGGCTTTCTATCTACTTTAAAATATCTCCTTCTTTTTTTCAAGTTGCCTTAGTAGATCCTGTGGTTCATTTCTGCTGCACTGCCCCAGTCGATCCGGTCGTGGGGGCGTCTTCCCCTGAAATCACAACAATTAGTATCAGAGCATACAGATTGTTTCCCAACAATTGGTATCAGAGCAAGGTCAACTTGAAGATGTCTGTGATCAAGTTCGATATACAGAAGTTTGATGGCGTCATCAATTTCAGCAGGTGACAGATTAGGATGAACGTCATTCTTACCCAGAGCGGGATGAAGAAAGCACTGCTCAGGAGGAAGAAAAAGCCTCAAGACATGAAGGAAGAAACTTGGCAGGAGTTGGATGAGAAAGCCTTGACAGCTATTCAATTTTGCTTTGTGAACGAAATGTTGGATGAGTTTTCTATAGAGAAAATAGCGTTCTCACTGTGGGAGTGACTTCAGGATCAGTATCTGAAGAATCGTTGGCGAATCGGTTGATTCTGAAGCGGCGTCTCTTTCTTCTCCGTATGCATGAAGGTACACCTATCAAGTCTCACATTGTAGAATTTTTCTCTATTATCAATGATCTAGATAAGATAGAGGTAAAGATAGAAGATGAGAATCAAACACTTCTATTATTGTGTTCTTTATCTTTTTCATATAAGAGCTTTAGGAAAGCTATCATCTATGGAGGTAAGTCAACAATCAAGGTCAATGAGGTCAAGAAGCATCCGCTCAACAAGGACAAAATTGACACCAGTTGACGGGTAAGTCTCATCATGATGATTTCGTGCAAGTTCATTATTCAAGAGAGAAGAGTAATAATGAAAGTTTCACGGTAACTCAAAACATAAGAATTTGACATGCAACTATTGTGACAAGAAGGGGCACATTTGATCTGAGTGTTGCTTCGAAAGAAGAAACAACCAGATGCTAATATCACTGAACTGGTTGAAGAAGATGAAGAATAGTGTGACGTTCTATCTGTTACAGACAGACCAGTTTGTAACAAAGATAGATGGGTCATAGATTCTGAATGTTCATAGCATATCAGTTCCAATAGGAAGATGCTCTCTTCATACACTTTAGTTTAAGGGGAGAAGTCTTCGTGGGGAATTTTGCTACAAACAAAAGGTGATTGGCGAAGGAACAATCCAGTTTCGATCTCATGATAGATGCATCACTGCTCTTGAAGGCGTTCGTGATATTCCCGAATCAAGGTACAATCTCATTTCTCTTGGAGCCCTACATAGAGAAGGGTTCTGTTTTAGTTCGAAAGATGATCTTATGAAAGTTTTCAAAGAGGCCCATGTGATGTTTCAAGCCGAACGTGTCGTCAATGTGTATATGTTGCGAAATTCAGAGGCTACAGTTGGTGGATTATAGTTATCCTCGGCTTCAAAAGCGATGGTTGTGGAACAGTCAGAGACTTCGATGAATTCGAGCTCGGATGTTCAATTGTACCCCGAAGGGAGAGTGGGATAGGCGCGCAACAAGATAGTCCAGATCGTTACTCTTATGGTGGAGCAAATTCTCATAGATCTTGTATAGATCAAAGAGATCATTGGGTAATAAAGTTCATGTTGGGCATGAACTTATTCGACCTAATCAAGATGTGAACCCCGTGAGGGGGTTATGGAGAAGAGGGGGTGAGATGGAGATGAAGTCAAGTTTATTCAATTGTGCGTAGATGCAAGCACATAGAACATGGTGGCTATTCTCAGACTTGGACGTATTCAAGTCAAGGGGGAGATTGTTAGGATTACGGCGTGAATATGTCATGAAGGTAGTCAATTAATGTTAGATTTGGCAGCTTCCTTTTTTGAATCTGTTTTGAGTCCGAATTGAATTCAAGTTTCCTTTATTCTGAATAAAGGTGCTTTGAGTCCGAATTGGATTCAAGTTTCCTTTATTTTGATTGAAGGAGTGTTTAGGAGTAGGAGAATTCTATGGTCTATAAATAACACCTTAGGGGTGGCCTTCAACGTATTCCAAGAGAATCCCATGAATTTATAATTCCTAGGGTGTAATTCATCTAGGTGAGAAATTCGTGAGAGAAGCTTAGTCACAAAGATTCCCTATTCTTAGCGGCAATCAAGGGCTTGTAACTTCTCCAAGTGAGGTGTAAGTAATTCTTATTGTACTCTCCTAAAATTTTAATAAAGTTTCTCCCCTTCTCCTATCACGATCCGCTTCCCAAAATACGTGAAAATAAAGTCGCGACGAAAGCCGGCGACTTATATACATGAAGAAAATACCCCCACACATATACGCTAAGCCTAAAGTAACTTGAACAAGCTATAAAATCTACTACGATAAATCAATATCACTGCAATATGACATGTAAATATCTAACACAATGATAGCAGATGAATATAAGTAAGAAATGGTAACTGGATGCGATATAGATAGAATCAGAAAATAACATGAATAAAAGAGCAAAAATACCTATAATCAAGAAGAGAGTGACTCGAACTCCTCAAGATGCCTGTGATCCTCTCCCAATACCTGATCAGTAATAAATAGCCACAGATCTGGATATGCAAATTCAGGAAGTCAGAACTCCTAGTGAATGTGTAAGAATAAACTGAAAAGTGCATGTGCATATAACATGTGAGCAGATAAAGAAAATGTATATACTGAAATAGGAAAATGGCATGAATAAAGTAAATAAACAATAATGTGGATAGCACATAGTAGAGTATGTGTCCAGTCCGGTATCCAATCAGATGTATATCACAATCTATATATCAGGTGAGTAGAGTCAGTCAGTACTAGAGTCAGATGTCCAATCAGGTCAGGTGTATCATTGGGTGTCTAACACACATACATGTATCAAGTAAAGACAATCAGTTACAGTACATTATTATTTATTATATCAGTGAATACCAATTGCCACCTGTAATAGACATATCCCATACTACGCCTATCACACGTGCCAATCGAGGTCCTAAGTTATTGAAACTGATTGGTTGGAGACGTTGTCCATATTTTAGGTGGGTCCCGTACATACCCGAGACCACGGCCCAGATGCCTGGCGCTGAACCAGGACCTACCGCCAGGTAGTCAATAACAGTAACAGTACTCACTGTAACACTGTGGAACAATAAACAGATGGGATGTCAGTCATCCCCCGGAACCTAAGTCGGCTGCGCAACCTGTATCCTAGGTCCACCCAAAATGCAGACGTTTTCTCCTCCATTAATTTTTTCAATCCTAGTGTAAATTGTTCATTTACATTATTATTTAATTCAGTTAAACAATCAATATTCATGTTACTAGAATACTGGGATGATACGGTGACAGTGACAGTACAATAAGAGTAACAGTAATCATACACACGGTAAACAATAATAAGAACAGTGAACAATAACAGTAACCGTCTATACGATGAACAATAGGACTGTACATGATGTTACGGTCTAATAATGCTTTCCCAGTAATTTCAAGAACATGAAACAATATAATAACAGGTCGGAATACGTGATTCCTTTCTATACAGTCCTATCTCGAACCAATTAAAATCTCATCCATCTGTACTAAAGAGATATCAGTAACTGATCCATCAACTCATAGTCTCAATAACAATCACTGTGAATATCGAACATTGAATCCAAGTCAAAGTATCTGATACAGTAACCAACAAGGCTCAATAAACCAATAATAAGTTATCTCCTTTCTATTAATATACTTTAATCCTCTATATCCATCAGTATATCCGAATCTCAACCAACAGGGATGAAAACTCAGCCACCACAAACCAAACATCACTATCCAACCCGATCAAGATCATAACTAACAAGTGGAACATCCTCAAGCAACATGAAATCTAGAATGTCTCTATATCAAATCCTCGACATCAATAAAAATTATTACTTAGATAACTAATTAATGAATAGATCCAAGTAAAATATTTAAAACTAATAATCCAAAGTCAGCATCATAGTACAGATCAAATCAAGGTAAGATATTCACATATCTGATCATGATCCAGCCAAAATCAATCCCATCTAAATACTGATAGATCTAATGTAAAGAATATAAATCTCAGATCAACTCTAACTCTCACTAAGTTTGTATATAAGTCTATGTGTTAAGAAGATCGGTCTCTGATAAGGTAACATCCTAACTAAATCATCCTCAAGATCTAAATGAGTTCCCATTTGAATTATCATAAAATAAATATCTATTAATTGTCTTCACATGAAATATACACTCTAACTATTGTCACGAACCAATCATCTCAATATCAATCTAATTACAGTCCAAGTTCCTTTACAACTAATCTGAATTCAAAACGGTTACACATGAAATGATATAAGTTTAATATCTCAATGTTAAAATATAAGGTCCATATACATCTGATACTCAAATATAAACTAATTCAGCCAATCAATAGATCGAATCCATTCACAGTCTAAGGTATTCTAATACTAGGCCTAAGCCGACAGCGACAAACTACCAACACATGAAATGACGTCAATAAATACTCATATCAATTACATAAATAAAGTTAGTGCTCAATGATGTCTCATGAAGTAATACAAGTAGTCACACTGGTAAAATATATCAAATAGTCACATGAAATAATAAAAGTAAAACACAAATACATGTTGACAACGGTAAATAAGAAAATGACATAAGAACAAACACTTACATGAAATGACGCGGTTTTGGAACCGAATCGCTGTCTGGTCTTCACTGCACAAACCGGTACTGATCTACGGATCATCCTATGGATTGGTCTTCGAATCGCCATGGTATCGGGTCCAGAATGGGTACAAATCTGAATCTCCCGTTACCAAGTTCGGATCATCCGAGCGAGTCCGAAATGCTGTAATACACAACCATACTCATGAACTCACACGAACATACACCCGTACACATATACACTCCACATACATACACGCAGACACATACATGTACATCCACATACATACATATACAAGTATACATATACATATATACTATATGCATACATACCCACACTTACATACATATATACTATATATAAGCACATTAACTCCCGCACTCCCACCACAACACACACACTCATGCACACAGCACAAACACACACACTCATACACATATACATACACTAAAAGCAATTATACATAATAGTGCACATATTGTTACATAATTAAACATATACATGCAAGTTATATAAGAGAAAGGGAGGAGACTCACGCAATGGGGTGATTTACGGCGCACCGATGAAGACTCTGATGGAGACAGCGGAGGCCGCAGAGAATGTCGATGGAAAGCCAGAGAAGAGTGAAATGTCCTCGCACTCGCCGGCAGAGAAAATCGTGCTCCAGCAGGTCATGATGGCAAGGGAGAAAAGGGGGCAAAAAATATCAGCTATATGAAGGAGGAGAAGGAATTGGTTGGTTGTGGAGTGTGCTTGTGGCCAAGGGCCTAGCCATGGAGACACGCGGAGGAGGGAGTGTGCCAAGAGCTTGGAAATCGAGGGTTGTACGTGACCTGCCTCCGGACGGTTGGGTGTTGGTGGAAGAAGAGGCCCAGGTCCGACGGAGAGCATGAAGGTGCCGACCTAGCCATGAAGAGGTGAAGGCGGCTTGGTGATTTGCAGGGCTGCTACGACCATGGTGGTGTGGGGAGGTCGGCTTGCATTAAGGAGATGAATAAAAGCCAGGGTTCAGCCAAGGTGGATGGGGAGAAAAAGAAAGGAGATGAATTATGAATAGGGTTCAGATTTAATTATGATTAGTTAGGATTTTTATTTATTAGTTAGGATTTAGTTAAGATTTGGATTAGGTTGGGATTGAGATAGGGTTGTAAGTATATGATTTGTTAGGATAAGATTTAGGTTGAAAACGTATTGTGTTTGGAAGCTAATGGATATAGGATTAGGATTAAATTTAGATTAGTGTATAGGATTTAGATTAGGAAGAGATGTATTAATAGATAGATGGCTTGGGCCTCTGGGCTCGGGTTTGGGGCTCAAGGAAAAAGGAAAAAAGGTAAAGAGGAAAAGGAAATTGATATAATCCAAACTATATTAATTAAAAATTATAATAATTAAGAATAATAGTAATAATAAGGATTATAATACCACCTTAAAAAATAAATAATAATCAAAACAAATTACATATACATATCAAAATGCTATCAATTACTATTAAATCTTGTATATTTTTTTAAAAAATTGAGATATTTCATTCTACTCACCTTATAAAATTTCGTCCTCGAAATTTCAATAAAGTAGGGAATGATAAAAAGAATCAAAATCAAGAGAGAAGAAAAAGCTTTCGCATCGCTTCTCACTGCAACATACGTCCGCCACGCTTCCACTGCGCTACTCTGATCTCTGCTACCAGCTTCAACAAGGAGCGACCTATTCCAAGCGACAGAATCAGGGAAATAGAATCGAAAAGGAGAATGAAATCAAGATGGAACCGAGATCACTTTAGAAAAAGAGTTAAAATCAGGGATATGAAAGGATTTAAGTGATAGATTCCAAAAGGGAGGACGATTCTCAAGTGGACTCAGTATCATCATGTGAATAATATATGTTTATTGCAGTGTAAATATAACTGTCTCAAGTTACAAGTTTGAACTAGGTTCTCTTTTATGTCGAATCTGGCTCTAATACCAAGAAAACCTTATCATGCCCCTCTTCCCAAAATACGTGAAAATGGAGTCACGACGATAGTCAGCGATGTATATTCGCGAAGAAAATACCCCACGCGTATACGCTAAGCCTAAAGTAATCTAAACGAGCTATAAAATCTACTACAATAAATCAATATCACTGCAATATGACATATAAATATCTAACACAATGATAGCAGATGAATATAAGAAAGAAATGGCAACTGAATGTGATATAGATAGAATCAGAAAATAACATGAATAAAAGAATAAAAATACCTATAATCAAGAAAAGAGTGACTCCAGCTCCTCAAGATACATGTGATCCTCTCCCAATACCTGATCAGTAATAAATAGCCACGATCTGGATATGCAAATTCAGGGAGTGAGAACTCCTAGTGAATGTATAAGAATAAGCTGAAAAGTGCATGTGTATATATCATGTGAGCAGATAAAAAAAATGTATATATTGGAATATGAAAATGGCATGAATAAAGTAAATAAACAGTAATGTGAATAGCACACAGTAAAGTATGTGTCCAGTCCGGTATCGAATCAGGTGTCTATCGCAATCTATATATCAGGCGGGTAGAGTCAGTCAGTATTAGAGTTAGATGTCCAATCAGGTCAGGTGTCTCATTGGGTGTCCAACACACATATATGTATCAGGTAAATATAATCAGCTACAGTACATTATTATTTATTATGTCAGCAAATACCAATTGCCACCTGTAATAGACGCATCCCATCCTACGTCTATCACACGTGCCAATCGAGATCCTAAGTTATCGAAACTGATTAGTTGGAGATGTTGTCCATATTTTAGGTGGGTCCCGTACATACCCGAGACCACGGCCCAGATGCCTGGCGCTGAACCAGGCCCTACCGCCAAGTAGTCAGTAACAGTAACAGTACTCACAGTATCACTGTGGAACATTACTCACAATAACACTGTGAATCAATAAACAGATGTGATGTCAGTCATCTCCCGGAACCCTGCAGTTGAATCATAAGTCTGCTGCGCAACCTGTATTCTAGATCCACCCAAAATACAGACGTTGTCTCCTCCATCAATTTTTCCAATCCTAGTGTAAGTTGTCCATTTACATTATTATTTATTTCAGTTAAACAATCAATATTCATGTTACTAGAATACTGGGACGATACGGTGGCAGTAACAGTAACAGTAATCGTCTACATGATGAACAGTAATAAGAACAGTGAACAGTAATAGTAATCGTATATACGATGAACAATAGGACTGTACATGGTGTTATGGTCTAACAATATTTTCCCAGTAATTTCAATAACATGAAATAAATAGTAACAGGTCGGAATACGTGATTCCTTTCTATACAGTCCTATCTCGAACCAATCAAAATCTCATCCATCTGTACTAAAAAGATATCAGTAACTGATCCATCAACTCATAGTCTCAATAACAATCACTGTGAACATCGAACATTGAATCCAAGTCAAAGTATTTGATACAGTAACCCAAAAAGCTCAATAAACCAATAATAAGTTATCTCCTTTCTATTAATATACTTTAATCCTCTATATCCATCAGTATATCCGAATCTCAACCAACATGGATGAAAACTGAGCCACCCCAAACCAATCATCACTATCCAACCCAATCAAGATCATAACTAATAAGTGGAACATCCTCAAGCAACATAAAATCTAGATTATCTCTATATCCAATCCTCGACATCAATAAAAATTATTATTCAGATAACTAATTAATGAATAGATCCATGTAAAATATTTAAAACTAATAATCCAAAGTTAGCATCATAGTACAGATTAAATCAAGGTAAGATATTCACATATCTGATCATGATCCAGCCAAAATCAATCTCATCTAAATAATGATAGATCTAATGTAAAGAATGTAAATCTCAGATCAACTCTAACTCTCACTAAGTCTGTATATACGTCCAAGTGTCAAGAAGATTGGTCTCTGGTAAGGTAACATCCTAACTAAACCATCCTCAAGATCTAAATGAGTTCCTATCTGAATTATCATAAAATAAATATCTATTAATTGTCTTCACATGAAATATACACTCTAATCATAGTCATGAACCAATCATCTTAAGATCAATCTAATTACAGTCCAAGTTCCTTTACAACTAGTCCGAATTCGAAACGGTTACACATGAAATGATATAAGTTTAATATCTCAATGTCAAAATACAAGGTCCATATACATCTGATGCTCAAATACAAACTAATCCAGTCAATCAATAGATCGAATCTAGTCACAGTCTAAGGTATTCCAATACTAGGCCTAAGCCAACAGGGACAAACTACCAACACATGAAATGACGTCATTAAATACTCATATCAATTACATAAATAAACTGAGCGTTCACTGATGTCTCATAAAGCGATACAAGTAGTCACACTGGTAAAATATATCAAATAGTCTAATGAAATGATAAAAGTAAAACACAAATACATATTGACAATGGTAAATAAGAAAATGATATAAGAACAAACACTCACATGAAATGACGCGGTTTCAGAACCGAATCGCTCTTTGGTCTTCACTGCACGAACCGGTACTGATCTACGGATCTTCCCATTTATCGGTCTTCGAATCACCATGGTATCAGGTACAGAATGGGTACAAATTTGAATCTCCCATTACCAAGTTCGGATCGTCCGAGCGAGTCTGTAACGCTGTAATACACAACCATACTCATGAACTCACACGAACAAATGTCCGTACACATACACTCCACATACATATACACATACACATACATGTGTACCTACATACATACGTATACAAGTATACACATACATACACACACTTACATACATATATACTATATATATGCACATTAACTCACGCACTCCCACCACAACACACACTCACGTACACAACACAAACACACACGCACTCATACACATATACATACATTAAAAGTAATCATATATATTAGTGCACACATTGTTACATAATTAAACATATACGTGCAAGTTATATAAGAGAGAGGGAAGAGACTCACGCAATGGGGTGACTTGTGCACCGACGAAGGCTCCGGCGGAGGCGACAGAGGCCGCGGTGGATGTCAATGGAAAGCCGGAGAATAGTAAAGTATCCTCGCTCGCCGACGGAGAAAATTGTGCTCCGGCAGGTCCCGACGACAAGGGGGAAGAGGGGGCAAAAAATATCGGCCATATGAAGGAGGAGAATGAATTGGTTGGTTGTGGAGTGTGCTTGTGGCCAAGGGCCTGGCCATGGAGACACGCGGAGGAGGGAGTGTGCGAAGAGCTCGGCAATCGAGGGTTGTGTGTGGCCTACCTCCTGGCTATTGGGTGTTGGTGGAAGAAGAGGCACAGGTCCGACGGAGAGCATGAAGGTGCCAACCTAGCCATGAAGAGGTGAAGGCGGCCTGGTGATTTGCAGGGCTGCCACGACCATGGTGGCGAGGGGAGGTCGACTTGCATCAAGGAGATAAAGAAAAGCCAGGGTTCGGCCAAGGTGGATGGGGAGAAAAAGAAAGGAGATGGATTATAAATAGGGTTTAGATTTAAATAGGATTAGTTAGGATTTTTATTTATTAGTCAGGATTTAGTTAAGATTTGGATTAGATTGGGATTGAAATAGGGTTGTTAGGATATGATTTGTTAGGATAAGATATAGGTTAAAAGGGTATTGGGTTTGGAAGCTAATGGATATTGGATTAGGATTAAATTTAGATTAGTGTATAGGATATAGATTAGGAAGAGATGTATTAATAGATGATGGCTTGGGCCCCTGAGCTCCGGTTTGAGGCTCAAGGAAAAAGGAAAAAATGAAAAGAGGAAAAGGAAATTGATATAATCTAAACTATATTAATTAATTAAAAATCATAATAATTAAGAATAATAGTAACAATAAGGATTAATAATAACAACCCACCTTAGAAAATAAATAATAATTAAAACAAATTACATATACATATCAAAATACTATCAATTACTATTAAATCTTGTATATATATATTTTAAAATAGAGATATTACATCTCCCATGGACGTATACACGATCTGTTTGATCGGTGGAACCATGTTATATTATGTGTTTGCTTTCTCTCTACTTTGGAATAACTTCTTCTTTTCTTCAAGTTGTCTTAATAGATCCTGTGGTTCGTTTCCGCTGCGCCGTCGCAGTCGATTCGGTCGTGGTGGCGACCTCCCTTGAAATCACAACAATTCAAAAGTGGAATTCCAATTTTTCTCTAATTTCCCCCCTCTTCCACTTTCGCTTGCATTTCCCTATTGAATTATATTTAAATTGCTGACATAAGAAGAAGAACATATCAAAATAGTTAACGTGTTATTTGGCTTAATTTACAGCCCTCAATCCATGTATATTGTTTTGATAAGGAGCAATCAAGTACCTATAAACCATAGAGTATTATGGAAGGGTTGTCAATCCTTCCATTTAACCTTTTGTCTCATTCTTCTCACATCGTCGTCCGAGGAAGTGTCGTGATGTGCTTTTGATGTCCCTTCCTATTGAGACAATCTCCCAATCAATGTTTCCACCTGGAATTAGTAGAAGCAAAAGAATTCACATAATTTTTGCTTCACAAGAAGGGGAGGTTGTGATGAAAATCATGCCTTGATAAAAGTTGGTCTCTGGGTCTCACTATGAGCAGCTTGTAGCGCATTGTGAAATCATCCCATATCTTCATGTATGTTTCCAACTGTGATTGTGTTTCAACCAAGAGCTTCAAAGCAAGCAGAAACATCTTTAGAGAATGCAAGCGTTGTGTCTCCATCAATTGTGTTGTAGCTATCATTATAGATTAACGTGAGCTTATAGAGCTTCCAGTGAGCTGCAGGCAGCTTCATCTGATATTTCTTCCATAGCACACTCATCACCCATGATACAGAATCCGATCAACAGACAACAAGGTGTCAAATTAATGCCAAGCAAATTGAACTCTACAAAAGAATTGGATTTCTGACTTGTGCTTCACTTACGTGCGGTGGTCAATAATGGTAGCATCTAGTTTATTGTAGCTTGCAGCTAGGCGAGCTTCAGCTAGAACAAGGCCGGCAGCATCCGCGACACCTTGGCCAAGAGGATCTGGTGAAAGGCAAATGATTTTGAGATCCTAATTAATTTGTTCGGTAATTATATTTATTTGAAAATTCAATGTTTAATGTAATTAAAAAAAATAGTTTTGACGATCATTAATCATACAAGTTGTCACTCCTACTTCAGCAGTCACAACATTCTCTGGGTGATCTGGGGTCCTGCTTCCCAACTTGCATAGCGCTTAGGTCTTCTATCTGAACATTGTCAAACATTCGACTCTCCCAAATAGTTTGTTATATGACTCCTAGAAACTTTTACTAGCCGTATTCCGAAGCCAGAAGTGAAAGCAATCTTAATAGAACATGCATATGGCTAAGATCTTCAATTCAAGTGATTAATAATTTTTATGTACCATGTTTATCATGTTTCATTAAATGCTTATTAATGGAAAACGGGGGACCTCTCAGTCCACCATCACTCTCTCAAAAAGATAATTTGACATGTGATTCTAGTTTGAACATATATAGCTTTTTGTACAATCTCACCTCTTCCAATTTTAGGGATTAGTGAGTTTCTTTCCAATTGCATGACTTACACTACAGGGCTATTTGATCGCTGCAAGTGAGCTGCAAGTGCGAGCCCAATTGCAGCTGTTTGGTTCATTTTGCAAGTGCAAAGCCCACTGCATTTTCATTTTGCAGGTGCATAGCCCATTGCATATTCATTTTGCAACTCTTGCAAGTGAGTTTTGTTCCTCTAGATATTCATTTAGCAGCTAGCCTTCATTTCCCTATCACTCTCTCAATCCCCCCCCCCCCCCCCCACCATCCCCCCTCCCCCCTGGCAAGGCACCAAGCCACCACCTCCTCCTCTGACCCCTTCCCCACTCCCAACACCTCCTCTTCTTCCTCATCAGTGCCTTCATCGCCTCCTTCCTCCTCCGCCCCCTCAACCCCTCAATTCCACCTCCGCATCCCCCTACCACTACCCCTTCACTAATCTTCACCTTGATCAACGTTGCCCGCCTTCCTCACACCGTCGCTTCCCTATCAACATCCGTAAGCCCTCGCTCCACGTCGTCGTCACCGGCGAGGCTGGCTTCGTTAGGTCCCACCGCGTCGCGCCTTCTCGAGCGCGGTGACAACATCATTGTCCTCGATAACATCTTTATAAACTGAAAGCAGAACCTCATTCACCATTTCAGGAACCCTAGATTTGATCCGGCGATAGATGTGACCGTTAGCAGTTGCGATGGAGAGGGCGCCAGCGGTGTTGGATTGTTTGCGAAGGAAGAAAAGGGAGAATAAGAGGGGAAGAAAGAGAAGAGGAGGAAGGAAAAATAAGAGGAGAAGATGGAGAAGCAGGGGGCGATGGCCATGGTTGCCGGCGCCCGTGTGGATAAAGGCAGTGCGACGGCCTAACTTGCGATCGCCAGGAAAAAAGGGAACAAAGAATAGAGAAGAGAAGGGAGAAGAAACAAGAAGAGGAGAGGGGAGAAGGAATGGAAAGAGGAAGATGTGGTGAATCGGTCACTGCCATAAGTGGTAGTGCAGCTGCCGGCTGCCTGGCCTCAGCAAAGGAGGGTGGAGGAAGAGGATACAAGAAAAGAGATGGTGACATTGGTGGTGGTGTTTGGATTCATCTATACCTGAATTGTTGAAAATTTGTGAGCAAGGTTCATGTATGGTTATGCCAACTCCGTTTGCATGTGTATGAGGTAGATATCTTTAAACATGGTTTTTTCATTTTCTACAAAAAAAAATATCCCAAAAAATATCGGTGAGGTACACGTCACCGAAATCTTCTTGACATTAACGAATGCCAAGAGGGAATTCCGTCGGGGATGATTATGCAGAGCGTATAAGGACACACGAGAAAAAATGATAATATATGTACAAGGTTAATAAATAATACAAAGTTGTATTGTTAGGATTAGTTAAATTTTATTAATAGATTAATATTTTTTAATCTAATTATTAATTAATTAAGAGTTATGTTTAACATTTAATTACATAAAATGTATACTTATGTCGTGCAAATACCACTTGCAACCTCACAACCAAACAACGTCAATTAAATTCTCATTTTACTTTATAGTTGTATCAAATATCGTAAGTGACAATATACTTTTTCAGTTACACTTTCAGATTACCAACTAAACACTTGAAACTTATATGTGCAAAACCCAATTGCAACTACAAGAAGATTTCACACTTACCACTTACGACTTATAGCCACTTGCGGTCACTTGCAGGTTATGTTGCATGGACACAGTAATATTGAAATGGACAAGACACGCGAGCACGTGACAAATTCTTTAAAATACACATGACATGTGTGTCTAACACGCGTCAGATACGACACGACTTCATGATAGGAGTGTTTGTGCTACATAGCTTGCAGGCAATGAAACAAGCCCTATGTGACAATAGGACATTTTTAAGTTTGACAGCAAACAATCTCATTTACAAAATTCTTTTGAAAAATAACTAACATATTGTGGTTTCCCAAGTCATGTTCCATAGCGGGGCACATACTAGATATTAAACATTAGCTTGTTGAAAAATCTTATTTAGCCAAGTCCTGAACTCCAAACTTGACATGCAATCTCCCAAATGTGATGATATTTTTTTTGGCCCAAAGGTCCATCACTCTAGTTTTGATGATGATTAACTTATGTGGTTATAGTACTAATGATATTGTGTTATTTAAGTTTCAGATATTAATCAAGATCTTAGTTGGTGTTTAGCTTCTTCAGAAGGCTGAAAATCAAATTTGAAGCTAACATGTATTGATTCAAGAGCTCAACAATAAAAATCACATTAAGTACTTAAGAAAGAGTTTGGCTCAAAGGAATCAAGTTTTTAATCGAGTCAAGTAAAAAAAAAAGATCATATCATCAGGAAGACTCTAATTTGTAAGAATGTCTAGGTTTTTGTAAAATATAGATTAGACTTGATTGCTCAAGTTCACACAAAAGTATGATATTGATTTTCAAGAACAATAGTTTTTTGGTTTTTAGTTTAACCCCTTTCGATTTAACTAGATTATGTTTTGATTTCTCAAAAACAAGTTCATATTGTTTTATATGTGTATTAGATTTTATCCATATACATTGGTACTTCAGATGAGTTTGAGAAACTTATTTTTGTATTTATGCAAGTTTTAAAAAACTTGTTTTCAATTTAAAGTTTAGTTTGGAAAAAACAATTTTTAATACAGTTTTTGTTTTCAAAATTGTATTTATCATCTCAAAAAGAAGTTTACATGTTTATAATATGTGTTAATTTTGGTTCACACATATTTGTATTCATATGTATTTATAAGAACTTATTTTATAGATTTTATAGATATTTATTGGGATTTAAAAGAATTTTTAAAAATACAAAAAAAATGTGTTTTGAGGGCTTGGTCGGTCGACTGGACGTACACAAGGTGTGCACGTTGCCTTGGGCTAGTGGTCGGTCGACCGAGTAGTCGACCAACTAACTAAGCCAGTGTTCTGGCCTTCTGGCCGGTGGATCACGCGATCCGCCACTAGACTGAGCTCTATATTATAGAGCTCTCTATTTGGGCAACGATTGACCGAGCATTCGACCGCTGGCAACAGCTATTTTCAAATAGTCATGGCCGATTGATCGCCCGGTCGACCGCAGTGTACCCTGATTGGGTAACAACCAGATTTTTGATTTTTAGCTATTTTGTCTTTTCCCAAATAGATATATTTCTTTTTATTAGTGTTTTATCAACTGTTTTAAGCCCTGATTAAATTCCTAATCATCTCTACCTTATTCCTATAAATAGGGGTCACTGTAGAGTGTTTTAAACAAGGTTTTACAAGATTTTTACAAGAAAAAAATCGTGTTAAACTTTTAAAAAAGTTTTAAAAAATTAAGAAAATAAGTTTTTGAGAAATACAAGTTTTAAGTTTCAATTTTCTATATCTTCAAAGATATTTTTCCAAGTATTTTCTTAAGTGCTTCTATACAAAAATTCTAATTTTCACACAAACTTGAGCTATCATCTTTATCAATCCTTTTAGAATTTTTTTTGTGAGATCTCTAGTTTGTGGTCTCTGTGATCACTAAGTAGTGTAATCTTTATTTGCTTCATGCTTTCCTCTTGTGTAGAGGTGTATTTGCTGTTTGCATTCCTCTTGTGTAGAATATCATTGGCTAAGTGCCCTCATCTTGTGTAAAGGATTGAAGATTGTATCCTGTATGGAGTTTCTTTATGGAGATAGTGAAAATCATTCACGCGGTGAAAGCGGAGACGTAGAGCAAGTGGCTCAAACCTCAAAATAAATCTCTCGTGTTTGTGTTTGCCTATCTCTCAACTCAACGCTACTCTTATTTATATATTACATTGTTATTATTGCCCATTCATATATGCTTGATATTGTTTATGCGCTTACACTTGTTTTGATCCAAGAGAGCTATTAAACCATCTCAACTCCTGTAAAAGAGGAATCTTGAAATTCTAGAGCCCATCACCAGAAATTCAGCTTCACTTCTTAGTTATCTTTTGTGTGTTGAGTTTTTACTGGTTTAAGTTTTAATTTTCGCATTTGATTAGCACATCACATATTCACCCATCTCTAGGTAACCCTACAATTTTCTGTGTCATGATTTGAGAAGATGCAACAGTTATTTTGTGTAGGCAGGTGAGCTTGAATGTGTTTCTGTTCTGTATGGTGGTTGATGGTGGGTGAGGGGTTGCTTGTGTGTGTGCATATGTTGAACATGTGTTGTGTGTCTGATGGATTTGCGTGTCTTCATTAGAGCTACTTCTATTTAAATATTTTCCAAGTGAGTGCTAGAACAACGAAAAGAGAAAAAAAAAGAATTGCTTTGAGAGAATGGGATTTCTTATGACGGCTTTTCATGTAATCTAAGTAGGTAGGTGAAAAGGCTAGAATTATAGAGCCTTAGGGTTATAAACTTTGGTATACTGGTAAAGATAGAAATCGTAATGGGGTGGGTGTGATCATAAATAAACAATTGCTTCAGGATGTAGTGGAGGTTAGGAGAAAGCGTGATAGAATTTTACTAGTTAAACTTATTTTAGGCAGGAAGATTTTTAATGTTATTAGTGTCTATGCACCTCAAGTAGGACTTGATGAGTCAAGTAAGCGCCAATTTTGGGAGGATTTAGATGAGATTGTGCAAGATATATCCATTAGAGAAAAGTTTTTCATAAGCGGTGACCTCAATGGGCATGCAGGAACTAATCTTATGGGTTTGATAGTGTACATGGAGGATTTGGTTTTAGGAAAAGAAATGAACTAGGTAACTCGATTTTAGATTTTGCTTTGTCATATGATTTGATTTTAGCGATTACTTGGTTTAGGAAGAGAGAGTCTCACTTGATCACTTTTAGAAGTGGATCAAGTGCGAGCCAAATAAATTTCTTTTTAACTAAAAAAATAGATGAAGTTGTTATATGGTTTGTAAAGTAGTACCGGGTGAGAATGTAGTAACCAACATAAACTCTTAATTTTAGATGTATGGATTAGAAGGAGATTTAGAAAGATTAAACGTAAGTTAGATCTTAAGATTAAGTGATGGCGGCTAAAAGAAGGTAACCAAGGAGTTTTTGTAGATCGAGTAGTACATGAAGCAGATTGAAAAGCCCAAGATGATCTCAATACAACATGGAATAAAATTACTAGCTGCGTTAAAAGAGCAGCTAAAAATGTACTTGGTGAATCACGGGGTAGTGCTCCACCATGTAAGAACACATCATAGTGGAATGAAGAGCTAAAAGTTGCCATTAAGATCAAACGACTCTTATAGAGATTTGAAGAAAAATTGTGATGGAGTGAGTTTTAAAAGGTATAAGCTAGCCAAGAAGGAGACTAAGAAAGCTTTTCAGAATGCAAGAGCTAAAGTGTACAAAGAAGTGTATAAGAAGTTGAACATCATAAGATTGAAAAAGATATATATAAAATTGATCGAATAAGGGAGAGAAAGACAAGAGCCTTATGTACTGTGAGGTATATCAAAGATGAGAATCAGAAGGTTTTAGTTCGAGATGAAGAAATTAAAGAAAGATAGAGAGTATTTTGACAAATTGTTCAATGATAGTTCTACTCAAGACTTGGATGACCTTACCATTCAGTGCCAGGATATGAACCATAATTATATGCGCAGAATTAGCGAATCTGAAGTTTAAGAGGCCTTGAAGAGGATAAAGTCAAGAAAAACTGTTGGCCCAGATGGAATTCCTATTGAGATATGAAGATGCTTAGGAGAGGTAGATGTGAGATGGCTGATAAACCTCTTTAACAAGATCTGGCTAACTAAAAAGATGCCAAATGAGTGAAGGAAGAGTACCTTAGTACCTCTCTATAAGAACAAGGGTGATAACCAGAGTTGTTTAAACTATCGTAGAATAAAACTCATGTGTCACACCATGAAGCTTTGGGAAAAGGGTAATTGAATACAGGTTAAGGCAGAAAGTTACAATATCAGAGAACTGTTGGCCCAAGAGGTTACACTCTCCATTGTTTTGTGTTTTGATGATAACAAACCAAATAAGTGCTATTTGGTACTAATGTTTTGATCTAGATGAATTTCAGGTTTTGTACCATGTTTAGAGCTCATTCGCTTCGCTGTTGCAAAAACTTCTAAGTTCCACATAGCAATGAAGGCAAATTGCACATCAAGGAAGGATCATAGAAGAGAAGGCAATTGCAAGGCATTGGATGGCTCAAAGATTGCTTCAGAGGTCCTTAGGATTTATTTTATAGCTTTATAGCATGTTAAAGAATAGAGAGTAGGTTTGAAGCTCAAACACACACGTTTTCACGCGTATGCCTTTTCCAAGTTTATTTCCTATAAAATATACAAAAATATTTTAACACTAATTCTTCTTCCTACAAATCTGTTTTTATGTTGTATATTGATTTCATGTTCAAAATAGTTTTGATCAAAATATTTTTCCTCTCAAAATTCCCTTTGTATTTCAATTTTTGACCTGAGCCGGTCGACCGGCTATATACCACCAGTCGACCGGAGTTCTGGCAGAGTGCACGTATCCGTGTGCACGTCTGTCGGTCGACCGGTAGGCTACCGGTAGTCGACCGAAGTTTTTAGTTTGCTCTCTGGATCTGACCAGTCGACGGTGGGCTACCGGCCTTCGACCGATAGTTCAACCTTTAGCTTTTCGGTCGACCGGCTGGCTACCGTTAGTCGACCGGTTATTTTTCAAAGTCTCAGTCAGGAGCAGTCGACTGTACCAGTCGACCGATAGTTCATAACGGTCAATTTTTTGAACTGTCGGTCGACCGGGCCAGTCGACCGATATGGCCGTTGAACAGTAAACGGGCATATTTTTAATTCTGTTTTAACTTGATTTTTGAAATTAAATATCCGTTGGAGGGTATATTTGGAACTAATTACTTCCTAATCTTCAGTAATTAATTCCTAAACCTAAACCCTAGCCCTCTCCTATAAATAGGGGTGTTTGGGGAGAGTTTCTTGACAACATTTATTCAAGAGAAAATTCAAAAGTTTGGGATATTACAAAAGAGCTTGTTTCTTGTTTTTGTGCTGATATTTCTCATTCATTTTCAGAAGTGTTCTTGATATACTCTCTGAATTTGATTTTCTTTCTTCACTTACACAAGAGCTTCATTCCTTCTCAATATTCTCTAAGGACCTTTGTAAGGGAAGAGATATTTGAAAGAGAGAGTTTGTGATCTTTTGATTACTTAGAAATTGTATTGTGCTGAAATTGTAGGAGTTGGGTACTCCATTTGTAATTGATCTTTGTGATAGTGAAAGTAGCTAGAATCCTTCTGGGGAAGGCGGGGAGTAGAGCTGGGTGCTCGAACCTCGATAACATATCCTTGTGTTTGCGATTGGTTTACTTTACTTGCTATTACTTCTTGCTATTGATTGTGACTTGCATCATTCACTTGCATTCATCTCTATATTTGTTGCTCATTGCTTCATATTTTTAATTTGGCCCTTGATTAGCATTATCACCTATTCACCCCCCCCTCTAGGTGATTTTCAATTGGTATCAGAGCTTGGACTCTAGGTTTGGCTTAACATCCTTAGAGAGATCCTAAAATATTGCTAATCAACATTTTCATTCATCCATTCATACACTAGTAAACATGGCCGACAACATTAAATCCCCACCTAAATTTGATGGCCTTAATTTCCCTATTTGGAAGGTTAGGATGACTATATTTTTACAATCACTAGGTAGCTTAGTTGCCAAATCCTTGACCAAACCCTATGAGGCACCCGATGGTGATGAGGGCACTTGGACCGACCTTGACTTTAAGATGTATGAGGCTAACTCAAAAGCCCAAAACTCCCTTCTTACCGCCTTGAATGAGGATGACCTTACACGTGTTATTCATTGCCAATCCGCCTATGAGATGTGGCAACACTTATTGGTCACGCATGAAGGGACCTCACAAGTCAAGAGAGCCAAAGTAGATCTCTTGCGGTCTCAATATGAATCATTTAAGATGCTAGATGATGAAACAATTGATTGCATGATTACTCGTTTCACCAAAATCACTAATGGTCTTTCTTCATTAGGTGACATCATCTCCAACGACCAAAAGGTACGCAAGGTGATACGGGCTCTTCCTCCATCTTGGGAGATCAAGTCTACTACCTTGAAGGAATTGAACGACAAAGACGAGATGGACATCATAAGTCTCATAGGAAACCTCAAAACCTATGAGATGGAGAAGAAAGCAAGAGAAGAGGCGGCTCCAACAAAGAAGAAGTCTATCGCTTTCAAGTCTTCTTCCTCCACCATTGAAGACGAAGATGAAGATGAAGAAGAAGATGAGGAGCTCTCCCTCCTCGTGCGCAACATCAAGAGGATGTACCGGAAGAACAAGCAAAATTTTCGGAGAAAGTTTGAAGGTAAAGAGGAGCGGAAGATCATTTGCTACAATTGCCGCAAGCCCGGACACATCATGGCCGATTGCCCGGAATTCAAGAAGAAAATGACTTCCTCCTTCAAGCCAAGAAAGCAAGACGAAAAGAAGGCTTACAAGGCCACTTGGGATTCGGAAAGCGAGTCCGAAGATGAAGAAAAGGCGGACACCGCAAACATGTGTTTCATGGCAAACACACCCAAGGTAACCCCTCAAACTCTTGAATCTATAGATGATAATGATGATGATTTAAGTAAGGAAGTTCTAGTGCATGCTTTTGTAGAACTTTCCGAAACTTATGATAACAAGAAAATGGAGTGTTTTAAACTACAAAAGGAAGTTGCTTTTCTTAAATCTCAACTTGCTTTGATTTCACAAGAAAAAGAGGATCTTTCTTCTAATCTTATTTGCATTCAAAATGAATTTCATTCTTATAAGATTTCTTGTAAGGGTAAAACCCCTATTGTTGATAATAATGAAATTTCTTCTTTTAAAGCTAAAATGAGTGATTTTGAAAAAGTTTTAAAAGATTGTGCTTTTAATACAAAGAAACTTGAAGAAAAATTTTCCAAAAAGCATACATCTCATGCTAAAGTTTCTCATGATAAGATTCCACATGCTCATACTTCTAATGCTTCTCATGCTAAATCTTTTCATGCTCACAATGTCAATGCTCACAAAACACACACCCATTATGCATTTAAATATGGTAGAGTTTATAGATGTACATATTGTGGCAAAAATGGACATTTAGCTAAATTTTGTTATGATAAATTGCATAGCTCAAATAATCTTGTTTGGGTTAATGGTTCTAACCCTCATGGACCCAAGAAAATGTGGGTACCAAAATCAAGTCCTAAAATGTTTGATGTAGGTACACACCAAGGCTCCAAGACGTAGGGAGCGGTGGTACCTTGATAGTGGTTGTTCAAGGCACATGACATGGGATATCAACAACTTCACAACCCTATCAAGGTACATGGAAGGTGGCTCCGTCACCTTCGGGGATGATTCCAAAGGCAAGATAATTGGTATAGGTAACATTCAAGTTGGTTCATCTCCTATTATAGAGAATGTTGTTTTAGTTGATGGATTGAAGCATAATTTACTTAGTATTAGTCAATTTTGTGATCGTGGTCTTAAAGTTGTTTTTGATGATACTTCTTGTAAGATTTTTGATATTAAATCGAATGATTGTATTTTGACCGGTTTTCGTGATGACAATGTTTATATAATTGACATGCTTAATGTAGAGTGTTCTACTAAGTGTTTAAATGCTTTTGATGAAAATTCATGGCTTTGGCATAGAAGATTAGGACATGCATCTTTTGAACATATTTCTAGAATTAATTCAAAGGAATTGGTGAAGGGTATTCCTTACTTGAGTTTTGAGAAAGACCGCATTTGTAGTGCGTGCCAACTTGGGAAACAAACCAAGTCTTCCTTTAAACCAATCAAGGATATCATGTCAACTAGACCTCTAGAATTAATTCATATGGATTTATTTGGACCAACTAAAACTAAAAGCTTAAATGGAAGTAGATTTGCATTTGTTTTAGTTGATGATTTCTCTCGATTTACTTGGGTTTTCTTTTTGCAAAATAAAGATCAAACTTTTTCTCACTTTAAGATTTTTAGAAAAAGAGTTGAAAAAGAGAAAGGTTTTCCGATTTTGAGAATAAGGAGTGATAGAGGTGGTGAGTTTGTTAACCAACTCTTCATGACTTATTGTGATGAAAAGGGAATTAAGCATGAAATGTCTTGTCCTAGAACTCCACAACAAAATGGAGTTGTAGAAAGGAAAAATAGAACACTTCAAGAGATGGCTAGGACAATGATAAGTGAATACGACCTCCCTCAATATTTATGGGCCGAGGCCGTAAACACCGCATGCTATATATCGAATCGTATTTATTTATGCAAAAATTCTTCGAAAACTTCTTTTGAAATGTATCATTTTAGAAAACCAAATGTTTCCTATTTCAAAGTTTTTGGATGCAAATGTTTTGTTTTGAACTCTAAAGAGAATTTGGGTAAATTTGATGCTAAAGCTTATGAGGCTATCTTTGTTGGATATTCCTCTACTAGCAAAGCATATAGAGTTTTCATTAGATCTTCACTTACTATTGAAGAAACCATGCATGTTAAGTTTGAAGAATCTAATGTGTGTGTTGAGAATGTTGTAGAGTTTGAACCATTAGGTGAAAGCTTGGAGAAACTATCCTTGAAGGACTCACCCGCGCAAGAAGATAAGCAAGAACCTTTAGGTGAAATTCAAAAGGATAATGAGGAAAGTGCGCAACCACTTCCCAAAGCTTGGAGATACGCTACAAATCATCCGAAGGAGCTCATCTTGGGTGATGCTTCCAAAGGGGTCACAACGCGCTCCAAACTCCATGACCTATGTGGTAACTTTGCTTTCATTTCTCATTTTGAACCCAAAGGCATTCTCGAAGCCGAGACGGACCCATATTGGTTGCTTGCCATGCAAGAGGAACTCAATCAATTTGAGCGCAACCAAGTTTGGCACCTTGTTCCTAAGCCCCACGATAGACCAATAATTGGTACTAAGTGGATCTTTAGGAATAAGTTGGATGAGTCCGGAAATGTCATTAGGAATAAAGCTAGGTTAGTGGCCCAAGGTTACACTCAAGTTGAGGGAATCGACTTTGAGGAATCCTTTGCACCCGTAGCACGGCTTGAAGCCATACGGATAACACTAGCTTATGCATCTTTTAAAAATTTCAAACTTTTTCAAATGGATGTAAAAAGTGCATTTTTAAATGGATTTCTTAATGAAGAAGTTTTTGTTGCTCAACCTCCCGGTTTTGTTGATCATGTTCATCCCGATTTTGTTTTCAAACTCGATAAGGCTTTATATGGTTTGAAACAAGCTCCAAGAGCTTGGTATGAAAGGCTTTCAAGTTTTCTTATTTCAAACAATTTTATTAAAGGCAAAGTAGACACTACTCTATTCACTAAGCATGTTGATAATAATATTTTAATTGTCCAAATTTATGTTGATGATATAATTTTCGGTTCTACTAATGAAGTTTTATGCAAGGATTTTGAAAAGGTAATGCAACAAGAATTTGAAATGTCCTCCATGGGTGAACTCAACTTCTTCCTTGGACTCCAAGTCAAGCAATTGCAAGATGGGAACTTCATTAGCCAAGCCAAATATGCAAAGGAACTCGTGAAGAGGTTTGGACTTGAAGACGCTAAAACTTGCAACACTCCCATGGCAACTACAACCAAGCTTGATAAGGACGAACAAGGTAAAAATGTTGATATTAAGTTGTTTAGAAGCATGATAGGTAGTCTTTTATATTTAACGGCAAGTAGGCCGGATATCATGTTTAGTGTGTGTCTTTGTGCTAGATTTCAATCGTGTCCCAAAGAATCTCATTTAATTGCCGTAAAACGCATTATTCGTTATGTTAAGGGAACGATTGGATTAGGTCTTTGGTATCCGAAAACTATAGATTTTTCTATGACTAGTTATTCGGACGCCGACTATGCGGGTTGTAGAGTAGATAGAAAGAGTACTAGTGGGACATGTCAATTTCTCGGTAATTGTCTTGTTTCATGGTCCTCTAGGAAGCAAAATTCCGTAGCTCTATCAACCGCCGAGGCGGAGTATGTTGCCGCGGGGGCTTGTTGTGCACAAGTCCTTTGGATGAAACATACTCTCCTTGATTATGATTTGCATTATAAAAATATTAAAATATTTTGTGATAATACTAGTACTATTCATCTAACTAAAAATGCAAATCAACATAGTAAGACCAAGCACATTGAGATTAGATATCACTTTCTTAGAGATCATTTTGAGAAAGGTGATATTGATATTGATTATGTTTCCACCGATTTTCAACTAGCCGATATTTTCACAAAACCACTTGATTTTGCTAGATTTTCGTTTATTTGTGGAGAATTAAATATGTGTATTATTGATTAAACATGTTTTTCATAACCCTTTTTGATGTATGACAAAAAGGGGGAGAATAAGTTACATGTACAAAAATAAGTTCATTTGGTCTTGGTTCCATATGAATTTATGAGTTTTATGTTTTTATCTCTATGATTTAAGTTTAAATTGGTATCAAGGAGCAAATTTTTTATTTTTGGTGTTTTTGGTATCAAGTACAAGCTTTAAAGTTTCATTTATATTATATTGTTGATTTCAATAATTGGTGCATCATTTCTTTTTATCATTTCAATTATTGATATCTAGAGCATATTTATAATGTTTAAATATAGCATAATTTGAGGGGGAGTTTTCTCCTCCCCATATTTTTGTAAATAGCCTATTTGTTTTGTCATCATCAAAAAGGGGGAGATTGTTGGCCCAAGAGGTTACACTCTCCATTGTTTTGTGTTTTGATGATAACAAACCAAATAAGTGCTATTTGGTACTAATGTTTTGATCTAGATGAATTTCAGGTTTTGTACCATGTTTAGAGCTCATTCGCTTCGCTGTTGCAAAAACTTCTAAGTTCCACATAGCAATGAAGGCAAATTGCACATCAAGGAAGGATCATAGAAGAGAAGGCAATTGCAAGGCATTGGATGGCTCAAAGATTGCTTCAGAGGTCCTTAGGATTTATTTTATAGCTTTATAGCATGTTAAAGAATAGAGAGTAGGTTTGAAGCTCAAACACACACGTTTTCACGCGTATGCCTTTTCCAAGTTTATTTCCTATAAAATATACAAAAATATTTTAACACTAATTCTTCTTCCTACAAATCTGTTTTTATGTTGTATATTGATTTCATGTTCAAAATAGTTTTGATCAAAATATTTTTCCTCTCAAAATTCCCTTTGTATTTCAATTTTTGACCTGAGCCGGTCGACCGGCTATATACCACCAGTCGACCGGAGTTCTGGCAGAGTGCACGTATCCGTGTGCACGTCTGTCGGTCGACCGGTAGGCTACCGGTAGTCGACCGAAGTTTTTAGTTTGCTCTCTGGATCTGACCAGTCGACCGGTGGGCTACCGGCCTTCGACCGATAGTTCAACCTTTAGCTTTTCGATCGACCGGCTGGCTACCGTTAGTCGACCGGTTATTTTTCAAAGTCTCAGTCAGGAGCAGTCGACTGTACCAGTCGACCGATAGTTCATAACGGTCAATTTTTTGAACTGTCGGTCGACCGGGCCAGTCGACCGATATGGCCGTTGAACAGTAAACGGGCATATTTTTAATTCTGTTTTAACTTGATTTTTGAAATTAAATATCCGTTGGAGGGTATATTTGGAACTAATTACTTCCTAATCTTCAGTAATTAATTCCTAAACCTAAACCCTAGCCCTCTCCTATAAATAGGGGTGTTTGGGGAGAGTTTCTTGACAACATTTATTCAAGAGAAAATTCAAAAGTTTGGGATATTACAAAAGAGCTTGTTTCTTGTTTTTGTGCTGATATTTCTCATTCATTTTCAGAAGTGTTCTTGATATACTCTCTGAATTTGATTTTCTTTCTTCACTTACACAAGAGCTTCATTCCTTCTCAATATTCTCTAAGGACCTTTGTAAGGGAAGAGATATTTGAAAGAGAGAGTTTGTGATCTTTTGATTACTTAGAAATTGTATTGTGCTGAAATTGTAGGAGTTGGGTACTCCATTTGTAATTGATCTTTGTGATAGTGAAAGTAGCTAGAATCCTTCTGGGGAAGGCGGGGAGTAGAGCTGGGTGCTCGAACCTCGATAACATATCCTTGTGTTTGCGATTGGTTTACTTTACTTGCTATTACTTCTTGCTATTGATTGTGACTTGCATCATTCACTTGCATTCATCTCTATATTTGTTGCTCATTGCTTCATATTTTTAATTTGGCCCTTGATTAGCATTATCACCTATTCACCCCCCCCTCTAGGTGATTTTCAAGAACCAGTTTGGGTTCATGCCGGGGCGATCGACGACAGAAGCTATTCCTTTGCTTTATCAACTTATAGAGGATTTCGAGAGAGGAAGAGAAATTTACATATAGTCTTTATTGATTTAGAAAAAACTTATGATAAGGTGCCAAGGGAGGTATTATGGTGGACATTGATAAAAAAAGGAGTCTCCATCAAATATATAGATATAATTAAGGATATGTACGATGGAGTAGTGGCAAATGTCAGAACTTGTGGAGGCATAACAAGTGATTTTTTTATCACAATTGGATTGCATCAAGGATCTGCATTAAGTCCATTCTTATTTGCCGTAATGATGGATGAGCTTACTGCAGCTATTCAGGATGAGATACCATGATGTATGCTATTTGCTGATGTTATTGTCCTAATCGATTAGATGAGAGCTAGGGTAAATGTCAAATTGGAGTTTGGAGGCAAGCTCTAAAATCTCAAGGTTTTAGGGCCAAAACAGAGTATATGGAGTGTAAATTAAATAAACAGGGAATCCGAGATTATAGTATTGTGAGACTATTGGATAAAAAATATCGATGAACAGTCATTTTAAGTACTTGGGTTCTATTATCCAAAATGATAGGGAGATCGATAGTGATGTCAATCATAGGATCCAACCTGGCTGGTTGAAATAGAGGAGCGCAATAGGAGTTTTATGTGATCGTAATATTCCGTTATGGCTGAAAAGTTTTATCGGACTGCTATTAGCCAGCTTTGTTATATGTCACAGAATGCTTAGCTATAAAGAGATATCATGCCCAGAAGATGAGTGAAGCAGAGATGCGCATGCTTCGTTGGATGTGTGGTAACACGCGGAGAGATAAGGTGAGAAATGAGGATATTCGTACTAAAATAGGTGCAGCCTCTATAGAAGAGAAGATGAGTGAAAACCGCCTACGATGGCTTGGTCATGTGTGACGTAGACCTACAGATGCGTTAGTCCGGCGAGTAGAGTGTATCAATTTAGGGCAAGTTAAAAAAGTACAGGGGAGACCAAAGAAAATATGAATGGAGGTAATACGACAAGATATAGAAGCTAAAGGTCTAAGTGAAGCCATATTGCTCGATAGGAATGAGTGAAGAAAGCTAATCCATGTGCATGATCCGGCGTAATTCTCTTTTGTTCATGTACCCTACCCCAAATACTTAGGACAAATGGCTTAGTTGTTGTTGTTGTTGTTGGCTTTTCATGCAATGTGTGCTTTGCCCCTCCCTTTATTTTCTTTCTTCTTGGTTATACTGAAATAATAAGAATCGTTTTGTTGAAGAGAAATGAAAGTAGTTAAGTTGGAAACTGCAACTTCAATTGTCAAGTGCATGCATACACAACCGGACATGATATTTCATCATGTGTTATTGATTCTTCTGTACTTATTAAAATTTATTGCGTGTTGGTATGTTTTATCATACATGTGTTAGCATGTCCCAGCCATATTTCTTAGATTGGAAATCATCTTTTCAATATAAATTTGAGTTATAAAGCCTAGAAATAATAAGCTAGCTCTAGTAGTTTTCTCATATTAAAATTTTTAATACACTAGCTCAAACAACTTCCAAGAAGCGTTTTTATATTGGGATATTGAATAGTTTATTGTACTTTGGTGAAAAATATTATGACAAACAGAAATTTGAATAAGAATATATAATCAAAGAAATATGTAAAATATACTCACTAATTTATTGAGTATAATCCAAGCTCATGTCCGAACTGATCCGGCCATCAGCGGCCGGATTCTATGACGAAGGACCCTATTCCGACCATCTCGTGGTCGAACTCGGCAAGGAACGAGTTAGGTCCGGCTTTAAGTGACCGGATCTGATGAGGATTAGCACAGATCTGACCTTGATCCAGACATGGGAGGTCTGGTTTGACAAGAAATGACCCAGTCTCCCGCCACATTGTGGTCGAATTTTGACGAGGAACGAGCTAGGTCTGGCCATGAGCGGCCGAATCTGGCGAGAAAGGGCCCAGATCCCACCTCTCATTGCTGGGATCTGATGAGAAATGACTTAGATCCAGCCATGAGAGGCCACATACCGATGAGAAATCAGAGACCCACCCCGAGGAGGATGGCCTAGATCCAGCCTCTGTTGGCTGGATCAGGAGAGTAATGCACTAGATCCGACCATGGGTGGTCGGAGCGACGACGCTGAACGACTTAGATTTCGCCTCTTGTGGTCGGATTTGACATGAAGAAACCAGATCAGGAAATGAGTGGTTGGAGTAGACTCCCAAATTTGGCCTCACACACTAAACTCCACGAGGAACAAATCACATAGCGAGGTGAGATTCGAATTGATGAAGCACATCTGTTCTATGTTCATGGTGATCAGAATGCAAGGTGTCGGCCAGGTTCAACATAAAAGATGCAAGATGGAAGAATTCCAATGACGAGTTTACATGTTTGCTTTTTGGAATCCACTCGTGCATGCGCCAAAGCTCCAGAACCGACGATCATATGTGGATTTGAAGGAAGACAATGCATTTATCGAGCATCATGATGTTCTCTCTTGTTTGAGTTTGTAACTTTGTATCTTGTCTTCTCCTGTGTATTTTGTTTTTACCAACTATATATGTTCCATTATATGCTTTTTAATGAAAAAGGGGTGGGTATTCCCAACTTTTGATTCAAAAACTTATATCGAATGTAACATTATTGAAACCCGACTTTTCAATTTACCCATATTATGCTAATGTTGAAATCACCTAGAGGGAGGTGAATAGGTGACTAGCTAATCTAATGATGAATTAATGCGGAATTAAAATTATATATGTAAACTAAAACTATTATGCATAACACACCAAGTATAACACAAGAGTGTAGCCGAATTCCCGTGAAGGGCTTTAGACTATCTCCTCAAGATTCCTCTAGATAAGAGTTGAGGTGCCGCTATGGCTCTCTTGGTTGAATACAAGTGTGAGCAAACAATCTCCAAGCATATATCAATTATAAGCACAAGTATATTCAAAAAGAAATGAATATGAACAATAAGAGCATCCAAGATATAAAGACAAGTGAGAGATAGAGAGAGCAATCGCAAACACGGGAGATTTGTTTCGAGGTTCGAGCACCCTTACTCTACGTCCCCGCCTTCAACACTATGAAGGATTTCCATTAGAATCGATCCCATCGGATCACTTGGTGCCGAAACACCTACAAGCGAGTTCACACTAGAACTCCTTTGGACTCTCTAGTCCCTCTCTTGTTCCCGCAATAACAACACACGCAAATACACTAGCTTGCCGTGGCCGCACCTCTACATCGAGTTCTCACTAGAACCCAAAACAATGCAAACCCGCATATTCGCCTCCTCAAGTATAAAGATGAATTCTTGGTGATCCAAACACTTTGATCACCTAAAAATAATCTCACAACAACTCTTCTATAGGAATGATATAGCAATGGAAAGCTCAAGTATGTGTGAGATAACAAGGATGTAATTTATGGTGAAAAACTCAAAGAATCACTTTTACAAAACACTCTTGAAAACTTTCCTTTTGATATGGAAGTATTAGCACTAAAACAAGTAGAGAAAACCTCTACAATAGATATGAAAAACTGGCTTTAAAACTCTCCAAAAATCTTATCTAAAAACAGCTCAAAGGAAACCTCTTTTATAGGCATCCAAAATCTGCCTGTTAGAGGCCAACTCAGCAGTTCAGACTGTTGACGGTCGACCGCCCGGCCGACCGCCAACGGTCGATTTTTCGACCGTTGGGAAGGTCGGTCGACCGCCAACTGGGCAATGGCCTAGCGGTCGACCGCCCGGTCAACCGGGCCATTTCCAGATAGCAGAAGCTCTCTGGCGGTCGACCGTGCGATCGACTGGCCCAACCTGTAAACATTTTGTGCACGTCGGTCGACCGCCGGTCGACCGACCTTTGTCTCGGTCTGCCGTGTGGTCGACCGGCAGAAGGCCAGAAAACAGTTTTGGGGATTTAAAAACTTGGTCTTTTTACTTCAATAAAATCCCATAAATTCTCTAAAAATATACAAAAATAAGTTCATTGATATTCTATGATATACAAACATGTTTGATCAAAAATCAAAATATATTACAATCATTTTGAACTATTTTTGTGACTTAGAAATTTTGGCTTAAAACAAAATCTGTATTTTTTCAAATTGATTTTTCCAAAACTTCTCCAAATACAAAAATAAGATATTTTAAACACTTTTAAAGCTTAGTGTGTATGGATATGATCCACTACACATATATGATGAAATATCTATGTTTTTGACAATAAGCACTAAAATGGTTTTGGTTAAAACACATGTATATATGAAACTCCAAAAATCAAAACGGTATTTTTCTAAAATGAAAACTCTTATGAAAACTCATATAAATCTTGTGTGTTTGTATATATGATACTTGAGCAATCCACCAACTAATCTATCTTTACATTTTATCTAAAAATAGAATCTTAACAAAACAAACCTAGACACAAGTCTTCTCTTAAAAAATCTTTACTGTAAAATCTTCTTCTTCTTCCTTGACTTGGTCCAAAACATGATCCAAAGAGCTAGACTCCTCTTGAGCACTTAATGTGGTCTTGATGCACAAGCTCTTGAATCAACACGTGCTAGCTCCAAAACTTGACTTGAAATCCTTTATTGAAGCTAAACACCTACTAAGATCTTGATCACATATCTGAGACTAATTAAACACAAGATTTTTAGTACTATAACTACATGAGTTAATCATCATCAAAACTAGAGTGATGGGCCTTTGGGCCAACAATCTTCCCCTTTTGATGATGACAAAACTCATAGAGTTATATATGCATGGATTAAAGTTAAGCTTCATAGAAGCTCCCCCTTAACTCATGCATAACAATAAACAATAAGATATTCAATAAAGTATATGAAACAAATAAATATATATGCATCAACAAGGTGAGAGAAACATGCATAAATCAAAAGTTCTTTTTCTCAAAAACCTTCTCCCCCTTTTTGTATAAACTTTCAAAATCATTCTCCCCATTTTATGAAAATATAAGATGCATAAACTCAATATATGCAAAAACTCAAATATGCATATATAAACTCAAAATCTTTCTCCCCCTTTTTGTCAATCATCAACAAAGGGGTAAAAAACAAATCAACAATAAAGATATATATGCGATATACATTCATGAAGAGGAAGACGCTAAGTTAGCTTCCCTACATACATGCATTACATGAAGAAGGGATGACAAACCCTAACTCACATAAAGTATAATATACAATGCATAAGTGGAGATGTGAAGCTTCCCCTACACACGTGTATCACATAAAGAAGAGATGTCAACCTCCTCAATATAAGATACACTCAACATAAATCTATATATAGAAGAGATGTTAAGCTCCCATTGCATATAGGCAATACATATCAAAATATTGTTAACACAAATTTTGATAATTACTCAAAGTAATAAAATAAATTTTGATATACCATTTGTAAATAAACAATACAAATTTTGAATTTTCTTAAATCAACAAATCAATTTGAGATATCATAAGATTTTGACACCATATGAAATAGGAAATTTGTGATACTAATTGAAATTGAAACATTCGTACATTTTGATACCAATGAAAATAAATATTTATATTTTGAACCAATAGAAATATATGATAAATTTTGATACCAAATAGGTAAAACATATTGATACCAATTGAAATTTAAACCCAATCGAAAATCGAAACATATTGATACCAATTGAAGTATATTGTAAATTTTGATATCAACAAAATACCAATTGAAAATAATGTATAAGCTTATAAAAATACCAATTAAGATACCAATTGAAATCAAGATTTAATTCAAGCTCAGCATAAACATACTTTGTGCTTTAAACATGTAATTATATTGTAAATCAAGCACAAATAAATCATATATATTTATGAAAAGAAAATACTAATAGAAATTGATATTATTTGAAATTTAAAGCATACATATATAGAAAACAAATTATGAGTATACAAAAAAATATCAATTGTAAAACCAATTGAAAATATGCTGAGAAGCAAGTGTATAACTTATAAAGATCCACCCTTTTCATGCACAAGATAAAAGATTTTCTAATAACGCTTACAAGGTATGGTCGCCCATCCATTCGCCCTTTAGGGGTTGGTAGGGTTTTCAAAAATAAGAGTTTGAAAATATTTTTATTGTGAAAATACTACCAAATGAAGAATAAATAACTAGTTAATTTTTGAAAAACTAGTTAAAAATCCTTCAAACAAGGAAACAAAACGTATTATCTCATGAAATATACTAAATACACAAAGGTTGACATTTGAAATCTATAAAGCTGAAAAATGATCATGAAATAAAGTCATGAATAAACAAATGAAGTGTGAGTGCACAAGAATTATGTAATTAGCATTTTCATGAAAATAATCAATAAGGCTTAAAACAAACATGAATATTATTTTATCAAACAAATATGAAAATCATAAAGATTTTATTTTTCATTAAAAAACAAACTTCAAGGTATATGTATGATTTATCCAAAGCTAAAAATATGCATGCATATCTCAAACATAAAAATAGTCCATAATAGAATTTTGCATGAAAAGTAAATAACTTAAGGGTATACATGTATATTTATTAGATTTGGATAAAAATACATATACATGAAGTAAAACATGCACAAGGATAGGCAAAACAAGTGTAAATGAGGAAATCATCAAAACTAGGTTATACATGTACATGTAATGAGTACAAATGAGCAATTAAGTGCAAATATATATGAATTAAATATTACTCACTACTTGTACAAGTATATACACAAGTTTTGATAAGAACTATATCTAAACAAGTATTTACCACAAGAAGCACAAAACATGAATATTTTAACAAAAACTAAAACATGCTAAAAAACATCAAATATAAAAACATGTAAATTAAAATAGGAGTTTAGAGATAGTTATCAAACTAAATGCACTATTCTCTAAGTCTCCAAAATATGGTGGTCCTTCCACCAAACTTTCTTGATAGCGGTGCATCAATTTATAGTGCTCGTTTGATCCCATGCATCCACCACCAAGGCACCAACCCTCTCACGTCATGTGAGAGCCCACACCTACATCAAACACACAAGGTGGGGATTTGGATACCCATTTTCTTTTGGGTCCACGGGGGTTAGTCTTATTCGGAACCCAAACATTTTTATTAGCAAAATTTATATGATTTATCTTATCAAAATAAAACTTTGCTAAATGGCCTTGCGGCTGCAATGTGTACATTTGTGCACTCTAAAATGCACATGAGAGTGAGTGTGATCATGATGGACAAAATGTGCATATGTGTGTCGTGGGTGATGTGCATATACATGTGGAGCTTGTTTCCTTTGAAACAAGGTTTCCAATTTTGAATGATTGAATGCACAATTGCTCAAAGTTGAGCTCAAACAATTTATTCTATTTTTTAAACCTTTAAACTCATTTTGATCAATGGTAGTAGCATGAAATGCATGATCAACAATCTTTCTTTTTAGGAACATTTTTCTTTTCTTTTGAAACAATTTTTTTCAAAGAGTTATTTTCTTCCAAAGCAATCTCTTTTTGTTTTTCCACCAAACTAATTTTATTTTTCAAAGAATTATTTTCTTCACAAAGATTATTTAATTTTGAAGATAAGGAAATGTTCTTCTTTTTCAAGAAATCATTTTCTTTTGAAACACATGCAAGTTTATTTTGAAATGAATCTTTTTCTACCAAAATAGAATCATATTTATTTTTCAATTTCTTGTTATCCTTTTTAAGCATGTCATACTTTTCAAGAAGTTGTTGACAAAAAGATGCAAGTTCATTATAAGACATATCAACATCCTCTTCTAACTCGGATTCGAAGTTTATCGCAAAGGGGTTATCCCTTTAGACCATGTAGCATATGTTGAAAGCATTACTTCCATCATCCGAGTAGCTCCCCGCATAATGTTGCTCTTGTTCGTCAAGGGAGACAATAGTGTTCCATACTATAAAAGCCGAATCAAAGTTAGAAACCCTACATAGATAATCATCACTTAAGGTTGACTTTAAAGCATGATGGCTTTTGAGTTAGCCTCAAGATACTTGCTATTATTAAAATATGAATTCTTAATGGTAGCAAGATAAACATGAATCCCTAGGCCTTTGAGGTACAAAGACATCTTAACTTTCCAAGTTTGGATGTTAAGAATGTCAAAAGTGGGAGGTGACATGAAATCCATGTGTGTGTACAAATATGCTGATTAGCTATAAATGAGGATCTTTAACTCCAGGTTATTAGACCCAAATCAAGAGCACTTGGCTCTGATACCAATTGAAATCACCTAGAGGGGGGAGAATAGGTGACTAGCTAATCTAATGATGAATTAATGCGGAATTAAAATTATTTATGCAAACTAAAATTATTATGCACAACACACTAAGTATAACACAAGAGTGTAGCCGAATTCCCCATGAAGGGCTCTGGACTATCTCCTCAAGATTCCTCTAGATAAGAGTTGAGGTGCCGCTATAACTCTCTTGGTTGAATACAAGTGTGAGCAAACAATCCCCAAGCATATATCAATTATAAGCACAAGTATATTAAGTAAGTAATGAATATGAACAATAAGAGCATGCAAGAAATAAAGACAAGTGAGAGATAGAGAGAGCAATCACAAATACGAGAGATTTGTTTCGAGGTTCGAGCACCCTTGCTCTACGTCCCCGCCTTCAACACTATGAAGAATTTCTACTAGAATCGATCCCACCGGATCACTCATTGCCGCAACACTTACAAGTGAGTTCACACTAGAACTCTTTTGGACTCTTTAGTCCCTCTCTTGCTCCCGCAATAACAACACATGCAAGTACATTAGCTTGCCGAGGCCGCACCTCTACACCGAGTTCTCACTAGAACCCGAAACAATGAGAACCCCAAGTCCTACTCCTTAAGTACAAAGATGAACTCTTGGTGATCCAAACACTTTGATCACCTAAAAATAATCTCACAACAACTCTCCTATAGGAATGATATAGTAATGGAAAGCTCAAGTACGTGTGAGAAAACAAGGATGGAATTTGCGGTGAAAAACTCAATGAATCACTTTTACAAAACACTCTTGAAAGCTCTCTTTTGATATGGAAGTATTAGAACTAAAATAAGTGGATAAAACCTCCAAAATAGATAGGAAAACTGGCTTTGAAACTCTCCAAAAATCTTATCTAAAACAGCCCAAAGGAAACCTCTTTTATAGGCATCCAAAATCTGCCCGTTGGAGGCCAACTCAGTAGTTCAGACTGCTGACGGTCGACCGCCCGGTCGACCGCCAACGGTCGATTTTTCGACCGTTGGGAAGGTCGGTCGACTGGCCGGTCGACCGCCAACTGGTCAATGGCCTAGCGGTCGACTTCCCGGTCGACCGGGCCATTTTTAGATAGCAGAAGCTCTCTGGCGGTCGACTGTGCGGTCGACTGGCCCGACCTGTGAACGTTTTATGCACGTTGGTCGACCGCCCGGTCGACCGACCTCTGTCTCGGTCGACCGTGTGGTCGACCGGCAGAAGGCCAGAAAACAGTTTTGGGGATTCAAAAAACTTGGTCTTTTTATTTCAATAAAATTCTATAAATTCTCTAAAAATATACAAAAATAAGTTCATTGATATTCTATAATATACAAACATGTTTGATCAAAAATCAAAACATATTATAAACATTTTGAACTATTTTTGTGACTTAGAAATTTTGGCTTAAAACAAAATCTGTATTTTTTCAAATTGATTTTTCTAAAACTTCTCCAAATACAAAAACAAGATATTTTAAATACTTTTAAAGCTTAGTGTGTATGGATATGATCCACTATACATATATGATGAAATATCTATATTTTTGACAATAAGTACTAAAATGGTTTTGATTAAAACACATGTATATATTAAACTCCAAAAATTAAAACGGTATTTTTCCAAAATGAAAACTCTTTTATGAAAACTCATATAAATCTTGTGTGTGAGTGTATATGATACTTGAGCAATCTACCAACTAATCTATCCTTTACATTTTATCTAAAAACAAAATCTTAATAAAACAAACCTAGGTACAAGTCTTCTCTTGAAAAATCTTCACTTGAAAATCTTCTTCTTCTTTCTTGACTTGGTTCAAAACATGATCTAAAGAGCTAGACTCCTCTTGAGCACTTGATGTGGTGTTGATGCACAAGCTCTTGAATTAACAAGTGCTTGCTCCAAAACTTGACTTGAAATCTTTTGTTGAAGCTAAACACCTACTAAGATCTTGATCACATATCTGAGACTAATTAAACACAAGATCATTAGTTCTATAACTACATGAGTTAATCATTATCAAAACTAGAGTGATGGGCCTTTGGGCCAACAAATGTTTGACCCACGGTGTTTGAAATATCACTCAATACCTATAATTTTAGCCCTATATAAATACTAAGAATATGATATGATATTGTTAAGATTTGTGCAAATAAATAGTCCCACATTGGCTGGACAATGGGATGATCTTGGGTATATAAGGATTTGGGCTACTCTACCAGAAGGCTAGTCTTTTGGGATGGTATCCAGAGTCCTTACAAATGGTATCAAAGCCATGCCCCAAACTTAGTCGTGTGTGGAAGATCCCCCAAGAGTGGATGACGTAGTCTCGGGCGCATGCCCAAGCAGGGGTGCAGTGAAAGACACAGTGCAGCGCAGCGAAAAAGCGCAGGCACATGCACAGACACATGTGTAGTGAAAAGCACAGTGCAGTGCAGTGCAGCGAAAAGGGCGCAGGTGCAAGCGCAGGCACAGAGGGGGGATTGTTAAGATCTGTACAAACAAATAGTCCCTAGCTAGACAAAGGGATGTCCTTGAGTATATAAGGATTTGGGGCTACTCCACCCAGGAGGCTAGTCTTTTTTGGGATGGTACCCGAGTCCTTACAAAATTGTTAGTAAACAATCTGTTTGCTCTGATACCAATTGTTGAAAATAATCTGTATGCTGTAATATTAATTGTTGTCAGTGCAGCGGAAGCAACCCCACAAGATCTGCTAGGGCGACTTGAAGAAGAGAAGAAGAAAATATTTCAAAACAAGAAAGCCAACACAAAATATAATGTGGTTCTACCGATTAAACAGATCGTGTGTATGCCCACGGAAGAAGGGGGAGAAACTTTATTAACTTTGGAAATGTACATTGAGAATTACTTACACCTCACGCTGAGAAGAATACAAGTCCTTGATGGCCGCCAAGAATAGCGAAAACCTTGTGGCTAAGCTTCTCTCACGAATTTCTCACCTAGATGAATTACACCCGTAGGAATTACAAATTCATAGGATTCTTGGATACATTATGAATCACATTGAAGGCTACCTCCTATGGGTTATTTATACACCATAGAACTTTCTTAATTCTAAATAAACTTCATCAATACGAACCAATCACGCCTCAGAAAAAAAAATCGAATCCAACTCGGACTCAAAACAGATCCAGAAAAGGAAACTACCATATCCGACATTAGTCGACTAGGTCAGGGTATTAGTCGACTAATACCATGTATTAGTCGATTAGGCCCAAATGCTAGTCGACTACTCTGATAAATCTGAGAACCCCCAACTCTCTGTTGGCCAAGCTAGTCGACTATACAATGTATTAGTTGACTAATCCTTGAGATTATTCGACGATGCCTAGTACTAGTCGACTACTCCTGTGCACAGATTCTTGTACACGTTCATTATTTGATCTTTGAAGTTTTGTCTACCTTCACGACATATTCAATATCACAATTTCTAACAGATATAACTAAAATGATACTAGATATTGTCAATACAGCAAGATGAAATGGCAGGGAAACAACCAATATTGCCAATTCTGGTACTTGGCAACATCGATGCTTAGATTTCAAGCCATGGTTTGGCCTACATTGTCCAACACAAACTCTGCATTGCAATTAACTTGTGACACTACTAATAATCTCTTGATTATATATGCTTCAATATTGGCAACAATTTACAAATTGCCCATCACAAAATTTCATGCTTGAACCAAAAATTCTAGCATCATTGTTTAAACCACAAAATTTAGCAAATTCCACAAAAGATTGAGAAGATCGCACCTGAACCGATTGGAAAGCCGCAAGACGCAAGCAAACATACTGCAGCAAGCACCCATGTCCAGCACTAAGCACAAACCTACCCCTATTTGAGCCAGCACGGATTCTTTGAATTATAGCGCATGACATGCCAGTACAAAATGTAGCCCTCCTCGGTCATGACCAGCGCCATTCCGGAGTGCACGGCCTGCGCATTCTGGGCCGAGTCCACGACGAGGATCCGGACGTTGTGACGCCTGCCGGTCCACCGAGCTCCGGAAAAACGTATCATCTTCCAACTTGTGCCTGATCAAAGGCCCATCAGGATGTGCTCCAGTGAGCTCGTCAGCCCATGAGAGCTTGCAGTCACTACTACAGGTTTTGATTTTCGCTCGTTTGATGGCTGGTGTATATGGGTGAAAGAGGTTTTGGTTGAGGTTTTTGATGGGGAAGGAGAGTGTGAGGGTGATGAGAGAGGAAAGAGGAGAGAGCCATGCCGAGAACTGAGAGCGAGATTTGTGCCGTGTTTTGTAGCTGGGAGAACACGTGGAGAAGAGAAGATTGCCGCGAGGCAGCAAAGGAGTGAATCGGTGAAAGTTTTGGTTTTAGGCTTTTAATTCAAGAAAGAGCCCATGAGTCAAAATAATCTATATGTTGGACCATCTCAATTCTAAAGGTCCAAAGGAGTTAAAAACCTACAGAGAAGCCCAGGTCGATGTGGTAACATATCCATCTCGTCTCTCGCTAATCTGCAACTTGAGTAGTTGCTATCCACGGGCGGAATTACTAGTTGGCTGGGTCGAGCTACAGTCCATACCAATTTCCATGTTTAGGCCTTGACCCTCGGTTTATTAAAGCCCAACCCAGCTCACAGTCGATTGAAATTTGAAGCCACAACCGTGAGCCATCGTCCACTCGTCCTCAGATTTTTCCTCTCGATCAAAATCTTCTTTTTATCTAATGATTCTTCTTTTATATTGCTGCTCTGCTCTGCTCTGCTCTGAATTTTTTATGTTATATTGATTCAAACGTTCTTTTACTATCATAGATTATCATGTCACAAATAAATCTTCTTTTACTTTTTTAAGAAAAGCGACGAGCCTCCTTCCACGTTACAAAGACTCGAACCTAGGAAAGTTGAGGAGCAACCTCCTTCCACATCTCAACTTCCTTTGAATGAGAATGAGTCCATTTCTATAGAGCATGATTCGAGAAAATGTCGTCCAATATCAGCATACGATGAAAATCAGTGTGATGGTATTCAAAGGGCGTATATTAGTTTGGGCATCACTACCGTATAGATGTATTTAATGCTACCATTGATTTTGAACTTACTTCTTTAAATAGTAGATTCTCTGAGCAAGCAACAAAGCTCCTCATCCTTAGCTCGACGTTGAATCCTATTAATCACTTCAAATCATTTAAAGTTGATGATGCTTGCACTCTGATAAAAAAAATTCTATTCTCAAGCTTTCACTACTGCTCACTTTAGAGACTTGAGAAGACAGTTGACACATTTTGAGCATAACGTTGTCCGTGATGAAGCATTTCAGAATATGTCTTCTCTTTCAGAGTTATGTCGAAAATTGATTGAAACAAGAAAGGCAGCAAACTTTTTCTTAGTTGATAGATTGATCAGGCTTGTGTTGACTCTTCTTGTTTCCACGGCGACTACTGAACGGGCATTTTCTGCATGAAAATCGTGAAAACAACTCTTCGAAAACAAAATGGGCAATGAGTTTCTTGCCGATTCCATGATCATCAAAATTGAAAAAGAACTTGCTAGGAATATTGGTTTGGATTTGATAATTGATGAATTCAACTCCTTGAAGGATCGAAAGGTTTAACTTAAGTAATGGGGGGATTGGACAAATTGACATATTTTAGTTTTCTTTTGGCAAATTTTGTATACAATAGAGATTGTGATATAAAATCTCTCTTTTATTTTGAAACTTTTTATGTACATTTTTTTAAGCATATGTTATAAAAGATTGTAGCTCACTCTAAAATTTATTCCTGGTTCCACCCCTGTTGCTTCTCATATATAAGAAAAATTGAAATATATTTTACTCGTATGAAATAGATAGACTAAAATGTTGTCAATTTTGTTGTGTAATTGCCATTGGTACCTACGAACTAATCATTTTGCCGCGTGGTATGTTTGCAGGCACAGAAGGTGTTTGCTCTCTCGCCTGAAAGAAAATCTAAACCAGGTAAATTATTACCGCCATGAGCCATGATAGCTCATATTTCCTTTTGTTAAGTCCTCTGTATAACTAAATGAATCTCTTTACTTTCTCCTATTTAATCCTTGATGCATGGTTTGTCAGTATGAGGGATATATCTGCAATCAAAAGCAGTATATATCTTTTTTTTACTAAAAAAAAAAAAGCAGTATATATTTTGCTCATCAGCTATTTCACTATAGTTACATTATTGAAGAATTAGATCGTCTGTTCTTTAAGAAATCCCATTGATCATTCACGTGGCTGGAACAGAAGATTAGCAAGCCAAATTAAGTGTTAATTCCAATGAAAATTTGTTTGATACCCCTCAGACAAAGTATCCTAATATATTTCTGTTGAGAGAGACGGCAAAAATAGGAGATAGGGTTTTTTAAACACTATGACATGACTTCGGTAATCTAAGCGGTCGACCGACATGCACAAGGTTTGGATCGGTTGACCGCTTGGTCGATCGATGTTACACGAGGAAGAGGAACCCAGTTGGGTCCATCGACCGCCCGATCGACCGACATTTCCAGTAAGTCCTGCAATGACGGAGGACTTTGCGTGGTCGACCGGGCGGTCGACCACACACTTGGGTCGGTTGACCGGCCGGTTGACCAATAGTCGGGTCAGAACTGATTCTGACCCGACCTGGAGCTGTTTTTTGGGGATTTCTTCTCCTCTCTATAAATAGAGAATGTAACTCATTTTTAGGGTTTAGGGAAATGGTTGATTTCTGGTGAGAGTTCTTGAAAGAACCAATTGTAATCCTCTTGTATCTTGTATAAATCATCAATATATCTCTCTTCTACCCAGGGGACGTAGCCATCTTTCCGAACCTCGTAAATCTTAGTCTCCCTCTCTTTGTGTGTGTGTCTGTGATCTAAGATTTGTATTCTTGATATTCTCTAGTCCCAATAAGTGGTATCAGAGCTCTAGACAGCGCTTGGGCTACATTTGGAAGGTTGAATTTTCGAGATCTGAAGCTTTTGTTGGATAGAAATCAGATTTTTATTGAATAAAAGTCAATTTTTTATCGGATTGGATCTGGTCTACAATTGTTTGGTAGATTGAATCTTTAGTTTGAAACTTGGATCTTTGAGATTGAAAGCTTCGGTTAGATAAAAATCAGAATTTTATCGTATTGGATCTCATTTCAAGCTTTTGTGAAGAGATCAATTGGAAACTCTTCTTAGGGTTTCAATTGGAGGTAAAAATCTAATATTTGTCATTTGCATTTTCATTCTACAGTAGTTTTCATTTGTGTAGTTGTGGGATTTGGAGAAATGATTGGAGAAATATCCAGTGAGAGTGATTCTTTTGTAGTAAAGAATATTTAGAATGTTCATCATATGAATATAGATGTATTGAAGTTTGATGGCACAAACAATTTTGAATTGTGAAGATACGAGGTAATGGATGTGTTGAATGCACAGAATTTAGAGGATACTCTTGAGCGTCAAGAGAGACCTACAGAAGTAGATGAGAAGCTTTAGAAGAAGATGAATAGGTTAGCGTGTGGCGTCATTAGGTCTTGCTTAACACAAGATCTAAAGTATGATGTGAGGAATGAGACTTCTGCGAAGTCGATTTGGGAGATTCTAGCGAGCAAATACTTAACGAAGAGCGTCGAGAACCGCTTGCATTTGAAGAGGAGACTTTATCATTTCCAGTTGAAAGGTGTATCTCCATTAGTGATCACATTAATAACTACACGAAGCTTCTCATGCATTTGACAAATTTGGATATAGTGATCGAGGATAAAGATAAAGCGTTAATACTATTGAGTTCTCTCCTCGATAAGGGATATGAGACCTTTGTACTTACCTTGATCAATGGGAGGACATCCCTTAGCTACAGTGAGGTGATCACTGCTCTTGTGAACCTTGAATTGAGGAGGAAGGACAAGGTGTGTTCTACCAGTGACACATCGGTAGAGGCATCGACCACGAGAGGAAGTAGTTCAAATCGAAAAAGAGAAAATCAGCAGAAATCTAATTAGAAGCCCATGAATGGTAATCACGAATTGGAGAAGGGTAAGTGTGCCTTCTGTAAAAAGAAAGGAAACAGGAAAACTGATTGTCCAAAGCTCAATAAGTCAGAGAAGGAGTCACGATCAGAGGCCAATGTTGTGAGGTCAAATGGTAATGATTCTGACTCTTCTTGCTTTCCACTTTCTATTACACAATCAGGTTGTCATTTAGATGCGTCCGAGTGGGTATTGGATACAGACTCTACCTACCACATTTGTCCCAGTAGGAGTTATTTCTAGCTTCAAGGAGCTGGATGGCAGTTTGAAATCTATGGAGATGATCACACATGCCAGTTGGCTGGTAAGGGTACAGTTCGTATCAGGATGTATGATGGGACATTGAGAGAGTTGAAGAAGGTGAGATATATTCCCAGTATGACGAAGAATATAATCTCGGTTAGAGCTTTGGAAGAGTTAGGCCTCAAACGGACTCTTGGAGAAGGAATTCTCAAGATGTCTAGCGACTTGCTGGTTGTTCTGAAGAGCATTAGATGCAATAATTTGTACTACTTGATGGGTAGTGCAATTACTAGATTGGCATCTATAGGATATTTGGATGACGACTCTACCAGATCATGGCACAGTGGGCTTGGATAAGTTGGCTTAAAGCCAGATTAAGCATTGGGAGTTGCATCGACTTGCCGTTTGAAAGCACGAGACAGTTGTGTTCTGGACAAGAAGAAGGTGAATTCGACATCGATACTCACCATTTGTATGGTCTTCTTGAGTTGGTTCACGTGGATGTTTAGGGTCCTACCAAGAATGCATTACTTGAAGGCCATATGTACTTTATCTCTATTTTAAATGATTATTCTAGGTGTTGTTAGTTATACCCGATGAGACAAAGAGTTGAAGCCCTAGAGTTGTTGGTGAAGTGAAAGGAGCTGATGGAAAATCAGACAGGTAGGAAGATAAAGGTGCTCCAGTATGATCATGTTGAGGAGTACAAGAATTATTTCTTGCAATTTAGCCAGAACAAAGGTATTATTACCCACTTCACAAATGGGAAAGATAGTGTAGCCAAAGAGATGAACCGTGCATTGCTGGAGAAGGTTCAGTATTTGTTGTCTAATGCATCATTGGACAAATCATTTTGGCTGAGGAGATTGTGTATACTAGTCATCTCTTGAATAGATTACCGACGACTACGATAGGAGGTAAGACTCTGTTACGCCCCATTTTCCAAAATACGTTGAAGCGGAGACGTGACGAGAGTCGACGAACACGAGGAAATTACCCCACGTATACACGGTAAGCTTAAAATGACCTGAACAAATTATATAAATCAACAATAAAGACAATAAGGCCACTACAATAATACATATAATGTTTTTCACACATGATAATTCCATTCTACGAATAAATCAAATAGAATAAAGTAGAGTCCAGATGATATTTAGAATCGAATAAAAATCAACAGGATAAAAAGAAGACATGAACTGTACCAAAGAATCTGGTGATCGAGCAAAAGAGACTATGTACTTGTCAGATACACATGATCTCCTTAAATACTTGCTCAGTAAAAAAAATACCATATACTGTAAGATCACCTAGAGGGGGGGTGAATAGGTGATGGCTAATCTAATGGTCACTTATGAACAAATAATGCGGAATTAAAACTAAGTTGACCAAATTAAACTTCTTTTAATTGAACACTTATGTATAACACAAGAGTGTTGCCGAATTCCCCTTGCGAGGCTCTGGACAAACTCCTCTAGATTCCCTTGAATGGGTTGAGGTGCCTCGTTGGCTCTCTTGGTTGAATACTAGTGTTAATAACAATCCCAAGCAAGTATAGCAATAATGAGCACAAAGGTATATCATGCATATAAGAGATAAAGACTATAAAGTAATGCAAGATATAAGTGAGACAAAAAGAGTAAGAGAGCAAGAGTGAGCAATCGCAAACACAAAGGGTTTGTTTCGAGGTTCGAGCACACTTGCTCTACATCCCCGCCTTCGACACACGAAGGATTTCCACTATGCACGATCCAACCGGATCTCTCCTTGGTGCCGCAACACCTACAAGCCCTCGGACTCCCAAAGTCCCTTACACACCACAAGCCCACCGGCTCGTCAAGGCCGCACCTCGTACAACAAGTCCGCACCCGAACTCAAAACACCGTGAGCACACTTGCCCGCTTCCTCAAATACAAAGAAAGATCTTGGTGATCTAAACACTTGATCACCTAACAAAACTCTCACTACAACACTCCTATAGGATAGATATAACTATGGATGCTCAAGTGTAGTATGAGAAATCAAGGAAAGAACTTTGATGGAAAACTCAAGAAATCACAATAAACACTCTCTTGATAAAATCCCTTTTGATAGGAAATATTGGCACTCTATTTTGTGGAGAAAACTCTGCTAAAAGAATGAAAATAACTGGACAAAAGCTCTCCTAAAATCTGGGCTCAAAACAATGACAAAACCCCCTTTTATAGAGGCCAGAAAAATCTGACCATTGGGCTCTGTCAGAGCTGCCGGTCGACCGGTCCGGTCGACCGCCAACGGTCAAGAATCCGACCGTTGGAGCCTCCGGTCGACCGGCCCGGTCGACCGCGCACCTGGAGCAGAGAATTACTTCTCTGTCGGTCGACCGGTGCGGTTGACCGAAATTTCCAGAGAGCAGACTCTCTGAAGCGGTCGACCGGCACGGTCGACCGTTCTCCAGTGCACACAGGCGTGCACGTCTGTGCACGTCCGGTCGACCGACCCGGTCGACCGGCCACTGTCAGTTCTGAAAAATCAGAACTGCCAGAACCAGAAAATTTTGGGATTTAAAGATTGGTCTTTTTGGCTTAATAAAAAATCCCATAAATACTTAGAAATTCTACAAAAAATAGTTTTATAATATAGAAACATGCTTGCACAAAATCAAGGCATGTTATTAAAGATTTGACTATTTTTGTAACTTGAAAATATTGGCTCATAATAAAAACTGTTTTTCTAAAACAACATGTTTTTCCAAATTTTCATCAAATACAAAAACAAGATATACTTTAAAGCATAGTGTGTATGGATATGATCCACTACACAATCAAGATGAAATATCTAGTTTTTGACATAAAGCACTAAACTTGGTTTGGTTAAAGGATATATATATAAGAGATTACCAAAACCCAAAGTAGATATTTTGTCATAAGGAAAATCTTATCAAATACAAAAACAAGATATACTTTAAAGCATAGTGTGTATGGATATGATCCACTACACAATCAAGATGAAATATCTAGTTTTTGACAATAGGCTCTAAGCATGGTTTTGGATATAAGATATGTAAACTTGAAATACCAAGAACCAAATAGAATTTTGTCACAATGAAAGTCTTTTCTTAACAAGAAAATCTTTTATGAAATGAAATTTTTATCATGAAAATAATTCTATCAAGAGTGTGTGTGTGATATGACTTGAGCAATCCACCAACTATTCTATCCTTTACATTTTAACTAAAACAAAAACAAAATCTTATATCTAGACACAAGTCTTCATCTTCTTGAAGTCTTCCCTTGAAGGCTTCTCATCTTCTTGACTTGGTCCAAGCTTGATCCAAAGCTCCTTGGATCAACCCGTGCTAGCTCCAAATCTTGACATTTAATCCTTTGTTGAGCTTTGCACCTACTAAGATCTTGATAAGGAATCTGTCACTAATTAAACAAGATCATTAGCAAATATAACTACATGAGTTGATCATCATCAAAACTAGAGTGATAGGCCTTTGGGCCAACAATCTCCCCCTTTTTGATGATGACAAAACTCATTAAGTTATATATGCATGGATTAAAGTAAAGCTTCAAAGAAGCTCCCCCTTAACTCATGCATCACTAGAAATAAATAGATATGACATTAAAGCACATAAATATGTATGCAAATGAATGCACAAATCTTTTTCTCAAGTTATTGCTATGCATGAGTAAAAGCACAAGTATAAAAACTCAAAATCTCAAAATCTTTCTCCCCCTTAAGTAAGGAACAAATACTTCTCCCCCTTAAGGAAATCATGCATATAACTCAAATACTTCTCCCCCTTTTTGTCAATCATCAATAAAGGGTTCAAAGTTCAAATCATCAAACAAATTTTCTCCCCCTTTTTGTCAAAAATAAGGAAATCAAGGAGGGTAAAATCAAATCAATCAATAAGATTTATATGCGATATACATTCATGAAGAGGAAGACGCTAAGTTAACTTCCCTACACATATGCATTACATGAAGAAGGGATGACAAGCCCTAACTCACATAACACATATTATGTAATGCATAAGAGGAGATGTGAAGCTCCCCCTACACACGTATATCATATAAAGAAGAGTTGTCAAGCTCCTCAATTTATAATATACTCAACATGAATCCATATGTAAGAGAGATGTTAAGCTCTCCTTGCATATAGGAAATACAAATCAAAAATTTTGATTATTATTATTATTCTTTTATCAAAACTAAATTTTGAACTTTTCTCAATAAAACAAATTTTGAACCAATCATAATTTGTAATTTTGATACCAATAGATAATAGCACTTGAAGATGTGTGATATCAAGTTATCATAGCAAAATCTTTTATTGTTTCAAACATATTGATATCAATTGTAATTATATAGCAAATTTGAAGTTGAAGCATATAGATACCAAATGAAAAATCTAAAATAAAATCTTTTTATTTTCCATAAGCTTATGCATAGTTAATATAAGGTGTTAACTTAACTTCGCATAAACTTTTGTGCTTTAAGAATGTAAATCAATTGTAAAGCAAGCACATGGAAATCATATATATGTATGTGAATAGATAAGACAAATTTGAAAATTAGGGCATACATATATAGGAACCAAAATGTGAGTAATATACCAATTGTAAAATTAACACTGTAAATCATGTATATACTCATAACCAAAAATTGGTAGGTTTAAAAGATAGTTATGTCTAAGCACTACCAAATTTGAAGAATAAATAACTAGTTATAAATAATTTTTGAAAAACTTAGTTAAAGATCCTTCAAAAAAAATGAAATCATATGTTATTCATGAATTATACTAAATACATACAAGTTTAAGCACTCATAGTCCATAAAGCTCAAAAATTATCTTTTATCATAAAAGATGAGTGTTCAAAGGTTATGTAAATGGTATTTTCATGAAAATAGAAAGTGAAGCATGAATCTCATGAAAATCTTATTTTTCATCTTAAAGCAAATCATATATTTTTCATAAAGCATTGCTAAATACATAAAGATTTAATCACTCATGGTCTATAAAGCTCAAAATATTTTGTATCATAAAGATGAGTGTTCAAAAGATCATGTAAATAGCATTCTTATGAAAATAGTCATTCAAGCTCAAAAAGATCATAAATCACATTTTGTTTTACACATGTTTTAATCTTTAATACAAATCAAAATCATGAAAAATCATTTTTTTAATTATTTATTTAAAATACTAATCTTCATGGTATATGTATGATTTATCCAATTCTAACAATATGCATACATATCCCAAATATGAAAAGAGTCCAATATATATTGCATGAAGGCAAATGACTCAAGGGTATACATGTATATTTATTAGATTTGAATTAAACACACATATACATGAAGTAAGATCAAAGATAGGCATAACAAGTATAAATGACCAAATCATCAAAACTAGCCTATACATATGCATATAGTGGATACAAATGAGCATGAAGTTCAAATATATATGAGTCAATTGTAGTTCACTATTCATATATGTATAAATGCAAGTTTTGACACATTCTACATTTAAGCATGTAAATACCACATGAAGCACATAAAATCTAAAATATGAACATGCTATGAATGATATTAAGAAAATAAAAGCATGTACATAAATAAAATAGGAGTTTAGAAATTTTTACCAACTCCGAAGCTCCATAGCATGGTGGTCTTTCCCACCAAAATTTCCTTGATAGCAATGCATCCAAAAGTTTGTCCATCATGTCCATTGCATCCGCTATCAAGGCACCAATCCTCTCACGTTTTGTGAGAGCCCTCACCTACATCAAAATCAAAGGGTGGGGGTTTTGGTACCCATACTTTCTTGGGTCCTTTAGGGTTAGCTTTATTGTAAGGATCCCAAAATCTTTTATACTTAGCAAAATATAAATGAGATTTCTTATCAAAATAAAATTTTGCTAAATGGCCTTTGCGGCCACAATGTGTACATACGTACACCTTAGTATGCTTATGAGTGGGAGTGTGAGCATGATGTGCATCATAAGCATATGCATGATGTGAATGTGCATTAGTATGAGGAACTTGTTTCTTTTGAAACAAGGATTCCAATCTAGTATGATTGAATGCACATGAACTCAAATTAGAGCTCAAATTATCAATTTTATTTTTCAAATTTTTAATCTCATTTTGATCAATGTGTGCATGAGAAGCATGATGAGATATATGAACAATTTTCTTTTTCTTTTTACAAACATTTTCCTTTTCATTTTCACAAATTTTTCTTTTTAAAGATTTATTTTCTTGAAAAATAACTTCCTTTTGTTTTTCCACCAAATCAATCTTATTTTTCAAAATAGTGTTCCCTTCACATAAAACATTCAATTTAGACATTAAGGAAATATTCTCATTTTTCAAATCCTCATTTTCTTTTTCTAAACATGCAAGTTTATTTCTAAAAGAATCATTTTCTACATGCATGCAATCAAATTTCTTTTTCCAACTTTCATTATCTTTTTCTAAGCATGCAATGTTATTTCTATATGAGTCATTTTCCTTATGCATGCAAGCAATTTTCTTTTTCAAATTTTTATTATTCTTTTTAATCATGTCATATTTCTCAAGCAATAATTGGCAAAATGTATTAAGCTCATCATATGACATATTAACATCCTCATCCTCGGATTCGGAGTTTACCTCAAGGGGGTCATCCCCTTGGACCATAAAGCATGCGTTGGAGGTGTCGCTTCCAACGTCCGAGTCACTCCCCGCATAGTACAGATCTTTTTCGCCGAGGGAGGTGATGATGTTCCATACTACAAAAGCCGATTCAACATTAGAAACCCTAGATAAATAATCATCATTTAGGGTTGACTTGATAGCATGAAGGGCTTTTGCATTAGCCTCAATGTTCTTACCATTTAAGCAATATTCTTTATTAGTTGTGGCAAGATATACACTAAGGCCAAGTCCTTTGAGGAACAAAGACATCTTAACCTTCCAAATTTGGATGTTAAGGATGTCAAAGGTGGGTGGAGACATGAAGTCCATGGTGTGTGTACAAAATATTGTGATTAGCCTAAAAGTAGGATCTTTAACTCTAGGTTGTTAGACCCAATATCAAGAGCACTTGGCTCTGATACCAATTGTAAGATCACCTAGAGGGGGGGTGAATAGGTGATGGATAATCTAATGGTCACTTATGAACAAATAATGCGGAATTAAAACTAAGTTGACCAAATTAAACTTCTTTTAATTGAACACTTATGTATAACACAAGAGTGTTGCCGAATTCCCTTTGCGAGGCTCTGGACAAACTCCTCTAGATTCCCCTTGAATGGGTTGAGGTCCTCGTTGGCTCTCTTGGTTGAATACTAGTGTTAATAACAATCCCAAGCAAGTATAGCAATAATGAGCACAAAGGTATATCATGCATATAAGAGATAAAGACTATAAAGTAATGCAAGATATAAGTGAGACAAAAAGAGTAAGAGAGTAAGAGTGAGCAATCGCAAACACAAAGGGTTTATTTCGAGGTTCGAGCACACTTGCTCTACATCCCCGCCTTCGACACACGAAGGATTTCCACTATGCACGATCCAACCGGATCTCTCCTTGGTGCCGCAACACCTACAAGCCCTCGGACTCCCAAAGTCCCTTACACACCACAAGCCCACCGGCTCGTCGAGGCCGCACCTCGTACAACAAGTCCGCACCCGAACTCAAAACACCGCGAGCACACTTGCCCGCTTCCTCAAATACAAAGAAAGATCTTGGTGATCTAAACACTTGATCACCTAACAAAACTCTCACTACAACACTCCTATAGGATAGATATAACTATGGATGCTCAAGTGTAGTGTGAGAAATCAAGGAAAGAACTTTGATGGAAAACTCAAGAAATCACAATAAACACTCTCTTGATAAAATCCCTTTTGATAGGAAATATTGGCACTCTATTTTGTGGAGAAAACTCTGCTAAAAGAATGAAAACAACTGGACAAAAGCTCTCCTAAAATCTTGGCTCAAAACAATGACAAAACCCCCTTTTATAGAGGCCAGAAAAATCTGACCGTTGGGCTCTGTCAGAGTTGCCGGTCGACCGGTCCGGTCGACCGCTAACGGTCAAGAATCCGACCGTTGGAGCCTCCGGTCGACCGGCCCGGTCGACCGCGCACCTGGAGCAGAGAATTACTTCTCTGTCGGTCGACCGGTGCGGTCGACCGGAATTTCCAGAGAGCAGACTCTCTGAAGCGGTCGACCGGCACGGTCGACCGTTCTCCAGTGCATACAGGCGTGCACGTCTGTGCACGTTCGGTCGACCGACCTGGTCGACCGGCCACTGTCAGTTCTGAAAAATCAGAACTGCCAGAACCAGAAAATTTTGGGATTTAAAGATTGGTCTTTTTGGCTTAATAAAAAATCCCATAAATACTTAGAAATTCTACAAAAAATAGTTTTATAATATAGAAACATGCTTGCACAAAATCAAGGCATGTTATTAAAGATTTGACTATTTTTGTAACTTGAAAATATTGGCTCATAATAAAAACTGTTTTTCTAAAACAACATGTTTTTCCAAATTTTCATCAAATACAAAAACAAGATATACTTTAAAGCATAGTGTGTATGGATATGATCCACTACACAATCAAGATGAAATATCTAGTTTTTGACATAAAGCACTAAACTTGGTTTGGTTAAAGGATATGTATATAAGAGATTACCAAAACCCAAAGTAGATATTTTGTCATAAGGAAAATCTTATCAAATACAAAAACAAGATATACTTTAAAGCATAGTGTGTATGGATATGATCCACTACACAATCAAGATGAAATATCTAGTTTTTGACAATAGGCTCTAAGCATGGTTTTGGATATAAGATATGTAAACTTGAAATACCAAGAACCAAATAGAATTTTGTCACAATGAAAGTCTTTTCTTAACAAGAAAATCTTTTATGAAATGAAATTTTTATCATGAAAACAATTCTATCAAGAGTGTGTGTGTGATATGACTTGAGCAATCCACCAACTATTCTATCCTTTACATTTTAACTAAAACAAAAACAAAATCTTATACCTAGACACAAGTCTTCATCTTCTTGAAGTCTTCCCTTGAAGGCTTCTCATCTTCTTGACTTGGTCCAAGCTTGATCCAAAGCTCCTTGGATCAACCCGTGCTAGCTCCAAATCTTGACATTTAATCCTTTGTTGAGCTTTGCACCTACTAAGATCTTGATAAGGAATCTGTCACTAATTAAACAAGATCATTAGCAAATATAACTACATGAGTTGATCATCATCAAAACTAGAGTGATAGGCCTTTGGGCCAACATATACCTGTATGTGCAAATCCAGATAGTCAAAACTCTTAATGAGTGCCTACAAATGAGGGAATGATGCACGTGCATATAACATGTAAGCATACTAATATAAAATGTACTGAATGAGAAATAACAAAAATAGAACAAAAATAAAAAGAGAGTATAATAAAATATACTATCAATCAGCATGCCCCAATTATTAGGTTTACATACAGTACATAATTTACAGAGTAACAGCACCAGTCTGTTATACAATCATATGTCCGGTCATGAGCACGACCAAGTGTCTAACATAATATGTATGTATCAGGTTCAGTCTACAATAAGCATATGTGAGATTCAGTTTTATTATTAATTATGTCAGCGAACACCAATTGTCACCTGCAGTAGACGCATCTTATATTACGCCAATCACACGTGCCAATCGAGATCCTATATTATTGAAACTGATTGGTTGGAGACATTATCTGTGTTTTAAGTGGGTCCCATACATACCCGGGACTATGGGTAGACTCTTGGCACTGAACCAGGCCCTACCGCAAGGTAGTTAGGTAACATGTATAACAGGTCAGGTAACATGTATAACATGTATAAACAGGAACAGGAATAGGACGGGGTGTCAGTCACCCCACGGGAACCTTGCAGTGAAACCCTCTTTCGGTTGCGTAACCTATATCCTCAGTCCACCCAAAATAAAGACATTGTCTCCTCTATCAATTTTCTCAGTCCCAATGTAAGTTGTTTAATAATGATGTTATTATATTATCAAGATTGTTATTATATTATCAAGATTATTTAACGCACATGTTACTTAGATCGTTGGGATAACATCGGTGATGGTAACGGTAACAACATCAACAATGTGACCAGGATACCAGTATAACAGGATATGTAACAAATATAACAGGAGGGTGTTGTTACTGTGTACTAATATTTTCCCAACAACTATGGTTACATGGATAATATAGTTATCACGTAGATGTCATGTATAACTAGTCAAGTCTTTCAGTGAAATCATGATATTGTTCAAGATTATCTAAGCAATTCATTTGTGTTGGACATACGTGAATATGAAATAGTGATCAACGGGTGTGAATCATCATGAACAATAATTTAGATATAAAATAGAATTTACTGAAGAAGAGAATAGTAACACGCTCACATAAAATGATAACAATACCATATACATTAAAGTAAACAAACAAGATTATCACTCACGACCAATCGAATAATAGAGAAATATCCAATAAAATAAACACTCATGCACGCAAATGGAAAGGCACGACCACGGGTGATGGCGGAAGCCACGGATGAGGTTGACGGCCCGAGGATCTTGCTGGAGAGAATGCGGGTGTGCTCGCGCTCGCCAGCGGAGGATGATGGCAGCTCACGGAGATATGGGGGGTTCGGCCATGAGATGAAGTTGAGGCTCGGCCAAGGCCATGGGAGAGGAAGGCCATGGGAGAGGTGCTTCGGGTGGTGCTGGTGGGTAGGCCGCGATGGAGGAGCTCTGACATGGGAGTGGTGGATGGCCCGGGGAGGAAGAACTCAGCCAAGAGGGAAGTGGGCATGACCTGTAGAGATGGCAATGGCATGGGAGGAGGGGTGTGCGCAACCTGGTGCTCCAGGGTTGGATGGGGAGCCCGATGGTTCTCCACAAGGTTAGGAGATGGAGGAATTATCGTGGGTCAGGCATGGAGGAGGAGAGTGTGGTATAGGTGGAGATGTGGAGCGTGGAGGAGGGGGAGGATGAGAAGGCTGTTAATTGATGGGGTGATGGAGGGTGGCTGCATTTGGCTAGCAGAGAGGGAGGTGAAGGTCTCAGTCAGAGGGCATGGGCTGACGGTGGGGAAGTGGGAGGTGCTTGGGACTCGGCCATGGATAGCCATGGTGTTCCAGCGAGGCGGCGGAGTGCCCGGGGGTTGTTAGGTTAGCGCACAGGGATAGGAAGTATAGCAAAGAGAGGGATGAAAAGGAAGAGGAGATTAGTTTTAGATTAGGGTTAGGGTTAGGATTAGGGTTTAGAAAAAAGATTATATAAGGGGAGAGAATTGGGTATTGGGTTAATGGGTTTCTAGGTATTGGGTTTGGGTATGAGTTAGAATATACGGGAGTAGGCTTGATTGGTTGAATTTGGACCGAGTTTGGGCTCAATAAAAAATAAAGGGAAAAAGGAAAATGAAGAGAAACATGGGTTAGGCTTTAGTTTAGACTCAGGTAAAAAAATAAAAATAAATAGGAAAAGAAAATAAAAATGGGAGAAGAGTGAGAAAATGTTGTTGATCAAAATACATATTTAATAGTAATAATAATGATAATAGTTAATAAAGATTATAAAAATGACTAATAACAATTAACAATAATTTCATATATAGAATATGATTTTATCTCATATAAATAGACATTAATAATAAGAATAGCAAGTTGTAAAAATAATAGAAATCGTATTTACTACCAACAATCATAATGAATTATAATTGTAAAAATAATGGGGGATGGGTATTAAATCAATTAATTAATATTAATAATAAAGACTAAGTAAAGTCAAATAATTGTTTAACATATTAGTCAAATATGATTAATTAGTTACATTCTACCCACCTTAAAAATAATTTCATCCTTAAAATTTCAATCAGGCAGGGAAAATGATAAAAGAGAATCGGAGTTGATCAAAGTTGATAATGAATAGACATGAAACAAAATTAAATACGATAGGATAGAAATCAAGGAAAACATGATCGATCGCCATTGACATCTTCTCGTTCCACGCCACTTCTATGTGCATCATTGGTCAACCATGCTTTCACTGCACACTCTGATCTCTATCGTCAATCGAGTCCAAAGGCTAAATCTAAGAGTCCATATCGGGGTAATGGAAACGAGATGAAAGATAAAAATCAACAGAAAAAATATAGATCGATCTTGAAGGAATGTTGAAATTGGAGACATCAAGAGATTCAAGAGATGGATATAGAAAGGAAGGATGATTGATTCTCAAATAGACTTATAACATTGTATGAATATTATATATTTATTGCAGTGTAAATATAACTTGTTTCAAGTTACCGGTAAGAACTAGGTCCTTCTTGCGAAATAGAAGATTGCAAGTTGAAAACCTAGCTCTGATACCAAAAAAATCCTGTCACGTCCCGTTTCCCAAAATATGCTGAAGCGGAGACGCAACGAAAGTCGGCGACGTATATACGCGAGAAAAATACCCCATGTATACATGCTAAGCCTAAAATGACTTGAACAAGCTATATAAATTAACAATAAAGGCAATAAGAACACTGCAATAATACATATAATATTTTTCATACATGATAATACCATTCTACGGATAAATCAAATAGAATAAAGTAGAGTCCGGACGACATTGAGAATCGAATAAAAATCAACCGGACAAAAAGAAAGCATGAACTATACCAAAAAATTTGGTGATCGAGTAAAAGAGACTCTGTACTCCTCAGATACACATGATCTTCTCAGATACCTGCTCAGTAAAAGAAATACCTATATACCTGAATATGTAAATTTAGGGAGTCAGAACTCCCAATGAGTGTGTTAAAATGAGGGAATGATGCACGTGCATATAACATGTGAGCATAAATATAAAATGTACTGAATGAGAAATAACAAAAATAGAACGAAAATAAAATGAGAGTATAATACAATGTACTATCAAATAGCATACCTCAAGTATTAGGTTTAAATGCAGAACATAATTTACAGAGTAACAGAACCAGTCTATTATACAATCATATGTCGGGTTATGAGCATGACCAGGTGTCTAACATAATATATATGTATCAGGTTCAGTCTACAATGTCACATGTAAGATTTAGTTTTGTTATTAATTATGTCAGAGAACACTAATAGTCATCTGCGGTTGACGCATCCTATACTACGCCTACCACACGTGCCGAGGTCCTATATTATTAAAACTGATTGGTTGGAGATATTATCTGTGTTTTAAGTAGGTCCCGTACATACTCAGGACCACGACCCAGACTCTTGGCACTGAACCAGGCCATATCGCAAGGTAATCAGGAAACATGTATAACAGGTCAGGTAACATGTATAACATGTATAGACAGGAACAGGATAGGGTGTTAATCACCCCATGGGAACCCTGCAATGGAACCCTCTTTCGGCTGCGCAACCTATATCTTAGGTCTACCCAAAATATAAATATTGTCTCCTCCATCAATTTTTCTAATCTCGATATAAGTTGTTTAATAATCATGTTATTATATTATCAAGATTATATAATGTACATGTTACCTAGATCACTGGGATAACATCGGTGATGGCAACGGTAACAACATCAACAATGTGATCAGGATGCTAGTATAACAGTATATGTAACAAGTATAACAGGAGGTGTTATACCGTGTAACAATATTTTCCCAGCAATTATGATAACATGGACAATATAGTTAGCAGGTAGATGTCATGTATAACAAGTCGAGTCTTTCAGTGAAATCATGACGTTGTTCAAGATTATCTAAGCAATTCATTTGTGTTAGACATACGTGAACATGAAATAGTGATCAACGGGTGTGAATCATCTGAACAATAATTTAGATATAAAAGAGAATTTAATCAAGAAGAGAATAGCAACACGCTCACATGAAATGATAATAATATTATATGCATTAAAGCAAACAAACAAGATGATCACTCACGACAAATCGAATAATAGAGAAATACTCAATAAAATAAACATTCACGCATCCAAAGGGAAGGGCACGACCACGAGTGATGGCAGAAGCTGCGGATGAGATCGACGGCTTGAAGATCTCCCCAGAGAGAATGCGAGTGTGCTCGCGCTAGCCGGCGGAGGATAACAGCAGCTCACGGAGAGATGGGGGGTTCGACCATAGGTTGAGGTTGAGGCTCAGCCAAGGCCATGGGAGAGGGCAGCCATGGGAGAGGTGCTTCGGGTAGTGTTGGTAGGTAGGCTATGGTGGAGGAGCTCCGGAATAGGAGAGGCGGATGGCCTGGGGAGGAATAACTCGGCCAAGAGGGCAGTGGGCACGTCCTGCAGAGATGGCAACGGTATGGGAGGAGGGGTGTGTGCAGCCTGGTGCTCCAGGATTGGATGGAGAGCCAGGTGGATCTCGGCAAGGTTGGGAGATGGAGGAATTATCGTGGGTCAGGTCATGAAGGAGGAGAGTGTGGTCTCTATGGAGATAGAGTGCGTGGAGAAGGGGGAGGATGAGAAGGTTGTGGGTTGAAGGGGTGATGGAGGGTGGTTGTGTTTGGCCAGCAGAGAGGGAGGTGAAGGTCTCGGCCAGAAGGCATGGGTTGATGTTGGGGAAATGGGAGGTGCCTGGGACTCGACCATGGGTTGCCGTGGGTGTTCCAGCGAGGCAGCGGAGTATCGAGGGTTGTTGGGCTGGCACACAGGAATGAGAAGTGCGACAGAGAGAGGGATGAAGAGGAAGAGGAGATTAGTTTTAGATTAGGGTTAGGGTTAGGTTTAGTGTTAATGAAAAGAGATTATATGGGGAGAGAGAATTGGGTATTGGGTTTGGGTATGAGTTAGAATATATGGGAGTGGGCTTGATGGGTTGAATTTGGACTGGGTTTGGGCTCAATGAAAAATAAAGGAAAAAAGAAAAATGAGAGTGAAACATGGGCTAGATTTTAGTTTGGACTAAGGTGAAAAAAATAAAAACAAAAGGAAAAGAAAACAAAAATGGGAGAAGAGAGAGAAAATAATGTTGATCAAAATACCTATTTAATAGTAATAATAATTAATAAAGATTATAAAAATGACCAATAACAATTAACAATAATAACATATATAGAATATGATTTTATTTCCTAATACAAATTATATAAATAGACATTAACAATAAGAATAGCAAGTTGTAAAAATAATAGAAATAGTATTAAATACCAACAATCATAATAAATTATAATTGTAAAAATAATGGGGGATGGGTATTAAATCAATTAATTAATATTAATAATAAACACTAAGTAAAGTCAAATAATTGTTTAACATATTAGTCAAGTACCGTTAATTAGGGATATTACAGACTCCTTTGGAGATTTGGTCAGGTGAAGCTACTCGTGACCATGATTCACTTAGAGTATTTGATTGTCTGAACTATGTTGATGTTAAGAAAGATATATTAGACTCTAAGGTGAATAAATTGGTGTTTTTGGAATAGAAGAAAGACTTGAAAAGTTACAAGTTATGGGATTCGAAAAACAAAGAGTTTGTCTCGAGTAGACATATCACATTGGATGAGGCTTCAATGGTAAAGCCTACCGTCTCCCAGTAGGTGGAGACAATGAAGGTCAAGTCAAAAATATCACAGCGGGTAGATGTTGATGCTACTCTGCATTGTCCAATTGGTTCAGTATTGTCTGAAATTCCATTGGTCGTGACACCGGGTGGATCGAGCAGCCGATATGGATACTGAGCATGTTGAGAAAGATGGTTCAGATGCAGTTAGAGGAACCAAAGGGAATCCGCGAAGGTGGGTTGTAAAAAAGCATGTATCTCATGTTGATGAGGTTCATATGACTCGGCCAGTTGGGTTCGATACTGCAAAGAAGAGATTTGGTTGAGCTCGGTGGAGCTCATTTGAATGAATTATGAGTGGCTTGATCCCTTGAGCAGAGGGTACGTAGGTAGCCGTGATAGTGCAGTCGTTTGGTGATGCTGTTGGCCCAAAGGTCTATCACCCTAGTTTTGATGATGATCAACTCATGAAGTTATGTTTACTAATGATCTTGTGTTTAATTAGTGACAGATTCATTATCAAGATCTTAGTAGGCGCATAGCTCAACAAAGGATAAAATGTCAAGATTTGGAGCTAGCACGGTGTGATCCAAGGAGCTTTTGGATCAAGCTTGGACCAAGTCAAGAAGATAAGAAGCCTTCAAGTGAAGACTTCAAGAAGATGAAGACTTGTGTCTAGGTATAAGATTTTGTTTTTGTTTTAGTTAAAAATGTAAAGGATAGAGTAGTTGGTGGATTGCTCAAGTATATATCACACACACACTCTTGATAGTTTTATTTTACAAAAGATTTTCTAGTTTAGAAAATGCAAGTTTGGTTTTTGGTGTTTCTCATATACTTATCTTTTAACCAAAACCAAGTTTAGAGCTTAATGTCAAAAACATAGATATTTCATCTTGATTGTATAGTGGATCATATCCATACACACTATGCTTTAAAATGAATTACAATATCTTGTTTTTGTATTTGGAGATGTTTTAGAAAAACAAAGTTTAGAAAACTTGTTTTGGAAAAACAGTTTTTATCATGAGCCAAATATTTCCAAGTTACAAAAATAGTCCAATCTTTTATAACATGCCTTGATTTTGTGCAAGCATGTTTGTATATCAAAGTATATTGGTAAAACTATTTTTGTAGATTTTTAAGTATTTTATGGGATTTTATTTGAGCCAAAAAGACAAACTTTTTAATCCCAGAAAGCTGTTTCAGGCTTCGGATAAGTCGACTTACAACCTTTATAGTCGACTAATCCTGAAGTCGGCCGATCGGACCGGTCGACCGACGTGCACAGATGTGCACGCCTTTGTGCACTGGAGGACGGCCGACCGTACGGGTCGACCGCTCCAGAGAGCAGAGCTCTCTGGAAAGTTCAGCCGACCTACGGGTCGACCGACAGAGAGTTGTACTCTCAGCTCCAGTGGGTCGGTCGACCCAGGCGGTCGACCGTGGCTCCAACGGTCTGATTTCTGACCGTTGGCGGTCGACCGTACGGGTCGACCGGCAGGCCTGATAGACCCCAACGGCTATATTTTTCTGGCCTATAAATTTGGGTGTTTGGTCATTGTTTTGAGCCAAGATTTCTAATGGACTTTGAGCCAGTTTTTCCCATTCCTTTAAAAGAGTTTTCTCCACTAAATAGAGAGCTAATACTTCCAATCAAAAGGGAAGAATTTACCAAGAGTGTTTAAAAGTATTTTCTTTGAGTTTTCCTCCACCATTCTCTTTCTTGTTTTCTCACACCAACACTTGAGCATCCATTGAGCTATTCATCTTATAGGAGTGTTATAGTGAGAGCTTTTATTGGTGATCAAAGTGTTTAGATCACCAAGAGATCATTTCTTGTACTTTGAGGAGGCGGACGTGTGTGTCCGCGTTGTTTCGAGTTCGGGTGCGAACTTCGTGTTTGAGGTGCGGCCTCGGCGAGCCGGTGGGCTTGCGTATGTACGGGACTAGGGAGTCCGAGGGTTTATAGGTGTTGCGGCACCGAAGAGAGATCCATTGGGATCTTGCATAGTGGAAATCCTTCGTGTGTCGAAGGCGGGGATGTAGAGCAAGTGTGCTCGAACCTCGAAACATACCCTTGTGTTTGCGATTGCCTTTTCTCTCTCTCTCTCTCTCCCTAACTTGTTTATATCTTGCATTCCTTTATTGTTCATCTTTATATGCATGTTATACTTTTGTGCTTAAATTGATATACTTGCTTGGGTTTGTTTGCTAACACTTGTATTCAACCAAGAGAGCCAACGCGGCACCTCAACCCATTCAAGGGAATCTAGAGGAGTTTGTCCAGAGCCCTTCACGGGGAATTCGACAACACTCTTGTGTTATACCTAGTGTTTAGTGTAAAAGTTTTAATTAGGCCATAATTGTTTTTAGCTTCCGCATTATTTGCATCATTAGGCATTAAGTGACATTAGATTAGCCATCACCTATTCACCCCCCTCTAGGTGAACCTTCAATTGGTATCAGAGCTTGGTACTCTGATTTGGTCTAACAACCTAGAGTAAAAGATCCTCATTTTAGGCTAATCACAATATTTTGTACACACACTATGGACTTTATGGCACCACCCACTCATGACATTCTTAACATCCATATATGGAAGGTGAAGAAGTCCTTGTACCTCAAAGCCCTAGGTTATCATGTTTATCTTGTCACTACTAATAATGCATATTGCTTAGATGGTAAGATTTTGAGGCTAATGCAAAAGCCCTTCATGCTTTAAAGTCAACCCTAAATGATGATTATTTATCTAGGGTTTCTAACTTTGATTTGGCTTTTGTAGTTTGGAACACCCTCCTCTCCCTTGACGAAAATGATCAATACTATGCGGGGAGTGACTCGGATGTTGGAAGCGACATCTCCGACAAGTGCTACATGGTCCAAGGGGATAACCCCCTTTAGGTAACTTCTGAATCCGAGGATGAGGATAATAACATGTCATATGAAGAGCTTTCTACATTTTGTCAATTATTGCTTGAAAAATATGACATGATTAAGAAAGATAATAAAAATTTGAAAAAGAACATTGATTGCATGCATATAGAACAAGATTCATTTAAATCTAAGATTGCATGTTTAGAAAAAGAAAAAGATTATTTGAAAAATGAGAATGTTTCCTTGATGTCTTAATTAAATGATTTATGTGAAGGGAACACTATTTTGAAAGATAAAATTATTTTGGTGGAAACTCAAAAGGAAATTTTTTATCAAGAAAACAACTCTTTGAAAAAGAAAATTTTTGAAAAAGAAAAAGAAAAGGTTTCTCATAAGAAAAAGAAAATAATCATATATCTCACATGTCTTTACATGCCACCATTGATGATAGTGAGATTAAAAATTTGAAAAATAAAATTAATAATTTGAGCTCAACTTTGAGCAAATGTGCATTTGATCATTCTAGGTTGGAGTCTATGTTTTCAAAGAAACAAACTCCACACATTCATGCACATTCACATCATGCATATGCTTATGTTGCACGTCATGACCACACACATACTGTAATATCCCTAATCTAAACTACTGTATTTTTATTTTCTTCACGTATTTATTTTGAATTACTGAGTATTTTTTATTTATTCAACTTAATTTATTATTTTTTCTGTGATTATTATTATTAAATATGCAAGTTATTTTTGAGATAGTAAATAGTAATTTACTTTTATGTTTACCATTATTTATCATTGACATTTCTTTGCTAACTATTATTATTATTTTATTTCTATTAGTTGTTAATATTATTAGTAGTTATTTCCATTATTATTATTATTCTTTTATTATGATCATTATTTATTGTTATTACTATTATTGATTGATATTATTTGTAGTGGATACTTCTATTATCATTTCATTGTTAATTATTATTTTTATTATTGTTATTATTATAGATTGATATTATTATTATGGTAATTAGTATTGCTAATTATTATTTGTGTTAGTATTACTTATCTATTTTATTATTAGTATAGTGGTTATTTTATTAGTGTTTTATTAGCATTATTATTATTGCATTTCATATCCCTATTTATCCAAGCCCATTAGTCAAGCTCATATCCTCAAACCCATTCCTAATCCTACCCGTTAGACCAATACCCTTCATCTTATACCCACACCCATGATCCAAACCAGAAGCCCAATAACACCATATATAATCTCTCTTTTATATTCTAAACCTAACCCTAAGATTCCCTAATCCCCCATTGCATCTCCAGCCGCCTACATCAACGAGCGCATACCCCAGGCCTTCACCCCCTTGCAGCATCCACGCCATAGCTAGATCCCCCCCTCTGCACTCTCCCAGGCCGAACCCCCATCTCGCCACCAGCGCCCTCCCCCGGCTGCGCAAGCCCACCTCAGACCAGCAGCGTCCCCATCCTCCTCCTTGTTGCCGCAACATCTCCATTAGGCAAGCCCTTACATTGGCAGGCGCCCCTCCCCCCCATTGGACGTGAGTCTCGCTCCTCTCTCTCTCTTAATATTTTGCATACTCTCAAATTGCATTTGTTTGGTTATTTTTCACATTAGATTTGGGGTTATTTACAGATCATAATCCATGTTTGAATTAGTGCTTTAGCTTCTCAATTACTTCTGAATCTACTGTTGATTGTTTTATTTGCTTTTGAAGCCATCTTGCCGAGCTTTCCCATTGGCTTGCTGATTGTGCAGTGCTTCCAATTGAAAACCAAGTTAGCCGTGAGCCCCTTTCACATCTCTCTCCATTGTATAATTTCATGTGTGTTTGGGTGTTGTAGATTAATTATGTAAGTTTATTAATTCATATATGTGTTTATTTCATGTGCGGTGAAATTCTTACTCCGGGCCATTTTCGGGCTCTCCGCGGGATGCCGTTGATCGCCGTCGGCGAGCGCGAACGCACCCCACGCTCTTCACAGCGAGTTGCTCTATCCAACGACACCCTCCGCGGCCCCGTACGCCTCCGTCGGAGCCTCCGTCGGCGTGCCGCAATGCACCTAGTTGAGTGAGTAATTTTTCCCCCTTTTCTAATTATTTCCCTTTTCATAAATTATATTGTGAGTTCTTTTTACATGCTTGGTGTGTTGTGTAAATATTTGCATGTTGGTGGGTGAATTATTGTGCATGCATGGGATGTGAATTATTTAATATGTATAGATATTTATAGTTAATAATAGATATTTATTAATTTGGATATTTATGCATGGTACATATATTTGCATGAATTCATTCCTTAAGCATTTATGTGTATAGTTTATTAATTAATGTATAGGTATATTTATTAATTTGGATGCATGCATGTGTTTATGTATAACCATGTATGTGTATGCATGATTTATATGCATGGGTTCCTATTTATTTGTGTAGATGGGTATGCCATTTAATTAAGTGTATGTACTTATAATAATATGTGTTGGCATTTATTTAAGTATGCATGTATGTATGTATGTGTATGCTTGTATACGTGTATATGTACGTGTACGTGTATATGTTCGTATGCACGTGTGGGTGTTTAGCGTGTATTTAAAATTATTTGTATGTATTGGTTGCGTGTTACAGCATTTTGGATTTGTTTGGTGAGATCCGGACCAGCAGCTCAGGAAGGAGAGCAGCAGCACGGCAGCGAGCGAGCAGCGAGTTCTCCTGATCCATGCCAGCCCATCGTTGGAGACCGGCACGGTGGCCTTCTCCAGCACCCTGGCTACCCCCTATGCAGTCCAACAGCGAAGATCGGCACCACAGCGACTGTAACGGCGACTCGCCCGACGATGACCAGATTCCCCAATGTGAGTGTCTCTTCCTCCTTCTCTCTTTTATTAAGTGATTGCAGCTATTATTGTATATGTTATGTAATTGTTTAGTAGAATACTTAGATTACATGTTTATGTATGGGGATCTTTAAGTATGGTAGTGGATTATCTTTGCCCTTTATGTTACATGATGAATGCATAGAAACAGGAGATGCATATCTATGATGTTGGAATCCTTTAATTACCATATGAATGCTTAGATTTCTAGTGTAGTCATGTGTGTTGAAGAGTATGTAAGTACTGGAGAGAGTATGAGAAGAATAAGTGATGATGTATCTCTGATTTCTGTTCTGGCAGGGGAGTTAGTCGACTTGGCCCACTTGATTAGTCGACTATACTTCCCCCTAGCTAACTTGTATATAGCCTTAGTCGACTAATATGAGTCTGTCAGCTATGTATGTATAGACATCTGATGGATTGTGGACTTCACACATGGATTATGTATTGGTTATTGATGGATGTACATGATTCCTAGAGATGGATATTGGTGGTAATGACTTGATCAAATAGAACTAAGATGCATGTATATGTTGAGATACCGAGTATTGGGATATCTTGTTTGATCTTAATAGAAGTGTGAACCCTTGAGGATTTGAGAATCAGATTAAATTGTTAGAGTGAGAGAGCTGAGCTTGATTATGGATATATGTTGGAATGACAATTATTATATCAAAATCATTGATGTATATTGATAATTGATGATCATATGACTGTTAGGAATGTGAGTTGAATATGATGACTCTGGATTGATCTGGGACTTATGCTTTTTACATTGAATGATGATCAGTAATTAGACATGACCTTATTAGTTGAGTATTGAGGACATATCAGATATGACTGAATTGGTTGAGTGTGACTTAGACTGATCTTGAGTTAGAAGTTATCCAGAATCTATATTCCTTTTATTGGAGCCTGACTGGTATTGAGATGAGATTGATGTTGTTGACACTTGGGATCTGTTAGATGATATATGGATGATGTTGAGTGCCAAGAGTAGATAGTTTAGACCATAAGTTATTTGAGGATGATTCCCTTACCTTGATATGATTCAGTATGTGTTGACTTGTTATTAATTTATTGGTGATGATTTAAGTGATGATTCATTCTGGTATTGATGAGGACTTATTATGATGTTAGAGACTGGGTTACTCAGTGATATGGATAGAATTATTGTGAGAGTGAATTTAGCGATGTCGGTGATTTTATATATATTCAGAGTTTGATAGCTTTTACTATTTGATCTCTGTTATTGGTGACTTGAGGATCAGTGTCTAGACTGTTACTGTTTTTATGTTCATGTTATTGAGAGTTACTGGGAAATGATTGTTTGACCGTAACCACGGTACAGTCCTATTGTTCATCGTATACACGGTTACCGTTACTGTTCACTGTTACTGATATTGTTTACCGTGTATACGATCACTGATTGACTGTTACTGTACTGTTATTGTTACTGTCACCGTATCGTCCTAGTACTCTGGATAATATTGTCATTGATCGGTTTAACTGAATTGAATAAATTATAATATAAATGGACAACTTGCACTGGGATTGGGGAAATTGATGGAGGAGACAGCGTCTGTATTTTGGGTGGACCTAGGATACAGGTTGCGCAGCCGACTGAGGGTTCCACTGCAGGGTTCCTGGGGGATGACTGGCATCCCATCTGTATTGTTACTGTTCCACTGTTTTCACAGTGAGATTATTGTTACTGTTACTGTTACTGAGTACCTAGCGGTACGGCCTGGTTCAGCGCCAGGAAACTGAGGCCGTGGTCCCGGGTATGTACGGAACCCACCTAAAACATGGACAACGTCTCCAACCAATCAGTTCAATAACTTAGGACTCTGGTTGACACGTGTAGTAGGCGTAGTATGGGATGCGTCTATTACAGGTGACAATTGGTGTTCGCTGACATAATAAATGAAAATAAACTGTTAATGTATTGTGACTGACTATATCACCTGACTGTACATTTATATTACTGTGATAAACATATAACTATAACCCTGACCAGACTTGGATACCAGTCTAGTGACATATGATAGGTTACCTATTGAGACATCAGTTGCTTGCTTATTATTGATCAGTTGTTGCCTATCTTTATTCGTGTTGTTATTATGTTTATTACAGTTCTTTTATTTATCTGTTATATGGTCTCTTTTATCTGTAGTTGCTCTTATTACTAATTATGCACATTGTTTCTTCTGCACGAGCTGTTTCCCCTTTACACACACACTCATTATGGTCGCATCCTGACGACCCTGGGTTTGCACGTCCAGCTATTGGACGATTGTTCTAATGTGCAGGTGTTTGATGAGACGGTACGCTTTGCGAGGAGCTTGGGTCTACTCCCTTCGATTCTGGTATACTTGCATTTTATTCTTGTTATTATTCCTTGATTCCTGTATATCACCTTTGACTTCTATTCAGCTGTCATTTTCCTCCTGTTATTCATTGCTATCATGTGTAGTCTCATATGTATTATTGCAGTGATCCTTGCTTATTATAGTTCTGATTTATAGCTTGTTCAGGTTAATTTAGGCTTAGCGTATATACGTGGGGTATTTCCCTTGCGTATATACGTCGCCGACTCTCGTCGCGACTCCGTTTCCGCGTATTTTGGGAAGCGGGACGTGACAGGGTTTTCTTGGTATCAGAGCCTAGGTTTTCGACTTGCGATGTTGAATTTTGACTTTTGTTTCGCAAGAGAGACCTAGTTCTTACCGGAAACTTGAAAATAAGCTATAATTACACTGCAATATACATATACTATTCACATGATAATATTGACTCCATTTGAAATTGATCGTCCTCCCTTTGGAATTTCATTCTTGATCTGTTGATATCCATGATTCCAACACTTCATTTAGAGTGATTTGGATGTCCATCTTGATTTCATCCTTCTTTCCTATTCATTTCTCCTAATTCTATCTCTTGAGATTGGTTACTCCTTGTTGAAGCCGGTACCAGAAATCAGAGCGCGCAGCGGAAGCGTGGTGAAGTCTTGATGCAGTGTGAAGTGGTGTGGAAGCTTCATCTTCCTCTTAATTTGATTTTTTTTATCATTCCTCGCTTTATTGAAATTTCGAGGACGAAATTTTTATTAAGGTGGGTAGAATGTAATATCCCTAATCTAAACTACTGTATTTTTATTTTCTTCACGTATTTATTTTGAATTACTGAGTATTTTTTTTATTTATTCAACTTAATTTATTATTTTTCCTGTGATTATTATTATTAAATATGCAAGTTATTTTTGAGATAGTAAATAGTAATTTAGTTTTATGTTTACCATTATTTATCATTGACATTTCTTTGCTAACTATTATTATTATTTTATTTCTATTAGTTGTTAATATTATTAGTAGTTATTTCCATTATTATTATTATTCTTTTATTATGATCATTATTTATTGTTATTACTATTATTGATTGATATTATTTGTAGTGGATACTTCTATTATCATTTCATTGTTAATTATTATTTTTATTATTGTTATTATTATAGATTGATATTATTATTATGGTAATTAGTATTGCTAATTATTATTTATGTTAGTATTACTTATCTATTTTATTATTAGTATAGTGGTTATTTTATTAGTGTTTTATTAGCATTATTATTATTGCATTTCATATCCCTATTTATCCAAGCCCATTAGTCAAGCTCATATCCTCAAACCCATTCCTAATCCTACCCGTTAGACCAATACCCTTCATCTTATACCCACACCCATGATCCAAACCAGAAGCCCAATAACACCATATATAATCTCTCTTTTATATTTAAACCTAACCCTAAGATTCCCTAATCTCCCATTGCATCTCTAGCCGCCTACATCAACGAGCGCATACCCCAGGCCTTCACCCCCTTGCAGCATCCACGCCATAGCTGGATCCCCCCCCTCTGCACTCTCCCAGGCCGAACCCCCATCTCGCCACCAGCGCCCTCCCCAGGCTGCGCAAGCCCACCTCAGACCAGCAGCGTCCCCATCCTCCTCCTTGTTGCCGCAACATCTCCATTAGGCAAGCCCTTACATTGGCAGGCGCCCCTCCCCCCCATTGGACGTGAGTCTCGCTCCTCTCTCTCTCTTAATATTTTGCACACTCTCAAATTACATCTGTTTGGTTATTTTTCACATTAGATTTGGGGTTATTTACAGATCATAATCCATGTTTGAATTAGTGCTTTAGCTTCTCAATTACTTCTGAATCTACTGTTATTGTTTTATTTACTTTTAAAGCCATCTTGCCGAGCTTTCCCATTGGCTTGCTGATTGTGCAGTGCTTCCAATTGAAAACCAAGTCAGCCGTGAGCCCCTTTCACATGTCTCTCCATTGTATAATTTCATGTGTGTTTGGGTGTTGTAGATTAATTATGTAAGTTTATTAATTCATATATGTGTTTATTTCATGTGCGGTGAAATTCTTACTCCGGGCCATTTTCGGGCTCTCCGTAGGATGCCGTTGATCGCCGTCGGCGAGCGCGAACGCACCCCACGCTCTTCACGGCGAGTTGCTCTATCCAACGACACCCTCCGCGGCTCCGTACGCCTCCGTCGGAGCCTCCGTCGGCGTGCCGCAATGCACCTAGTTGAGTGAGTAATTTTTTCCCCTTTTCTAATTATTTCCCTTTTCATAAATTATATTGTGAGTTCTTTTTACATGCTTGGTGTGTTGTGTAAATATTTGCATGTTGGTGGGTGAATTATTGTGCATGCATGGGATGTGAATTATTTAATATGTATAGATATTTATAGTTAATAATAGATATTTATTAATTTGGATATTTATGCATGGTACATATATTTGCATGAATTCATTCCTTAAGCATTTATGTGTATAGTTTATTAATTAATGTATAGGTATATTTATTAATTTGGATGCATGCATGTGTTTATGTATAACCATGTATGTGTATGCATGATTTATATGCATGGGTTCCTATTTATTTGTGTAGATAGGTATGCCATTTAATTAAGTGTATGTACTTATAATAATATGTGTTGGCATTTATTTAAGTATGCATGTATGTATGTATGTGTATGCTTGTATACGTGTATATGTACGTGTACGTGTATATGTTCGTATGCACGTGTGAGTGTTTAGCGTGTATTTAAAATTATTTGTATGTATTGGTTGCGTGTTACAGCATTTTGGATTTGTTTGGTGAGATCCGGACCAGCAGCCCAGGAAGGAGAGCAGCAGCACGGCAGCGAGCGAGCAGCGAGTTCTCCCGATCCATGCCAGCCCATCGTTGGAGACCGGCACGGTGGCCTTCTCCAGCACCCTGGCTACCCCCCTATACAGTCCAACAGCGAAGATCGGCACCACAGCGACTGTAACGGCGACTCGCCCGGCGATGACCAGATTCCCCAATGTGAGTGTCTCTTCCTCCTCCTCTCTTTTATTAAGTGATTGCAGCTATTATTGTATATGTTATGTAATTGTTTAGTAGAATACTTAGATTACATGTTTATGTATGGGGATCTTTAAGTATGGTAGTGGATTATCTTTGCCCTTTATGTTACATGATGAATGCATAGAAACAGGAGATGCATATCTATGATGTTGGAATCCTTTAATTATCATATGAATGCTTAGATTTCTAGTGTAGTCATGTGTGTTGAAGAGTATGTAAGTACTGGAGAGAGTATGAGAAGAATAAGTGATGATGTATCTCTGATTTCTGTTCTGGCAGGGGAGTTAGTCGACTTGGCCCACTTGATTAGTCGACTATACTTCCCCCTAGCTGACTTGTTTATAGCCTTAGTCGACTAATATGAGTCTGTCAGCTATGTATGTATAGACATCTGATGGATTGTGGACTTCACACATGGATTATGTATTGGTTATTGATGGATGTACATGATTCCTAGAGATGGATATTGGTGGTAATGACTTGATCAAATAGAACTAAGATGCATGTATATGTTGAGATACCGAGTATTGGGATATCATGTTTGATCTTAATAGAAGTGTGAACCCTTGAGGATTTGAGAATCAGATTAAATTGTTAGAGTGAGAGAGCTGAGCTTGATTATGGATATATGTTGGAATGACAATTATTATATCAAAATCATTGATGTATATTGATAATTGATGATCATATGACTGTTAGGAATGTGAGTTGAATATGATGACTCTGGATTGATCTGGGACTTATGCTTTTTACATTGAATGATGATCAGTAATTAGACATGACCTTATTAGTTGAGTATCGAGGACATATCAGATATGACTGAATTGGTTGAGTGTGACTTAGACTGATCTTAAGTTAGAAGTTATCCAGAATCTATATTCCTTTTATTGGAGCCTGACTGGTATTGAGATGAGATTGATGTTGTTGACACTTGGGATCTGTTAGATGATATATGGATGATGTTGAGTGCCAAGAGTAGATAGTTTAGACCATAAGTTATTTGAGGATGATTCCCTTACCTTGATATGATTCAGTATGTGTTGACTTGTTATTAATTTATTGGTGATGATTTAAGTGATGATTCATTCTGGTATTGATGAGGTCTTGTTATGATGTTAGAGACTGGGTTACTCAGTGATATGGATAGAATTATTGTGAGAGTGAATTTAGCGATGTCGGTGATTTTATATATATTCAGAGTTTGATAGCTTTTACTATTTGATCTCTGTTATTGGTGACTTGAGGATCAGTGTCTAGACTGTTACTGTTTTTATGTTCATGTTATTGAGAGTTACTGGGAAATGATTGTTTGACCGTAACCACGGTACAGTCCTATTGTTCATCGTATACACGGTTACCGTTACTGTTCACTGTTACTGATATTGTTTACCGTGTATACGATCACTGATTGACTGTTACTGTACTGTTATTGTTACTGTCACCGTATCGTCCTAGTACTCTGGATAATATTGTCATTGACCGGTTTAACTGAATTGAATAAATTATAATATAAATTGACAACTTGCACTGGGATTGGGGAAATTGATGGAGGAGACAGCGTCTGTATTTTGGGTGGACCTAGGATACAGGTTGCGCAGCCGACTGAGGGTTCCACTGCAGGGTTCCTGGGGGATGACTGGCATCCCATCTGTATTGTTACTGTTCCACTGTTTTCAGAGTGAGATTATTGTTACTGTTACTGTTACTGAGTACCTAGCGGTACGGCCTGGTTCAGCGCCAGGAAACTGAGGCCGTGGTCCCGGGTATGTACGGGACCCACCTAAAACATGGACAACGTCTCCAACCAATCAGTTTCAATAACTTAGGACTCTGGTTGACACGTGTAGTAGGCGTAGTATGGGATGCGTCTATTACAGGTGGCAATTGGTGTTCGCTGACATAATAAATGAAAATAAACTGTTAATGTATTGTGACTGACTATATCACCTGACTGTACATTTATATTACTGTGATAAACATATAACTATAACCCTGACCAGACTTGGATACCAGCCTAGTGACATATGATAGGTTACCTATTGAGACATCAGTTGCTTGCTTATTATTGATCAGTTGTTACCTATCTTTATTCGTGTTGTTATTATGTTTATTACAGTTCTTTTATTTATCTGTTATATGGTCTCTTTTATCTGTAGTTGCTCTTATTACTAATTATGCACATTGTTTCTTCTGCACGAGCTGTTTCCCCTTTACACACACACTCATTATGGTCGCATCCTGACGACCCTGGGTTTGCACGTCCAGCTATTGGACGATTGTTCTAATGTGCAGGTGTTTGATGAGACGGTACGCTTTGCGAGGAGCTTGGGTCTACTCCCTTCGATTCTGGTATACTTGCATTTTATTCTTATTATTATTCTTTGATTCCTGTATATCACCTTTGACTTCTATTCAGCTGTCATTTTCTTCCTGTTATTCATTGCTATCATGTGTAGTCTCATATGTATTATTGCAGTGATCCTTGCTTATTATAGTTCTGATTTATAGCTTGTTCAGGTTAATTTAGGCTTAGCGTATATACGTGGGGTATTTCCCTTGCGTATATACGTCGCCGACTCTCGTCGCGACTCCGTTTCCGCGTATTTTGAGAAGCGGGGCGTGACACATACACATAAGCATTCTAAGGTGTACAAATGTACACATTGTGGCCGCAAAGGCAATTTAGCAAAGTTTTGTTTTGATAAGATGCATCATATAAATTTTGCTAATAAAAATGTTTGGGTGCCTTACAACAAGACTAACCCCCAAGGACCCAAGAAAAAATGGGTACCAAAACCCCCACCCCATGTTTTTGATATAGGTGAGGGCTCTCACAAGACGTGAGAGATTTGGTGCCTTGATGGTGGATGCATGGACTTAAAGGACATACAATTGAATGCACCGCTATCAAGGAAGTTTGGTGGGACAACCACCATATTTGGAGCTTTGGAGTTGGTAACAATCTCTAAACTCCCATTTTATTTATGTACATGCTAGTTCATTTATAATATTTTGAGCATGTTCATGTTTTATGATTTATTGTGCTTCATGTGGTATGAACTAGTTTAAATGTAGATTTTATCAAAACTTGCATGTGTACATGTACAAATAGTGAGTTACATTTGATTTATATATGTTTGCACTTCATGCTCATTTGTACCCACTTTATGCACATATATAGGCTAGTTTTGATGATTCTTTCATTTATACATGTTTTGTCAATTTTCATGTTTTTACTTCATGTATATGTATTTTTAATTCAAATCTAATAAATATACATGTATACCCGTGAGTCTCTTACTTTCATGCAAATACATTTAATAGACTCTTTTATACTTGGGATATGTATGCATATTGTTAGCTTTGGATAAATCATACATATACCTTGAAGTTTACTTTAAGATGAAAAATAAAAAAAATTTTGATTTGTTTTTAATGAGAATAAAATTTCATGTCTTGTCTAAAAATGAGATTCATGTTTGATTGAGCTTCATTGTCTATTTTCATGAAAATGCCATTTACATAACCTTTGAACACTCATCTTTTACTTTTCAAGATAATTTTGAGCTTTATGGACTATGAGTACTTGAACTTTTATGTACTTAGTATGATTCATGAAATACATATGCTTTGATTTCATATTTTTGAAGGATCTTTAACTAGTTTTTCAAAAATTATTTTAACTAGTTAATTGTTCTTCATTTGGTAGAGTTTTTCAAACAAAGCTTATTTTTCAAATCTATTTTTGAAAACTCCTACCTTCTATGGGAGGATGGATGGGCGATTATGCCTTGTATGCTTCATTGAAAATCTTCTATCTTGAGCATATAAAGGGTGGTAGGTTATGAGTTATACACTTGATCTTATTGTTATGTCAATTGGTATCATTGGACTCTTTCAATTGGTATCTAAATTGATAATTTTTGTATATACTCATATTTTGTTTTCTTATATATGTATGTATAAATTTCACTTGGTATACTCATTTCATACATATATATGATTTTGATGTGCTTAACTTTCAATTGGTTCACATTTCTAAAAGCACAAAGTTTATGATGAAAAATAAAATTTTTTGATCATTATGTTTACTATTGGTATCAATATGTTTCCACTTCATATTTGTTAAATTTCAATTGGTATCAATATGATAATGATTATTTTCCATTTGGTATCTTAAAATTTGATTGTTTTACAAGAGCTCTGATACCTTTAAAATTTTGTTTAAGAAAAATTAAAAAAAATGTTTTGATATGTATTTCCTATATGCAAGGAGAGCTTAACATCTCTTCTACATATAGATTCATGTTGAGTATATTATAAATTGAGGAGCTTGACAACTCTTCTTTATATGATATACGTGTGTAGGGGGAGCTTCACATCTCCTCTTATGCATTACATAATATGTGTTATGTGAGTTAGGGCTTGTCATCCCTTCTTCATGTAATGCATATGTGTAGGGAAGCTAACTTAGCGTCTTTCTCTTCATGAATGTATATCGCATATAACATTTTATTGATATGCTTGATTTGACCCCTTATTGATCTCTTTATTTTTGACAAAAAGGGGGAGAAAAATTTGTTTGATTTGATTTTACTTTGACCCCTTTGTTGATGATTGACAAAAAGGGGAGAAAGATTTTGAGTTTATATGCATGGTTGAGTAAACGATTTTGAGTTTATATGCATGGTTGAGTAAGATTTATGTTTATGCATATATATTTTTGTATTGCAAATAGGAGAAAAAGATTTTGATTTATGCTTGTTGCATGTTTTATCTCCATACTTGCATACATATTCATGTGCCTCATTGCCATATCTATTATTTATTTGGTATGCATGAGTTAAGGGGGAGCTTCTTTGAAGCTTTACTTTAATCCATGCATATATAACTTCATGAGTTTTGTCATCTTCAAAAAGGGGGAGATTGTTGGCCCAAAGGTTTATCACCCTAGTTTTGATGATGATCAACTCATGAAGTTATGTTTACTAATGATCTTGTGTTTAATTAGTGACAGATTCATTATCAAGATCTTAGTAGGTGCATAGCTCAACAAAGGATAAAATGTCAAGATTTGGAGCTAACATGGTGTGATCCAAGGAGCTTTTGGATCAAGCTTGGACCAAGTCAAGAAGATGAGAAGCCTTCAAGTGAAGACTTCAAGAAGATGAAGACTTGTGTCTAGGTATAAGATTTTGTTTTTGTTTTAGTTAAAAATGTAAAGGATAGAGTAGTTGGTGGATTGCTCAAGTATATATCACACACACACTCTTGATAGTTTTGTTTTACAAAAGATTTTCTAGTTTAGAAAATGCAAGTTTGGTTTTTGGTGTTTCTCAAATACTTATCTTTTAACCAAAACCAAGTTTAGAGCTTAATGTCAAAAACATAGATATTTCATCTTAATTGTGTAGTGGATCATATCCATACACACTATGCTTTAAAATGAATTACAATATCTTGTTTTTGTATTTGGAGATGTTTTGGAAAAACAAAGTTTAGAAAACTTGTTTTGGAAAAACAGTTTTTATCATGAGCAAAATATTTTCAAGTTACAAAAATAGTCCAATCTTTTATAACATGCCTTGATTTTGTGCAAGTATGTTTGTATATCAAAGTATATTGGTAAAACTATTTTTGTAGATTTTTAAGTATTTTATGGGATTTTATTTGAGCCAAAAAGACAAACTTTTTAATCCTAGAAAGCTGTTTCAGGCTTCGGATAAGTCGACTTACAACCTTTATAGTCGACTAATCCTGAAGTCGGCCGACCGGACCGGTCGACCGACGTGCACAGATGTGCACGCCTTTGTGCACTGGAGGACGGCCAACCGTACGGGTCGACCGCTCCAGAGAGCAGAGCTCTCTGGAAAGTTCGGCCGACCGTACGGGTCGACCGACAGAGAGTTGTACTCTCAGCTCCAGTGGGTCGGTCGACCCAGGCGGTCGACCGTGGCTCCAACGGTCTGATTTCTGACCGTTGGCGGTCGACCGTACGGGTCGACCGGCAGGCCTGACAGACCCCAACGACTATATTTTTCTGGCCTATAAATTTGGGTGTTTGGTCATTGTTTTGAGCCAAGATTTCTAGTGGACTTTGAGCCAGTTTTTCCCATTCCTTTAAAAGAGTTTTCTCCACTAAATAGAGAGCTAATACTTCCAATCAAAAGGGAAGAATTTACCAAGAGTTTTTAAAAGTATTTTCTTTGAGTTTTCCTCCACCATTCTCTTCCTTGTTTTCTCACACCAACACTTGAGCATCCATTGAGCTATTCATCTTATAGGAGTGTTATAGTGAGAGCTTTTATTGGTGATCAAAGTGTTTAGATCACCAAGAGATCATTTCTTGTACTTTGAGGAGACGGACGTGTGTGTCCGCGTTGTTTCGAGTTCGGGTGCGAACTTCGTGTTTGAGGTGCGGCCTCGGCGAGCCGGTGGGCTTGCGTGTGTACGGGACTAGGGAGTCCGAGAGTTTGTAGGTGTTGCGGCACCGAGGAGAGATCCATTGGGATCTTGCATAGTGGAAATCCTTCGTGTGTCGAAGGCGGGGATGTAGAGCAAGTGTGCTCGAACCTCGAAACATACCCTTGTGTTTGCGATTGCCTTTTTCTCTCTCTCTCTCTCTCCCTAACTTGTTTTTATCTTGCATTCCTTTATTGTTCATCTTTATATGCATGATATACTTTTGTGCTTAAATTGATATACTTGCTTGGGTTTGTTTGCTAACACTTTTATTCAACCAAGAGAGCCAACGCGGCACCTCAACCCATTCAAGGGAATCTAGAGGAGTTTGTCCAGAGCCCTTCACGGGGAATTCGGCAACACTCTTGTGTTATACCTAGTGTTTAGTGTAAAAGTTTTAATTAGGTCATAATTGTTTTTAGCTTCCACATTATTTGCATCATTAGGCATTAAGTGACCATTAGATTAGCCATCACCTATTCACCCCCTCTAGGTGAACCTTCAGATGCAGCCCGTATGAAGCCATTTGGTGTATTTGGGTTCTCAAGAATTGGCAGCGGAAGCTGATTTGGACTTCACTAGAGGTGAAGAGTTGGACTTCACGTAGAGGTTAAATGTTGTGATGTTGATGAACATTTGATCTTCCGGTGAGAAGATAGTTGAGCTTGCATAAGGAGGCGTCCATCCAGTTTGTTAAGCCGAAGTTAGAATTTGGTGTGCTCTACTCAGATTTGGTTGGACCGTCTGGAAGACATTTGGATTGGTGTTCCAGTCAGTTTTTGAGTCATTGTTGGCTCATGTAGGATTCTTCTTGAGGTCATTTGGAATGGTGTTCCATTCAGTTGCTGAGTTGCAGACACGTTCGTTGGTCGGCTTATATGGTATTGATTCTCTTCAGTGGAGTATTGGGAATGCATGTATGTGCATTCTGTTTGGATGACTGAGTTGAAATTTGGAATCTTTACAATTGATACTGAAGTTTGGAGAGAGTTGCCTGAGGGAACGACAAACTCAATTTGGATCTAATGTGATTATTTGAAATCAATTGTAAGTGTGTGCTGGTGATTCGTATGGAGACGGTTGGTCTATTCGGCCAAGTCGAGATCATGTGTCAATTTCGCCGAGATCGTGTGACGATTTGTCTGGAGCGCTCAAGCCGAGATAATGTGTCAATTTTGCTGAGATTGTGTGTCGATTTTACCAGGTGTTCATTAGAGTTCGGCTCAGATTTGAAAAATCTTGACTAAGGTGGAGAATGTAGAGAGAGGGAAAAAGCATGAGATAAGAGTTTTTTAAACTCTATGACAGGACTTCGGTCGACCGGGCTGTCGACCGATATGCACAAGGCTTGGATCGATCGATCGCCCGGTCGACCAATGTTACACGAGGAAGAGGAGCCCAGTTGGATCGGTCGATCGCCCGGTCGACCGACATTTCCAGTAAGTCCTGCAACGACAGAGGACTTTACGCGGTCGACCGAGCGGTCGACAAAACACACTTGAGTCGGTCGACCGACCGGTCGACCGACAGTCGGGTCAGAACTAATTCTGGGTCCGACTTGGAGCTATTTTTTGTTAGCTATTAAACTTGTTACATGCATTAGTAATTATGTTATTCATGTATTCATGCACTTATGAGATACATTGAAGAGTCATGTGGTTTGGTGTTTGAAGAGTCATGTAGTTTGGTGTTTGAAGAGTCATGTGGTTTGGTGTTTGAAGAGTCATGTAGTTTGGTGTTTGAAGAGTCATGGAGGATGTTCCAAAAGGCCTATATAAGGAAGTGCATATGTAAGTCCAATTGAATAACTCGAAATACAAAGTTCATTTCCTCCTTCTAGAAAAACTATTCCCAACAAAATTGGTATCAGAGCCAAGACACCTATGGCTTCTTCTAGTTCTATCCAAACCCAAGTGCCCCTCTTAACTAAAACCAATTATGGTAAATGGAGTATCCAAATGGAGGCCTTGTTGGGATCCATAGGAGCATGGAACACGGTGGTAAATGGAGCCAAGGAGGATGAGATGAAGAAGGAGAAGAAGGCGTTGTTCACAATCTACCAAGGAGTAGATGACGCCACGTTCGAGTTGATCGCCTCTGCAAAAACTTCTAAGGAAGCTTGGGAGATCTTGAAGAAAGCCTTTGATGGCGTAGAAAGAGTGAAGAAAATCCGCTTGCAATCTTTGCGAGCAGATTTTGAGGCCCTACAACAAGAAGGGTCAGAATCCATTGGTGATTACTTTCACCGAGTAACTTCCATCGTGCATGAGATGAGGCGACATGGTGAGAAGATTGAGGACGTACGTGTTGTGGAGAAGATCATGAGATCTCTACACTCAAGATTTGATTATATCGCTGTGGCGATTGAAGAATCAAATGATCTTGAGGATATGTCAGTGGAAGAGCTCCAAGGCTCTCTACAAGTTTATGAAGAAAGAGGCTTGCGAAAGAAGAAAGAAGAAGGAAAGACTATGGAGCAAGCGCTTCAAGCCAACTCTTCCAAAAAGAAGGATGGATCTTCAAGAGGAGGCTACCATCGAGGAAGAGGTGGACGTGGTGGCAAAGGACGAGGTGGTCGTGGTAACCACTTCAACGAACAAAGCAGCACCCATGGTGATGAAAGTGAAGGGAATGGTCGTGGAAGCCATGAAACTCGTGGCCGAGGCCGTGGTCGAGGTCGTGGCCGGAAAGGAAGGTATGATAAATCTCATATCCAGTGCTATGTTTGTAAGAAATATGGCCATTTCTCCTATGATTGTTGGTATAATTCTGACAATGATGGCGGAGAAAAGGCTAATCATGTGGAGCTAAGTGAAGGACAAGTGTTGCTCATGTCCTATAATGAAATTGAGCCGCCTCAAACGGTCACATGGTTCATAGACACGGGAGCCTCAAATCACATGAGTGGAAGAAAGGAGTTCTTCACAAGGCTCGATGAAGGTCATCAAGGCTACATCACATTTGGTGATCTTTCCAAATGTCCAATTGAAGGAAAAGGTGATGTTGTCTTTAAACTTCAAAATGGTAGGGAGCTTTGCATCTCTGATGTCTATTATGTCCCTGCTATAAAAAGTAATTTATTGAGTATTGGACAATTGTTGGAAAGAGGATATGGCATCAAGACGAGCGATCTAGCTCTTAGCTTGTTGGATAAGAATAACAGGCTGATTACACATGTGAAGATGACAAAAAACAGGATGTTCCCGTTGAAGCTCTCAATTGTGGAGTCGAGGTGCATGAAGGCAACGACTCAAGATCACAGCAATTTGTGGCATCTTCGCTATGGACATCTCAATTTTGAGGCATTGAAGCTAATGGAGAAGAAGAAAATGGTGGTGGGATTGCCAAAGATTGATGCTCCTAACAACCTTTGTGATGTTTGCATTGTGGGAAAGCAACAAAGGGAGTCATTCAAGAAGTATGATGTCAAAAGAGCATCTAAGCGTCTACAATTGGTGCATTCAGACGTATGTGGACCCATCAAGCCCGAGTCTATTGGTGGTAATAGGTATTTCCTAACCTTTACTGATGATTTTAGTGGCAAGACTTGGGTGTATATGCTAAAAGAGAAAAGAGAAGTCTTCTCAAAATTCAAAGAATTCAAGAGCTTTGTTGAAAAACAAAGTGGATGTCTGCTTAAGTGTTTGAGAACTGATCGTGGAGGCGAGTATATGTCTCAGGAGTTTGAGAATTTCTGCAGGGAACATGGCATCCAACATCAACTCACTATGCCGCAAACACCACAACAAAATGGTGTCTCAGAGAGGAAGAATAGAACAATTCTCAACATGGTCCGGTGTATGCTGAAGGAGAAAAATATCCCAAAGGAATTTTGGGGAGATGCTGTGGCTTGTTCTGTTTATTTGTTGAACAGGTTTTCAACGAAGAGACTTGAAGACATGACGCCAGAGGAAGCATGGAGTTCTCGAAAGCCAAAGGTCGATCATCTTCGAATCTTTGGAAGTGTTTCTTATGCTAAGATTCAGGAGGAGAAGCGCACGACGCTTGAAGATAAAAGCCAAAGATGCATATTCTTGGGCTATGGTGAGAACTGCAGCGGATACAAGCTGTATAACCCCGTCACTTGCAAGATTGTGATGTCAAGAGATGTGAAATTTGATGAAAATCAAAGCTGGGAGTGGAAGATAATTGACATGGGGATTCTCATTCCTCTTGATGGTGAGGAGGAGAAGAGAGAGTCACCATCCACTACCTTAAATAAAGATTCAGACCATGATGATTCTACCAGTCCTGTACGCAATACAAGGAGAGTTCAAGAGATTTATGACTCCACTCAACCAGTTGAGCCCATTGATTGGGAGAACGAGGAGGAGTTCAACAATTTTTGTCTTTTTGCAGGCTTTGATCCTATGACATTTGAGGAGGCCAATAAGGAGGCAAAATGGAGGAAAGCTATGGAGGAGGAGATTCACTCCATCAAGAAAAATGATACGTGGGAGCTCACATCACTTCTACAAGATTCAAACCCCATTGGTGTTAAATGGGTATACAAGACAAAGAGAGATGCCAAAGGTGTGGTAGAGCGACATAAGGCGAGATAGGTCGTGAAGGGCTATAAGCAAAAGTATGGCATCAACTATGAAGAGGTCTTTGCCCCAGTAGCAAGGCTAGAAACGGTGAGATTGTTGATCTCACTTGCGGCCCAACGACGGTGGAAAATGCATCAAATGGACGTGAAGTCGGCATTCCTAAATGGGAAACTTGAAGAAGAAGTTTATGTTGAACAGCCACCAGGATTCATTATTAAAGGGCAAGAAAAGAAGGTGTACAAGCTGAAGAAGGCTCTCTATGGGTTAAAGCAAGCACCAAGAGCATGGAATTCAAGGATTGATAATTACTTCATGCAACAAGGATTTATGAGGTGCCCTGATGAGCATTCTTTATATGCTAAGGCAAACTCACATGGAGAAGTATTGTTTGTTTGCTTGTATGTAGATGATCTGATGTTTACAGGTAGCAGTCACTCTATGATCCAAGACTTCAAGCTCTCAATGAAAAAGGAGTTCGAGATGACGGATCTAGGCCTAATGAAATATTTTCTAGGCATTGAGATGCAACAAGGTGAAGATGGTATTTTTATTTCCCAATCAAAGTATGCAAAGGAGATCTTAGAGAAATTTGCCTTTGAAGACTGCCACCCAATTGACACACCTGTTGAGTTTGGTCTCAAATTAACCAAGGAGGGTGAAGGGAAGCTAGTCAACCCAACTTATTTCAAAAGTCTCATGGGTTGTCTAAGGTATTTGACTTGCACTCGTCCTGATATTCTATTTGGAGTAGGACTTGTGAGCAGGTTTATGGAGACCCCGAGAACCTCCCATTTGAAGGCAGCAAGGAGGATTCTTAGTTATATTAAAGGAACGGTTGATCATGGACTGTTCTACTCGCAGAATCACAACCTTGAATTGGTTGGTTTTAGCGATAGTGATTGGGCTGGAAGCCGTGAAGATCGAAGGAGTACAACTGGGTTCGTATTCTATCTTGGTGATGCTGCATTTACTTGGTCGTCGAAGAAGCAATCCATAGTTGCTCTTTCAACCTGTGAAGCTGAATATATAGCAGCAGCCGCTTGTGTTTGTCATGCTATATGGTTGAGGAGACTATTAGAGAGAATGACGTTAAAGCAAGAAGAAGCGACCAAGATCTACATCGATAACAAGTCGGCCATTGCTCTAGCAAAGAACCCGGTTCATCATGAGAGATCAAAACATATTGACACTCGATTTCACTTCATAAGAGAACACGTGAAGACGAAGGAGGTGGAGTTGCACCACAAATGTTCGAGTGATCAAGTTGCCGACATTTTCACAAAAGCATTGAAGACGGATGCCTTTCAAAAATTAAGGAAGAAGCTTGGCGTCCAAGTTCGTGGAGAAACAAGTTTAAGGGAGGAGAATGTTAGCTATTAAACTTGTTACATGCATTAGTAATTATGTTATTCATGTATTCATGCACTTATGAGATACATTGAAGAGTCATGTGGTTTGGTGTTTGAAGAGTCATGGAGGATGTTCCAAAAGGCCTATATAAGGAAGTGCATATGTAAGTCCAATTGAATAACTCGAAATATATAGTTCATTTCCTCCTTCTAGAAAAACTATTCCCAACATTTTTTGGGGTTTTCTCTCCTCCCTATAAATAGAGGATGTAACTCATTTTTAGGATTAAGAGGAATGGTTGATTTCTGGTGAGAGCTCTTGAGAGAACCGATTTTAATCCTCTTGTATCTTGTGTAAATCATCAATAGATCTCTTTCTTCTGCCCCGTGACATAGGCATCTTGTCGAAACCTGTAATTCTTGGTCTCTCTCTCTCTCTCTCTCTCTCTCTCTCTCTCTCTGTGTGTGTGTGTGTGTGTGTGTGTGTGTGTATGTCGCGCTGCGCGTGTTTGTGATTTAGGGTTTGTGTTCTTGGTATACTCCAGTTCTAACAATTTTCTCCTTTTATCATTTCTCTCAAGATGTCCTTTAACAGATTCACTAATTTTTTCTTCAAATTTTTTAGGGCCATCTCAGATTCTCGCCTTCTTGCCACTCTGCTGCTGCACACTACAGCAACTAGTGATGTTCAAATCGTCCCAATATTCATGGGGTTATATGACCTGACACCTTGCCTACTAAAATATCTATGAACAAAAATTGAAACCACACAATTTAGAAATAAACAAAGAAAAAAAGTATTAACAAGTCAGGAGACTTGGGCTTTTCTTTTAATCAATATTTTCTCCAGCCTCTTGCGTAGGTCTTAGAAGCATAAACACTATCATTTACACAATCTGGAACAATAAAGATAAATGTTCATGGAACTAACTAACTGAGCAACATGCAAAAAAGAACAAACTTCTCATTCTATCCTGCTAGCCTATTCATATGTTACTTATGCCGCGACTAGCTGTGGTGTTCAACCAGTTATCCGGCTTGGGCCTATTTGTGCCATGATTTGAGATCGAGGGAAGATGGCTTTCGCCTCGACCACCTTGATACTTGTTACCTTTCCTATCATTTCTTTTGGAAGCAACAGTGACTCTTGCAAGACCATTCAAGTCTCCAGTAGTTTTTTGGCGAATACGGCTCTCCAAGAGATGATGTCTCAAACTGGAAGTTTCTTCCCTTGGTTTACCACGGATGAGACTGTCAGTTGCAGCAACTTCATCTTCTGTTGGTAAAGATTCTCATTGGATGATTCCACCATAGTGGTCACAGATAAGATAACACAATAAGCAATATCAAAATCAGGGTGAGAATCAAATATTTGATATGTTTTCTCACTAATTGAGCACAGAAATATGTAGGCAAACAAGTTGAGGAAATGCTTAATTAATGTTGGGGTTTGGGTTGAACAAACAGTCTCACATCGCCTAGACGTGGCGATGGTCTTGAGTATATAAGGATTTGGGCAACTCCACCTTGAAGGCTAGTTTTTTGGGATGGTGGCCCAAGTCCTTCAATTGATATCAGAGCCATGGCCCGAACGTAGTCGTGTGTGTGGGTGATGAAGATCCCCCAATGGCGCAAAGACGCAATGGAGTTGTGTGTGTGGGTGATGTTCGACGATGTAGATCTCCCCAATGGCGTAAAAACGCAATGGGCCTGATCACCCCAATGACGCAAAAAGACCCAATAGAGGGCCCTTGTAAAGTTAGTTGGGCTCTCGAGAAATTTGACAGTGGTGCTCCTTTGCAATAGGCGTGTCGCCTCTCACACGATGTAAAGGAGTGACCAACTGCATGTTATGCTTCACATAAGGCGTGCCAACTTCCCACGCAGTGAAGAAATATGTATCTCGATAGTTGAGTTTGCTGGGAGACTCTTTGTTCAAGGGGGGATTGTTGGGATTTGGGTCGAACAAATAGCCCGACACCGGCTAGACGTGGGGATGGTCTTAAGTATATAAGGAATTGGGCAACTCCGCTTAGAAGACTAGTCTTTTGAGATGGTGACCCAAGTCCTTCAATTAACATATAGCTATCACCCAAGGTTTATTTACAATTTCATATAAATAAATAAATTCAGGATGATGAAGATATGTAAAGTTAAGATTTTTTGGTGCCTGAATGGAATCAACCACTTTGGATAGGATTCACATGTCATCCTAGAATTGATATGATCATGGTAAAACCTAAGAAGCATTATTGCTTGTGATAACTAAAGAGAATTTGTTTTTAATTAGGAGGTGGAGAAAATCCACTAGCTTCGAGTTATCACTGTTATGCTATCATGACATAGACTTAATTAGTTTTCCTCTCAATTAACGGACAAACCTAATTATTTTCCACTGCTATGAGTAACTTGATAAGTTACAAGTTTTTTTTCTTTCTGATTTAAGGGTCTATACGAATTCATTGACAAAGACAAAAATGTGTGCATGAAATTTGTGGTTATTTGTCTCATTACTGGTAGAAATTGACATATCCCCTCATTACAGGGGATGAGATGTGTAGAGTCCTCCTTCAAACAGGTATCTCCTCTGCAAGGGGAGGCATTTGATCAGAATTTGTATGTCTCATTCTGGAAGCATACGACTGAAACAAAATCTTATTAACCTTTAAATTATAGCAGAAAAAGAAGATTATACTAGTTGGAAATGTTAATGGCTTTCTCAATTAATCTATTCTTGTGCACTCTGGGCCCAAGTGCAGCAACAACAACTAAGCCAGTTATCTCAGGTACTTGGGGTAGGCTATATGAACCAAAAGAGAATTACATCGGATCGGACATATGGATCAGCTTTCTTCACTCATTCTTATCGAGCAATATGCCTTCATTAAGACATTTAACCTCTATATCATATCGTACCACATCCATCCATATTTTCTTTGGTGCCCCTTCGCTCTTTTAACTTGTCTTAAGTTGATAAGTTCTATTTGTCGGACTGGCGCATCTGTAAGTCTACGTCACATATGGCCAAACCATCATAGGCCAATTTCTTTCATCTTCTCTTCTATAGGGATTATACCTATCTTAGTAAGAATATCCTCATTTCTCACTTTATCTCTCTCATTTTATCACACATCTAATGAAGCATGCACATCTATGCTACACTCATCATCTGGGGTATGATTTCTCTTTATAGCCTAACATTCTGTGCCATTTAACAAAGCTGGCCTAATATCAGCTCGATAAAACTTTTCTTCAGCCATAACGGGACGTTACGGTCGCATAACACTCATGTTGTGCTCCACTATTTCAACCAACCGGCTTTTATCATATTGTTGATATCACTATTGATCTCCCCATTCTTTTAGATAATAGAACCTAAGTAACTAAACTGACTACTCATTGATATCTCTTGCCCGTCTAGTGCCACAATAGTATAATTTCGAATCCTCTGCTTATTGAATTTGCATTCTATATACTCTGTTTTGGACCTACTTAGTCTAAAACTTCGAAATTCTACAGTTTGCCTCCTTAACTTTAATTTGGCATTTATCTCAGCCCTCGTCTCATCAACTAGAACAATATCATCAGCAAACAGCATACATCATAGAATTTTATCCTGAATAGCTCCAGTAAGCTTGTTCATCACTGTAACGCCCCGATCCTAAAGATACGGAGTCGTTATGGCGACGTATATACGCGAGGATAATACCCCACGTATATACGCTAAGCCTCAATTGTAACCTGAACAAGTTATAATCAGAACTATAATAATCAAGGATCACTGCAATAATACATATAAGACTATACATGATAGCAATGAATAACAGGAAGAAAATGACAGCTGAATAGAAGTCAAAAGTCATATACAGGAATCAAAGAATCGTAACAAGAATAAAATGCAAGTATACCAGAATCAAAGGGAGAGGACCCAAGCTCCTCGTAAAGCGTACCGCCTCATCAAACACCTGTACATTAGAAACAATCGTCCAATAGCTGGATGTGCAAATCCAGGGTCGTCAGAACGCGACCATAATGAGTGTGTGTGTAAAGGGGAAACAGCTCGTGCAGAAGAAACCATGTGCATATATAATAATAAGGACAACTGCAGATAGAAAGACTAAATAACACAATAAATAACTGAACAGTAACTCATATGATGAAGACATGAATACAGATAGCAGTCAAATGGCACAACTGTAAATATGCAATCAATGTCAAAATAGGTATCCATCACATGTCACTAAACTGGTATCCAAGTCTGGTCATAAGTCTGGTCCTGGTTACAATCATGTGGTCCTGGTTACAATCATGTATACAGTCATGTGTCATAAGGCAGGGTAACCATTCAGGGTATAACATGATGTGTTCATTCAATTCATTCAATAACAATCAGTAATGTTCTACGTTATCTTTGTCACTTTTCCCACCGGCGTCCCACAACATCCGACAGTTCACCCTGGAGCCCGCACATCCAGTAGAACTCATCCGAACTCCGATATGCGGGTATCATTGTTCGAATAGGGAAAGAGAACCAAATAACATGCATCCTAGGGGTATCATCATACAAGTGCGTGTGGATGCTAATAGGCACTGAGAATGCAATATCACGCTAACACCAGGCGTTACGTACAGTAGATAGCCCTACAGATTCAAGAGGTGGCCCCCACAGATTCAAGAGGTGGCCCCCACCATGTGTATGGTGTGGCACTTTGCTCTGAGGGAAAACAGGATTCTAGAGGTGGCCCCCGTGGATTCAAGAGGTGGCCCCCACCATGTGTATGGTGTGGCACTTTGCTCCACGTGGCACTTAGTTCCTTTCAAGATCCGCCGGACGCTAGCACGATTGTGGGATACATCCTCGTCAATCCCGACACCAGGCGGCAAACCGCCGGACGCCGGTTTGACTGTGCTATTAACAGGTCAATAGTACATGGGATATGGGTACCGGGTACAGGAGTCCAGATGTCAAGTAACAGTGATACAGTCATATGTCAAGGTCCAGTGAAAGGTGTCTAGTGTACAGTCAGTGAGGTAATGCCATCAATAACAATCAATACCTTATGCCATTTCAATTACTGGGATGCTACTGGACGGTAACAATATCAGTACAGTAATGATCAATCAGTAATCGTATACACGGTGAACAATATCAGTAACAGTAACAGTAACAGTAACAGTAACCGTGTATACGATGAATAATAAAACTGTACCGGGATTACGGTCAAACAATCATTTTCCAATAACTCTCAATAACCTGAACATAAATAACAGTAACAGTCTAGACACTGATCCTCAAGTCACCAATAACAGAGATCAAATAGTAAAAGCTATCAAACTCTGAATATATATAAAATCACCGATATCGCTAATTCACTCTCACAATAATTATATCCATATCACTGAGTAACCCAGTCTCTAACATCATAACAAGTCCATATCAATATCTGAATGAGTCATCACCAATAAAAGAATATCAAGTCTAGAAAGTCCCCTACATGAAATATATCAAACTCATCTTAATGCATATCAGGTTTAATCATAAAGAATGTAAATCCAATATCATCTATAACACAAGTTCAGTCCAACTCAGAATAAGTTCATGTACCAATCCAATCGTCATTATCTTTAGTAAGGTAAGTGCACATCCAATATGTCCTCGATCAACTGCAATATAGAATAGCTACTACTGATACTTAACATCAACAACATATCATCTAATGAATCTCAAATGTCAACAACGTCAATCTCATCTCAAGACAAGTCAGGCTCCAATATAAGGAACATAGATTCTGGATAACCTCTAACTCAAGATCAATCTAAATCACAACTCAACTAATCCTGTCATATCTGATATGTCCTCAAATATCCAACTAAATAAATCACGTCTAATTACTGAACATCATTCAATGTAAATAACATAAGTCTAGATCAATCCTGAGTCCTTACAACCAACTCATGATTCCAATAGTTCCAATCAATCGAGTATCAATACACATCACGTAATCCGACACATTAATCACCAATCCGACATACATCAACAATAACCAGTACTAGTCCTCTCACTCAAATATGTAACTCTGATTCATAAGTATTCACAATCACCACTTCTATTAATGATTAGTCATAATATCCCAACACTCAATATCGCAACATATCATAACATGTATCTAAGTTCTAACATAATAAGTCAAGTCATTCCATCATATATCTATCCATAATATATCCCCCGATATCATACACACTATCTATATCCATTACACAACTCATGGGTGAAGTCCACAATCCAATAAAAGGGCTACTCATAGCTGTCAGGCCAAGTTAGTCGACTAAGGGTAATATACAAGTCGACTAGGCATACTGTTGGTCGACTACTAACAATGTCAAGTCGACTAACAGAGAGATACAGAGAGTTCACACTACCAGGTTCACCTATTAGTCGACTAGGAAAAAGGGTAAGTCGACTCATACATGGATTAGTCGACTAGGCCCCTAGTCAAGTCGACTAATCCCTCTACCAGAACAGATATCAGGGACACATCAATGCCTGATCTCTCACACAATAAAACACGTATGTATCTCCTCTCTTACACATATCAATGCACACAATCACTACTTTACTTTATGCACAAGTATATAATTGAATCATAATAGAAGCAATTACATATATTTACAAGGAATCAAAAAGAGGAGGAGAATACACTCACCTTGGGGAATCTGCACGTTACCGGGCGAGTCGCCGTTACGGTCGCCGTGGCGCCGCTCTTCGCTGTCGGACTGCATAGGACGGTAGCCAGGGTCCTGGGGAAGACCTGGCTGCAATCTGGAGGTCTCGCGCTCGCCGGAAGGGCCTGGAATCGCTGCTCGCCCGTTGCTTGCGCTGCTGGTCTGGTTCTGGATCTGTTGTGCGCGTCGTCGGGCGAGTCGCTGCCGTGGTCGCTGTGCTGTCGTTCCTCGCCATCGGACTGCATGGGAGGGTGGCCAGGTTCCTGGGGAAGGCCACCGTGCCGATCTCCGACGATGGGCTAGCGTGGATCGGGAGAACGGCCTGCTCGCTCGCTGCCGAAGGTGCAGATCTGCTGCTGTCCAGATTTGGATCTGGATCTGCGGGCTGCTGTTGGATCTGTTGGGGCTGGAGGATGCACACGGCCCCGGTCTGGCTGCCGTGGACGCTGGGGAGAAGGAGCAGGTCGCCTGGTTGTGTGCAGGCCTGGTTGTGGCTGCCGAGTGGTGCCGCCGAGCCGCTGGATCTGCCGTACAATGTTGCTGATCTGCTGGTGCAGATCTGGACGGGGGAGGCCTGTTGGCTGTGCTGTTCTGATCTGCAGGGAAGAGAGGAGATCACGGCCTGGTTGTGGCGCTGCTGTGAGAGGGGCTGCTGCTCTGGTTGCCCGCGCAGGCTACCATGGAGGGGCGGCTGTTGTGTGGACAGATGCGCAGCAAGTGGAGAGGAGGAGCAATCAAGGGGAGGTCCGGGTGTTGGTCTACTGTGGACAGCAGGGAAAGAGGGCACGGGGCTGCCGGAGCGCACTGTGGAGGGATCTGCGACAGGCCCACTACAGAAAAGGTGATCTGCGCGCAAGGAAGCGCGCCGGTGATGTGCAGCAGGCCTGGATGTTGCCGCTGCCGCTCCTGATGCGTGGCCTGAGTGTTGGGGAGAGATGGAGGGAGGGCTCCAGGGTGTTGCGGCTGTGTATTGGGGAGAAGATTAATTAGGTTTAGGGTTTGATTAGGATTAGAAAATATATAGGGTGGGTTATGAGTTAATATGTTAATGGGCTTGGGTTAACTGGATTAGGATCCAATCCGGGTTGATGGGTATGGGATCCAAACGGGTAATTGGGTATAGGTTCAACAAGTCAATGAGTAATGGGCTTATGGGTCCAAATGGGTAAATAGGAAATAGGGTGAGAGGCTAAACAAGAACACCACCACCACTACCAAAATTAGTATAAATGCCAATATGAATATCAAACCAAATAAACAAATAATAGTAACACAATTAATATATTAAAAATAATTAACAACGGAATGATAATAGAAAATTACAATTTACCATCTCAAAAAGAATTCCCATATTTAATAATAGAAAATATCTCAAGGAGGAAAATAATAAATCAACTTGATTAAATAAAAATACTCAGTAAATAAAAATAAATACTTGAAGAAAATAAAATACAGTATTATTAGATTAGGGATATTACATTCTACCCACCTTAATAAAAATTTTGTCCTCGAAATTTCGATAAGGTAGGGAATGCTAAAAATCAAATTAGGAAGAAGATGAAGCTTCCACACCGCTTCTCACTGCATCAAGACTTCACCACGCTTCCGCTGCGTGCTCTGATTTCTGGTATCGGCTTCAACATGGAGTAACCGATCTCAAGAGATAGAATCAGGAGGAATGAATAGGAAGGAAGGATAAAATCAAGATGGACATCCAAATCACTCTAATTGAAGTGTTGGAATCATGAATATCAACAGATCAAGAATGGAATTTCAAAAGGGAGGACGATCAATTTCCAAATGGAGTCAATATTATCACGTGAATAGTATATGTATATTGCAGTGTCAACATAACTGTCTCAGGTTACAGGTAGGAACTAGGTTCTCTTTTAGGTCGAACCTGGGCTCTGATACCACTCTGTAACGCCCCGATCCTAAAGATACGGAGTCGTTATGGCGACGTATATACGCGAGGATAATACCCCACGTATATACGCTAAGCCTCAATTGTAACCTGAACAAGTTATAATCAGAACTATAATAATCAAGGATCACTGCAATAATACATATAAGACTATACATGATAGCAATGAATAACAGGAAGAAAATGACAGCTGAATAGAAGTCAAAAGTCATATACAGGAATCAAAGAATCGTAACAAGAATAAAATGCAAGTATACCAGAATCAAAGGGAGAGGACCCAAGCTCCTCGTAAAGCGTACCGCCTCATCAAACACCTGCACATTAGAAACAATCGTCCAATAGCTGGACGTGCAAATCCAGGTCGTCAGAACGCGACCATAATGAGTGTGTGTGTAAAGGGGAAACAGCTCGTGCAGAAGAAACCATGTGCATATATAATAATAAGGACAACTGCAGATAGAAAGACTAAATAACACAATAAATAACTGAATAGTAACTCATATGATGAAGACATGAATACAGATAGCAGTCAAATGGCACAACTGTAAATATGCAATCAATGTCAAAATAGGTATCCATCACATGTCACTAAACTAGTATCCAAGTCTGGTCATAAGTCTGGTCCTGGTTACAATCATGTGGTCCTGGTTACAATCATGTATACAGTCATGTGTCATAAGGCAGGGTAACCATTCAGGGTATAACATGATGTGTTCATTCAATTCATTCAATAACAATCAGTAATGTTCTACGTTATCTTTGTCACTTTTCCCACCGGCGTCCCACAACATCCGACAGTTCACCCTGGAGCCCGCACATCCAGTAGAACTCATCCGAACTCCGATATGCGGGTATCATTGTTCGAATAGGGAAAGAGAACCAAATAACATGCATCCTAGGGGTTATCATCATACAAGTGCGTGTAGATGCTAATAGGCACTGAGAATGCAATATCACGCTAACACCAGGCGTCACGTACAGTAGATAGCCCTACAGATTCAAGAGGTGGCCCCCACAGATTCAAGAGGTGGCCCCCACCATGTATATGGTGTGGCACTTTGCTCCGTGTGGCACTTTGCTCTGAGGGAAAACAGGATTCTAGAGGTGGCCCCCGTGGATTCAAGAGGTGGCCCCCACCATGTGTATGGTGTGGCACTTTGCTCCACGTGGCACTTAGTTCCTTTCAAGATCCGCCGGACGCTAGCACGATTGTGGGATACATCCTCGTCAATCCCGACACCAGGCGGCAAACCGCCGGACGCCGGTTTGACTGTGCTATTAACAGGTCAATAGTACATGGGATATGGGTACCGGGTACAGGAGTCCAGATGTCAAGTAACAGTGATACAGTCATATGTCAAGGTCCAGTGAAAGGTGTCTAGTGTACAGTCAGTGAGGTAATGCCATCAATAACAATCAATACCTTATGCCATTTCAATTACTGGGATGCTACTGGACGGTAACAATATCAGTACAGTAATGATCAATCAGTAATCGTATACACGGTGAACAATATCAGTAATAGTAACAGTAACAGTAACCGTGTATACGATGAATAATAAAACTGTACCGGGATTACGGTCAAACAATCATTTCCCAGTAACTCTCAATAACCTGAACATAAATAACAGTAACAGTCTAGACACTGATCCTCAAGTCACCAATAACAGAGATCAAATAGTAAAAGTTATCAAACTCTGAATATATATAAAATCACCGATATCGCTAATTCACTCTCACAATAATTATATCCATATCACTGAGTAACCCAGTCTCTAACATCATAACAAGTCCATATCAATATCTGAATGAGTCATCACCAATAAAAGAATATCAAGTCTAGAAAGTCCCCTACATGAAATATATCAAACTCATCTTAATGCATATCAGGTTTAATCATAAAGAATGTAAATCCAATATCATCTATAACACAAGTTCAGTCCAACTCAGAATAAGTTCATGTACCAATCCAATCGTCATTATCTTTTAGTAAGGTAAGTGCACATCCAATATGTCCTCGATCAACTGCAATATAGAATAGCTACTACTGATACTTAACATCAACAACATATCATCTAATGAATCTCAAATGCCAACAACGTCAATCTCATCTCAAGACAAGTCAGGCTCCAATATAAGGAACATAGATTCTGGATAACCTCTAACTCAAGATCAATCTAAATCACAACTCAACTAATCCTGTCATATCTGATATGTCCTCAAATATCCAACTAAATAAATCACGTCTAATTACTGAACATCATTCAATGTAAATAACATAAGTCTAGATCAATCCCGAGTCCTTACAACCAACTCATCATTCCAATAGTTCCAATCAATCGAGTATCAATACACATCACGTAATCCGACACATTAATCACCAATCCGACATACATCAACAATAACCAGTACTAGTCCTCTCACTCAAATATGTAACTTTGATTCATAAGTATTCACAATCACCACTTCTATTAATGATTAGTCATAATATCTTAACACTCAATATCGCAACATATCATAACATGTATCTAAGTTCTAACATAATAAGTCAAGTCATTCCATCATATATCTATCCATAATATATCCCCGATATCATACACACTATCTATATCCATTACACAACTCATGGGTGAAGTCCACAATCCAATAAAAGGGCTACTCATAGCTGTCAGGCCAAGTTAGTCGACTAAGGGTGATATACAAGTCGACTAGGCATACTGTTGGTCGACTACTAACAATGTCAAGTCGACTAACAGAGAGATACAGAGAGTTCACACTACCAGGTTCACCTATTAGTCGACTAGGAAAAAGGGTAAGTCGACTCATACATGGATTAGTCGACTAGGCCCTGGTCAAGTCGACTAATCCCTCTACCAGAACAGATATCAGGGACACATCAATGCCTGATCTCTCACACAATAAAACACGTATGTATCTCCTCTCTTACACATATCAATGCACACAATCACTACTTTACTTTATGCACAAGTATATAATTGAATCATAATAGAAGCAATTACATATATTTACAAGGAATCAAAAAGAGGAGAATACACTCACCTTGGGAAATCTGCACGTTACCGGGCGAGTCGCCGTTACGGTCGTCGTGGCGCCGCTCTTCGCTGTCGGACTGCATAGGACGGTAGCCAGGGTCCTGGGGAAGACCTGGCTGCAATCTGGAGGTCTCGCGCTCGCCGGAAGGGCCTGGAATCGCCGCTCGCCCGCTGCTTGCGCTGCTGGTCTGGTTCTGGATCTGCTGTGTGCGTCGTCGGGCGAGTCGCTGCCGTGGTCGCTGTGGTGTCGTTCCTCGCCATCGGACTGCATGGGAGGGTGGCCAGGTTGCTGGGGAAGGCCACCGTGCCGATCTCCGACGATGGGCTGGCGTGGATCGGGAGAACGGCCTGCTCGCTCGCTGCCGAAGGTGTAGATCTGCTGCTGTCCAGATTTGGATCTGGATCTGCGGGCTGCTGTTGGATCTGTTGGGGCTGGAGGATGCACACGGCCCCGGTCTGGCTGCCGTGGACGCTGGGGAGAAGGAGCAGGTCGCCTGGTTGTGTGCAGGCCTGGTTGTGGCTGCCGAGTGGTGCCGCCGAGCCGCTGGATCTGCCGTACAATGCTGCTGATCTGCTGGTGCAGATCTGGACGGGGGAGGCCTGTTGGCTGTACTGTTCTGATCTGTAGGGAAGAGAGGAGATCACGGCCTGGTTGTGGCGCTGCTGTGAGAGGGGCTGCTGCTCTGGTTGCCCGCGCAGGCTACCATGGAGAGAGGCGGCTGTTGTGTGGACAGATGCGCAGCAAGTGGAGAGGAGGAGCAATCAAGGGGAGGTCCGGGTGTTTGTCTGCTGTGGACAGCAGGGAAAGAGGGCACGGGGCTGCCGGAGCGCACCGTGGAGGGATCTGCGACAGGCCCACTACAGAAAAGGTGATCTGCACGCAAGGAAGCGCGCCGGTGATGTGCAGCAGGCCTGGATGTTGCCGCTGCCGCTCCTGATGCGTGGCCTGAGCGTTGGGGAGAGATGGAGGGAGGGCGCCAGGGTGTTGCGGCTGTGTATTGGGGAGAAGATTAATTAGGTTTAGGGTTTGATTAGGATTAGGAAATATATAGGGTGGGTTATGAGTTAATATGTTAATGGGCTTGGGTTAACTGGATTAGGATCCAATCCGGGTTGATGGGTATGGGATCCAAACGGGTAATTGGGTATAGGTTCAACAAGTCAATGAGTAATGGGCTTATGGGTCCAAATGGGTAAATAGGAAATAGGGTGAGAGGCTAAACAAGAACACCACCACCACTACCAAAATTAGTATCAATGCCAATATGAATATCAAACCAAATAAACAAATAATAGTAACACAATTAATATTATTAAAAATAATTAACAACGGAATGATAATAGAAAATTACAATTTACCATCTCAAAAAGAATTCCCATATTTAATAATAGAAAATATCTCAAGGAGGAAAATAATAAATCAACTTGATTAAATAAAAATACTCAGTAAATAAAAATAAATACTTGAAGAAAATAAAATATAGTATTATTAGATTAGGGATATTACAATCACTATGACAAACAAGAATGAACTCAATACAGATCCTTGATGCAATCCAGTTGTGATCAAAAAATTATTTGTTAAGCTTTCACAAGTTCTGATATTTGCCACTGCTTCATCGTACATGTCTTTGATTATGTAAATATATTTGATGTGAACTCCATTCTTCATCAATCTTTACCATAATATCTCTCTTGGCACCTTATAATAAGCTTTTTTTAAATCAACAAAAATCATATGCAAATTTTTTCTTCTTTCTCAAAATCGCTGTGCAAGTTGACGAAGCAAATGAATAGCCTCTGTCGTCGATCTCTCCTGCATGAACCGAAACTGGTTCTATGATATTTTAATATTTTGCTTTAACATGTGATCAATTACCTGTTCTCAAAGCTTTATGGCGTGACACATGAGTTTTATTTCACGGTAGTTTGAACAACTCTGAATATCACCCTTGGTCTTAAAGAGAGGTAGTAGAACACTCTTTCTCCACTCATTTGGTATCTTTTTAGTTAGTTAGATCTTGTTAAAGAGGTTGTTAACCATCTCACACCCATCTCTATACCTCAATACGAATTCCATTTGAGCTAACAGCTTTTCTTGATTTTATCCTCTTCAAGGCCTCTTTAACTTCAGATTCGGTAATTCTGTGCATAAATTTATGGTTCAATTCTGACACTGAATGATAATATTACCCAATCTTGAGTAGAACTACTATTGAATAATCTATCAAAATACTCTCTCCAACTCTAGAAGGGTTAGTCACATTCAAGACTCAATCTGAGACTATATAATAGAAAAGAGAATCAAAATTTTAATTTTACAGATTCAAAGTGACATTATTCATACATAAAAAATTTCTTGATTTTCCAAAGAGTTGCATGATGAGAAAAAACTGCATAATTTTAGTGAAGATAGACTAAAGTTAATCGGTTTCCTTTATGTTCAGGAACAACTGCTGTACAAGTGCAAGCACAGTTTGTCGAGAAAGACAGGCATGTCATTTTTGCGAGAAAACATGCATCCGTGCCTAAACTTTCTATCTCTTCTTTGCAAAAATGAAACTTCAAGCGCCTTGTATCATGCATTAATGCACACAAGTAAGAAGCGCATGCTTGATATCCATTACTTGGTATTATATTCTGTAACAAGTAAACTAACAGGATAATTGCTGTACACAACTTTCTGTCATGCTCAGATTACTTTGTACATACCATTAAAATGCTAAACAGGAGAAATACATAAAAAAAATTTGTCAAAGGATTGTATCCTCTTAACTCTTATTGTAGCTAGGCTTCTCAATTATTCATCAATGAGGGAAAATTTCTTTAATGCAGCTCTTCTTACGCACTTCGCTACATACGTGCATAACTGATGACCTTTTCAGTGTTGCTTTATCTTTGGAACTTCTTTTACTCTAAAAACAGGGGATTGGTCCATGTGGAACATGGAAAAAGAAGATCGATGTGAAGATTTGACTTCCATTAGCCTTTAGTCTTTAGGCGGATAAAATATTGATACATTGATTTTTTTTTTTTTAGTACTACTAATGTCCTTCTTCCTAGTGGTTTATGGATAATTTATGGATAATAAACAGGAAAGTAATGTTATTCTTTAGGCCATACACTATGACTATGCTATTGGACATAAAGCTGTGGTGCACATAATAATGCGAAAATCAAAACATCAAAATCGTGGCGAATCTATCATCGTTGGAGAAGACGTGCCAACTCAACATGAATCCAGTAGTTTTCGAGTAGCAGAATTTTAGTTTTATTACTTGATTTTTAGCTTTTAGTAAATCAGAATTGTAGTAGGATTTCTGGTTATCTTTTCATGTATTATTTTCTTTCTTTTAGACTTTTTGATTTATTTTAAGAGTTGATTTTGAAATCCAAATTGAAGTAGGAGAGAGATACAATTTTGTAACCTATATAAATGCTCTTATGTATTCAATTGAAAGAAACAATCAAAGAAATATTTTACTCTCAATTGAGTTTAATACGGATTTCTCAATTCTCTTCTCTATTAGCGGTGAGATGACTTATTAAACTTAGTTATGGTGAAATACCGTAATTGATTTATCTATCTCTCTATTCTTCTATTTTTATCTCCGTATTAAATTTCTTCTCTCTCTTAACTCAACGTCTTCGTCAACGAACTTCAAAAGCCTCGCCATAACCACTTCACCTCCATGACCCCTCCTCTACATCACTGAGCCAATCCAAGATTTCTTGCACACAAGCTTTACTCACGCTCAGGCTATTCAAGCTTGTGCCCAGCCTGATCACGCATCGCGTGCCCAGAAACAGCGTCAAGGCCAATCTGCCCACGCCCCAAGCCCCACGCCCAAAGGAATCACCGTCCCCAGCTTATCTGTGCCCAGGAACTGCCCGCTTGCAGCCTATGCATGAGTTTGTCGACTGAGCGTGAATAGTAAGTGCGCCTGCATTGATGAGCGTGAATAGTAGAAAACTTCATCAGGGAGTCCTCTAGTCTCCAGCAACTTCAGTCTTATCTGCGTTAGTGCCATAGCTCCTCGACAACTCTGTTTCTGTCGAGTGTATATGTTCTCATCTATGTGAGTACGACGATCAACCACAAACAATCAATAAGTAAGTTAGGATCATATTTACAATTATCCAAGATATTTTTCTTATTACATTAACCACTTAATTACAAGTTTTGATATTCATCATCCAATATATTATCTGTTTTGATCGTCTGTCCACATTAAAAGTGAGCGAGCGATTCTTTTCTCCCTTGAAATTATTTGACTTCTTTATTGTGTGAAGAACTTGATTTCCTGTATAAGTAATAGTTTCTAATAGTTCTTTAAGCATTGAAACCGATTAAACACTTACATGATCTATATATCATACCTGAATTTATCTGTTTTAATTCAATTCCTACCAACAATCTTTCTTTTGATGAAGTGTATTTTTGACTTATTTTATCCTTTACTTCCGCCGCCGTACACATTCCATATCACATCTCCTTGTTTAATGCATTTTTTTCTTTCTCATGATTTTTTGCATTTGTTTTTTTTCTTCTTGTATCCCCCTTCTCCTCGTCGCGCTTCACTAAAAAGACTCAATGAAATAGAGTGCAACAAGAAATGAAATAAAGGAAAGAAACAAAAAAATACAATAGATATTATTCTAGTCAATGCAGAATGCTTTAAGCATTCTTCTATTTATTACTAATTACATCAGGTAAAATTGAATGGAGGGCACTATTCCCAAATTTACATCCATATAAAACATTCTGATTCTATATAGCATGGCTGCTTCTATTTCGAATTTGTACCTGTGTGGGACGCATGGATACCTGTATCGGTCACCGACACTTCCTTGGACTCTTCTCAAACACTTCTTGAATTTATGCTTAATTATATACAATTTTTTTAATTTAGAACACTTGTGGGCACTTCTTAGACACATCTTTTACATTTCTCTTACATTTTTTTCACATTATATATTTGAGATATTTATTACTTTCCCTTATATATCAAACATAAAATTATAGTTTAGCAAAAAAATAATCATCAAAATATTAACTTGTATAAAACTATAATAAGTTTAAATATGTGTAAGAAGTTAGATACATTAAACTCTATATGAACTTTTGGATACTAAGGCATGACTATGCATGTATATTTATGTACTCTTATTATTATTTATATACATATTCTAGTATCATGTCGTTTATATTCTCATGTCATACTTGTTAAGAAATTGTGGTGTCTCGTGTTCGTGTCTGTATTCATGCTTCTTAGTTCGGATTGTATCCTCTATGTGTGTATGGATGCCTCTTGCTATGTCACAGTGGGATGTCAATTGTAGACAATTCTTTATGGTTTAATTCATTATCAGATTCGGCTGGACCCATCACGTAATGGAGTTAATCTCTATTCTACTTTGTGGAATAATGTATGCATCCCACTGACCATTATCTGTTCAAGTTGGAAACGACATGTTCTACCATTTTAGTGCATTTACTCCTCACTGTAAACATCTGACCCTTTCTTCAAGAAATTACTAGCAAAAAGAAGATATTCGCATCTTTTAAGCATCCAATCAATTTTCTCCCATTTATATTTATATGATTTAACTGCTGATTATCTGTGTTTTTCACTTTGCTGATTTTTTATATATGACAGTTAGGGAGTAAGAATGAAGTCACTAGCTCTTCTCCTTCTTCTTCATACACTGGTCACCTATGGTTCAGCTGTGCGCATTATGGCTGTAGAAATTCACATAGATAGAGATAATCATCAACATCAAGTTCAAAAGAAGTTATTAGAAGAGAGAGGGAAGGATGAGGGCACACAAGAATATTCTGGAAGTACTGTCGATAACCAACATAACATACCTAGAAATCAATATGACAGTCATATCGGAGGCACCACCCAGCAACCCCCGGAAGGAGATTATGCTAACCAAGGATATGGTGGTGGTGACACTAATAACTTATTAGTGTAGGATTTTCTTTGCAGCAGTAACTTATGTGGGTGAACATGTATTGTTGTCATATCTGTATGCATATAGCTGTTATATGTATATGCATATTAGGTGTAAAATAAGAAATATTGTGCAACATATGCTGTCGGTAGCTAGTCAAATCTTTCAGTTTCTAATCGTATGTGAAATTGAGCTTCAGTATATGATAAAGGGGTTATTTTAGTACTGAAAGAATGGTAGAATTGGCTATCGAGGGAAGATCAAAATTGAGTTTCATTTTCATTTCATTTCTTTTCTTCTTTGTTTGTGCACTTTTCCTGCATGATGGTTCCGATGTGGGCAGCTCCACTTGTGTTGAAGCCCTTTTGCCTGGTTGTAATTCAGTGTCTTAGGTCTTGTACCCTGAGTCTTTTTGCTGTTAGAAACTTAGTTATCTCCCTTGCCATTATTATATAGTTCCATTTTCTTTTTTTAGACTTTTCTAAGCGTAAAATGGATTATAACCACCTGTTTCATTACAGAGATGGTAATGAAACTCGGGAAGGTACAAAATAAGGGATCTATGATATTATTCTTGGGTATTCAAGAATATTAAACATCTTATTTCTTTGTTGTATATATGGTATTATGGCTGAAAGTAGTGATTTGCAACGTACAAATAGGATAATCAAGTATGCTGGTTTTTAAGAAGAAAGACTTGTTATTCAAGTCGAAAAATCTTTTTAAGGACCTTTTGTTTTCTTATGTAATACAGTTGATTCTTTGAAATGTGCTAAGTTAACTCTACTCAAATGCTTGAAGGAAACTATCAAGATTATGTGCCTCCTGTAAAATGGATTATTCAAGTGGGTGATATGACAAGGATATACAGGAGTCGTTTAGTAACATATGAGACATAGTTATAGACACCTCGTAGGATTAAATATGTCCGGATCCAATACTCTCGTAAGGTTAGGCCTTGGCGTCTGAAGTGGTTCTATGTTTTATCAGCCATCCGTACTCGTAGATGGGCCAATTTCTACAACAAAATTACCATCTACAGCGATTAGGTTTACTTGGGGGGCCAAGCTACTGGAAAGTGACACTTACGTACTAGTGTGCTTTAAGCTTGTTTGACATGCTCAAATATCCCCGCGAGCAACTCATCTACTTGGACTTTAAACACCCTCGACCGCCCTAGCCACCCGATTTTGCTATTGAGCGTCGAGCATGATTTCTTAGAAAAATTCAGACGTTGATCAGCAACTCAAATGTCGGGTACGCTTGAACATTCAAATGCATTTAGAATATAAAATTGTTCCCAGCCTGGCTCACTGGTAATGTGGTGGGAGCGTATTGTGAAGAATCCTAATTTTAAGTCCCAATTACGACCTATGTTTCAGGAAAAAGAAAAGAAAGGAAAGGAATAGAAATTTTTTCATCAATTTTCTTTCTCAAAAACCCATGTTAACTCATAGGGCATGGAATTAATGTTTGGTAATATCTAATTTGTAACAGAAACTTTTCGTGAAGACTTTTCATAATAACTTGCTTGAGAAGGCTAACATGAACAGTTTATCGGTTCCAGATTGGGAACTGAATTAGATTGCAAAATACTAAGAAAGAAATTACTGAATTGTATTTATCCTTAAACATAAAAGACATGCAAAAAAGTACTCTTAGAGTATATGTCGTTTGACAATAATTTTTCTCGGCCACACTCCATTAAGCTTCTCTCTTTTTTCAGCCACACTCCCATAAGCTTTTTGTAACAATCTTGACACCCCTTGCGCCTTTAAAGAATCACCCCTTTAGGTTGTTCATCCCTTGAATTATAAATCTCAAGTGATTCTCTCTTGGTTATCATGATAATGATATTCTTAATCTAAATTGGGAAGAAAAGCGCCTTGATCACCGTGATTTCTCTCCAAAGAGCACTAGCAACACAAAGGAGGGGGCATGTTGCCGATCTAGGCCCATTGATTTGATGCTTAAATCATGTTTCTCTCCCAATACGAGAAGAAGAAAGTAAATCGAATGAATGAGTGGATACCCCTAGGGATTTTACATATCCATCCCTTACATCTTCTTTATTTTAATATTAGCCCCTCAAATATTTATAATATCAATTTAGTCCTTAAATTATTTAGCCATCTCAAATCCACCTTTAAAGTTAATGGAATAATGGTAAATGACAATTATACCCTCTCTATTGGCCCCAACATCTATAACGCCAACGGGTAGGAATGCACATCTTGCAAATACCACAATCTTTGATTCTCCTTTGTTCTTCTCCTTCTTCTCTCTCTTCTCAGTTGTTATGTCTTTAATGAAGAAATCAAAGCATAATCTTAGACCTTTTCTCTTAATCTCTTAGCCACCCTATGAATCTCTAACCACCCTAAAAGTCATCAATAGCCATCCTATGAAGATCTTGGCCACCCTATGAAGATCATAACCACCCTATGATTTTGATGTATGTGTAGGGTGAAGTGATGAAGGGGCTTAAAAGTTTTGCCTATAAATAGGCATCACATTGCATGAGATTTTAAGAGCAAGAAAGTGAGAAGAGAGTTACTAAATATTGTATTGTCCTCTCCTTTCTCTTTTCATTTATCTTCCTTTTGTTAAGCTCTAGTGAGTTGGGTTCCATTGGGCTTGTGTGAGTGAGATTAGAGTTGTAATCTCTTATATTCTCCCCTTTTGATTAGTGGATTCCTCTTGCTGTCTTCTCCTATGGACGTAGGTCACATTGACCGAACTACGTTAAATACTGGTGTGCTGTCATCTTTATTTTTATTTTCTTATATTGCTATCTTTCTCTCTTTAAACTTGCCATCTCTTGCATTAGAAGCTCACTGCTTCAACAAACTGGTATCAAAACTAGTGTTATTTTCTTGTGGGTTTCGAGATGGCTTCGACAAAGTATAAAGTGGAGAAATTCGACGAGAGAAATAGCTTCAGTTTATGAAGAGTCAAAATGCGGGCTCTCTTGGTGCAACAAGGCTTGTTGAAAGTCTTGTCCGCTAAGGGCAAGTTGCCGGAATCCATGTCCGAGGACGCAAAAAAAAGAACTCGAGATGAAGGCGTTGTTGGCCCAGAGCCCTTCACTCTAGTTTTGATGATGATTAACTCATGTAGTTATAGTTTACTAATAATCTTGTGACTTTTAGTTTCAGATATTTGATCAAGATATTAGTAGGTGTTTAGCTTTAATAAAGGAGTTTTGGAGATTTCACGTGTTGATTCAAGAGCTCGCGTGTCAATATCGCAGCTAGCACTCGGTTGGAATCAAGCTCGTTGGATCGTATTTGGATCGAGTCGACTTAGAGAAGGTGTTCTATAAGAAGACTTTGGATTGTGTTTAGTTTAGTTTATGTTTAGATCTTGTGTAAAGATTAGATAGTGTTGATATGCTCAAGTTCACACACACACACACACACACACCACTCTTGTTTCAGGATTGTTGGTTTTGGTTTTTTCAGTTTAATCGATTTGGATTTCATGTTAAAAATATAGATAAATATCTTTATATGTATATTGGATTCTATCCATATACAATATGCTTCAAAGTTGTTTCAATATCATGTTTTTGTATTTACATGAGTTTTGGAGAAAACGATTTTCCATTTCAAAAATCCAAAGTTGGGAATATAGATTTTGTTTAAAACCAAAATTTCAATATCACAAAAATGATTCAAATTGTTTATAATATGTGTTGAATTTTAGTCATACATATTTGTATTTCAAAGATCTTAAAAGAACATATTTTTGTGAAATTTATGTGATTTTATGGAATTTAATTGAAGATAAAATGATAAGTATTTTTATCCTATTATCCCTAGCCAGATAGACTGGCGGTCGACCGTGCCGTTCGACCGGACTAGAGGTAGGTCGACCGGAGGGGTCGACCGATGTGCATGAGGACGTGCACATGGCCAGCCAACTAGGCCTATCGACCGCGCGGTCGACCGACTGAAAGCACCCCACTCTCGGGTGGGGGCCGGTCGACCGGCGGTCGACTGTTGGCTTTGGCCCGGTCGATCGGGCGGTCGATCGGAGGCACAATGGTCATAAAATGACCGTTGGCCGGTCGATGGACAGCAGAATTTTTTTGCTGTCTTGGCCCAACGGCTAGTTTTTGTTTTGGGTTATAAATACCCATCCCCTTGGGCTATTTTAGATAAGAATTTTAAGAACAAATTTTTTCATCTTTATAAGTATTTTAGCAAGAAGTTTTCAAAGAGTTTGGGTTTAAATATTTTATCTTTATTTGTTTTTAAGGGTTGAAAAATTCAAAGAAAAATAGAGTATTTGGGATATTGGTTTTGATATTCATTTCTATCTTATTCTAGTTGTTTTTCCAAGCATTTTTCTTTGTGTTTTGATTTCCAAACAGCTTGATTTCTCACACTTGAGCTATCATATCTATCCTAACTATTAGGATCTTATTTTTTGTGAGAAAATTGGTTTGTGGTTGCTGAAACCACCAAGAGTTGTAATCTTTCTTTGCTTTGTGTTATCCCTCTTGTGTAGAGGTGATTATGGAGGAGTTTGGTTTTGTTGTTATCCCTCTTGTGTAGAGGTGATTGTGGAGGAGTTTGTTGTATCCCTCTAAGTGTAGAGGTGATTGAGGTTGTTGTTTGGCTTTGTACCTTGTCCCTCTAGTGAGAGGAGATTGTGTTGGCTTAGTGCCATATCCCTCTATTATGAGGTTGATTTTGTGTGGCTTAGTGTCTTGCCTCTTGTGTAGAGGTTGTTATTATTTGAGAGAGGAGTTGTGTACTCCAAACTTGTATTACCTAAATTCTCAGTGGAGCTTCCCTGTGTGGGAATTCCTGTGTGGACGATATAATGGAAATCCTTTTGTGTGAAGGAGGGGACGTAGAGCTGAGTACTCGAACCTCGAAACATATCTTTGTGTTTGCGATTGATCCACTATCTCTAAACTGTCTCTCTTATTTTGTGCCTCACATTGTTTGATATTGTTCATATCATACATATATGCTTGGTATTGATTATGTGTGCCCATACTTGTGTTAAATCAAGAGAACTTCAAATAGCACCTTAACTCTTACTTAAGAGGAATCTAGAGGAGTTAGTCCAGAGCCCTTCACCGAGAATTCGGCTACACTCTTTGGTTACACTAAGTGTGTTGCAATTTATTTTTAATTCCGCATCATTTATCATTAGATTAGCCATACACCTATTCACCCCCTCTAGGTGTACTTTCAATTGGTATCAGAGCCTACGCCCCCTGATATTAGGTTTAACCACCTAGGAGTGAAATCTTAGTTTACTAATCTAGTATTTACATTTGAACACTTATTTATTTACACACACTCATGGACTTCATGACTCCTCCCATGTTTGATACTTCCAACATTGATGTTTGAAAAGTTAGATGTCTGTGTACCTTAAAACCCTAGGTTTGCATGTTCACCTTGCCGCTACCAAGAAATCTTATATTAGTAATAACAAGTATATAGAGGCCAATGCATAAGTCCTAATGGCACGTAGAAACACATTAAGTAAAGAATATCTTTCTATGATTTCTCATTGTGATTCTACTTTTGCAGTGTGGAACACTTTGACCTCCCCAAACTACAAACGACGAAATATGCGGAGGAGGAATCTAGTGGAGATGAGTCCGAACAACTTTGATACATGGTCCAAGGGAATGACTACATTGAAGTAAACTCGGATACTCAACTAGATGATAGTGCTAATTCTTCAGGTAATGATTATGTTGATCCTGATGCTTTAAATGAAGAACTATCTATTGTATGTGAGAACTTATTAGAAAAATACCAATTTTTGAAAAAGAAGAGCTTTAAATTAAAAAAAGAAAATAAAAGTTTATCTTCTAAATTTGATAGTGTTTTGCAAGAAAGGGATGAGATTTCAAATGAAAGGGACTCATTGAAATCCAACTTAACTTTGCACTTAATGAAAATAAAATTTTGAAAAATAAAAATGATTGTAATGATGTTTTGAAAAAGAATGAAATTTTGCCTTCTAAACTTGATATTGTTTTAAAAGAAAATAATTCTTTGAAAAATAAAATTATTTCTATTTCAAAAAAACTAGATTTGATTTCTAAGAAAATATTTCTTTGAAAAATAATATTAATTCATATGTTTGCCATGCTCCATCATCTAGCACACTTATTGCATGCTCCACTTTGTCTTCAAGTGTTAAAAATGATATTTGTGTATTGAAGAAAAGTGTTGATTGTTTGGGCTCCACTTTGAGCCAATGTGCCATGAATCACACACGTTTGGAATCTATGTTTCGAAAGAAACATACTCCACCTATGCATGCACACAAACCACAACGTACACATTCTCCTCACGTTCATACCATAACACTATGTATGCTCATGTGTACACATTTACACATTGTGGACGTAAGGGCCACCTTGCAAAATTTTGTTATGATAGATTAAATAATTCAAATTTTGCAAATAGATATGTTTGGGTTAGGAAAGATGCTAACCCCCATGGACCCAATAAGGTATGGGTACCAAATTCACCCTATTTTATTTAATGTAGGTGTGGGCTCTCACATGACGTGAGAGGTGTTGGTGCCTTGAGGTGAATGTGTTCCGAGTTATATGGTGACACTTTTGAATGCATCACTTTCAAGGAGAGTTTGGTTGAAGAACTACCATGGTTTGGAGATCTAGAGATTACCCTTAATGGTTTTGGTAACTATCTCTAACTCCCATTTAGTTTACATGCTTTTATTGATGACTTTAGCATGTTTTGTTAAATGCCATGATATTTGGACTTGTGATATACATATATAGTATTTGAGATACACTCATATTTATATGGATTTATATTATTGTGTTCTCACTTTAGTTTAGCTATTGTGTATATTCTAACTCCAATGCATGTGCATTTACATAATGATCATATCGGTTTATGTTTATGATTTTTTATGCTCATTATTTTGATTACATGTTTAGATGTAACCTTCATTAAAACTTGTGTATATATTTGTACAACTAATGAGCCACAGTTGATTTTGAATGTTTGTACTTAATTGCTCATTTGTACCCATTAGATGTAGTAGTATAGCCTAGTTTTAATGATTCGTGCATTTTAACTTTTATTCCCTATTTTGTACATGTTGTCATAATTATATGTTTAGCTTCATGTATATATTAATTTTGTTTAAATTTTAGATATATATGTATACCCTTGAGTCATTTGCTTTTTATGCAAAATTCTTTATGGACTCATTTGTGTTTAGGGATATGTATGTATACTTATAGTTTCAACATAACATACATATACCTTGAAGTATATTTAGTTTTGATAATTTTCATGTTTTAATAAAGCAATTTCATATAAGCTTAAATGCCCTGTTTTCATGATTTTTGTTGATTACATGACTTTTTACACTCTATGTTTAGTGTTTACTCATGATTTTTGTTTCATGAGGTTATATGAGTTTTATTAATATATGAGTGTCGATGATCGTGTAATTTTCATGTTTACATGGATATATTCTTATTTTATTCCTTACTTGAAGGATTCGTATTAGTTTACAAATTATCATAAAACTAGTTCGTATTTTTCAATTGATAGTGTTTTTCAAACATGTTAAACTAGTTTCATATCATATTTTTGAAAACCCTACCTTCTAAGGGCGGATGGATGGGCGACCATACCTTGTATGCTCAAATTGAAAATCTTTATAAACATGTTCATGAATAGGGTAGTAGGTATAAGTTATACAATGATCCTCATCATATTTTCAATTGGTATCACAATTGATATTTTGTATACTCATATGTGTTTTCTATATATGTATGCCTCAAATTTCAAATAGTATCAATTTCGATTGGTATTTACATTTTCATACATATATATGATTTGATTGTGTATAATATCTTTACATCTTAAAGCACAAATTATATTTATGCTAAGCTTGATTTAGTCCTTAATGTCAATTATTTTTCAATTGGTATTTTATACAAGCTTATGCATTATTTTTATTGGTATTTCATAAAGAGGGAGAAAATTCATGTTTTATATTTGAATCGGTTTTATTTTTAATTGGTATCTTACTCCCATTCTTTATGATGAAAAATTCTTTAGTTTGGTATATGCTAAAATTTTCAATATTGGTATCATGTTTTATTTTAAATTGGTATCTATATTGAAATGAGTTGTGTTTACCTAAAAATTTAGTTTTTACTTTCAATTGATATTAAAACATACAATGTTTCATTTTCTTTTAGTATCAAAATTTACAAGTTATTTTCAATTGGTATCTTTTGGTATCTTTAAAATTTTATTTATTTTCAATTGGTATCATAAATTGGTACCAAATGTATCGATATATACCTTTATCATAAATTGGTATATTTTCAATTGATATCAAAAATTTAAAATGCTCTATTTTCTATTGGTATCAATAATTTACAAGATTTTGTCAACTGGTATCTTTTAGTGTATCAAAAAAAATTTTTACTTACAATTGGTATCAGAAAAAGGGTTTCATGATGTTTTGACATATATTGCTTATATGCAAGGGAAGCTTAACATCTTCTCTATATATACATTCATGTTGAGTGTATCTCATATTGAGGAGCTTGACCTCTCTTCTCTATGTCTTACACGTGTGTAGTAGGAGCTTCACATCTCCTTTTATACATTGTATATTATGCTTTATGTGGTTAGGATTTAGTCATTTCTTTTCATGTATTGCATGTATGCAGAAGGAGTTAACTTTATGTCTCTCCTCTTCATGAATGTATGTCGCATATATATCATTATTGTTTGATTTATTTTTACCTCTTTGTTGATGATTTGACAAAAAGGGGGAGAGGAATTTTGGAGTTTTATATACATGAGGAATTTGGAGTTTTATATACATGTTTTTGTTTTTATACAAAAAGAGGAAGAAGAAATTTGAAGATTTTATATATGCACGTTTGTTTCATTTCCTTGTTTTGAGAATTTACATATGCATGTTTATTTTTTCAATTAGTATCAGAGCATATGTGTTTGTTTTGTTTATGCAAATAGGGAAGAAGTAAGTATTCTTCACTTGTGCATATTTGTATGAGCATTCATTGCATATTCTTATGTTTATTGCTATGCATGAGTTAAGGGGGAGCTTCTATGAAGCTTAACTTTAATCCATGCATATATAACTCCATGAGTTTGGTTATCATCAAAAAGGGGAGATTGTTGGCCCAGAGGCCCTTCACTCTAGTTTTGATGATGATTAACTCATGTAGTTATATTTTACTAATAATCTTATGACATTTAGTTTCAGATATTTGATCAAGATATTACTAGGTATTTAGCTTCAACAAAGGAGTTTTGGAGCTTTCACATGTTGATTTAAGAGCTCGCGTGTCAAGATCGCATCTAGTACTCGGTTGGAGTCAAGCTCGTTGGATCGTGTTTGGATCGAGTTGGAGAAGTTGCTCTACAAGAAGATTTCAGTTTGTGTTTAGTTTAATTTATATTTAGATCTTGTGTAAAGATTAGATAGTGTTGATATGCTCAAGTTCACACACACACACACACACACACACACACACACACACACACACTTGTTTCAAGATTATTGGTTTTGGTTTTTTCGATTTAACTGATTTTAGATTTCATGTCAAAAATATAGATAAATATCATTATATGTATATTGGATTCTATCCATATACAATATGCTTCAAAGTTATTTCAATATCATGTTTTTGTATTTACATGAGTTTTGAAGAAAACGGTTTTCCATTTCAAAAATTCAAAGTTTGGAAAATATAGATTTTGTTTAAAGCCAAAATTTTAATATCACAAAAATAGTTCAAATTGTTTATAATATGTGTTGAATTTTAGTCACACATATTTGTATTTCAAAGATCTTAAAAAACATATTTTTGTGGAATTTATGTGATTTTATAGGATTTAATTGAAGATAAAACGACAAGTTTTTCTATCCTATTATCCCTAGCCAGATAGACTAGCGGTCGACCATGCCGGTCGACCGGATTAGAGGTCGGTCGACCAGAGCGGTCAACCGATATGCACGAGGACGTGCACATGGCCAGCCAACTAGGACGGTCGACCGCGCGGTCGACCGACTGAAAGCACCCCACTCTTGGGTCGGGGCCGGTCGACCAGGCGGTCGACCGGAGGCACAACGGTCATAAAAATGACTGTTGGCTGGTCGACCGGCGGTCGACCGACAGCAGAATTTTTCTGCTGTCTTGGCGCAACGACTAGTTTTTGTTTTGGGTTATAAATACCCATCCCCTTGGGCTGTTTTAGATAAGAATTTTAAGAGCAAAATTTTCCATCTTTATAAGTGTTTTCGCAAGAAATTTTCAAAAAGTTTTTTGGCTTAAAGATTTTATCTTTATTTGTTTTCGAAGGTTAAAAATTCAAAGAAATAGAGTATTTAGGATATTGATTTTGATATTCATTTCTATCTTATTCTAGTTCATTTCTATCTTATTCTAGTTATTTTCCCAAGTATTTTCTTTTTGTGTTTTGATTTTCAAACACCTTGATTTCTCACACTTGAGTTATCATATCTATCCTATCTATTAGGATCTTGTTTTTTGGTGAGAAATTGGTTTGTGGTTGTTGAGACACCAAGAGTTGTAATCTTTCTTTACTTTGTGTTATCCCTCTTGTGTAGATGTGATTGTGGAGGAGTTTGGTTTTGTTATTATCCCTATTGTGTAGAGGTGATTATAGAGGAGTTAGTTAGTATCCCTCTAAGTATAGAGGTGATTGAGGTTATTGTTTGGCTTTGTGCCTTGTCCCTCTAGTGAGAGGAGATTGTGTTGGCTTAGTGCCTATCCCTCTATTATGTGATTGATTTTGTGTGACTTAGTGCCTTGCCTCTTGTGTAGAGGTTGTTGTTGTTTGAGAGAAGAGTTGTGTACTCTAAGCTTGTATTACCGAAATCCTCAGTGGAGGTTCCCTGTATGAGAAATCCATTGTGGACGATATAGTGAAAATCCTTTTGTGTGAAGGCGGGGACGTAGAGCTGGGTGCTCGAACCTCAAAACATATCTTTGTGTTTGCAATGATCCACTATCTCTAAACTCTCTCTTATTTGTGCCTTGTATTGTTTCATATTATTCATATCATACATATATGCTTGGTATTGATTGTGTGTGCCCACGCTTGTGTTAAAACAAGAGTGCTTGAAATAGCACCTCAACTCTTATTTAAGAGGAATCTAGAGGAGTTAGTCCAAAGCCCTTCATCGGGAATTCGGCTACACTCTTTGGTTACACTAAGTGTGTTGCAATTTGTTTTTAATTTTGCATCATTTGTTATTAGATTAGCCATACACCTATTACCCTCCTCTAGGTGTACTTTTAGGCACTAGTGCCTTACAACTTTGTCTAGCGACGAAATTTGCGGGAGGTTGCCGATGAAGATACCGCCGCTAGTTTGTGGCTCAAATTAGAGAGCTTGTATATGACAAAGTCCCTGACCAACAAGCTCTATTTGAAGCAGCGCCTCTTCACCCTTCGCATGAAGGAAGGTACGCCATTTAAAGACCACTTAGATGAGTTCAATAAAATTCTCATGGATTTAAAAAATATTGATGTTAGAATAGATGAAGAAGATCAAACTCTCATCTATTATGCTCATTACCTCCTTCCTTTAAAAATTTTGTTAATAGTATGCTCTATGGTAGAGATACACTTTCTTTAAAGGATGTCAAATCAGCCTTACATTCTAAGGAGCTAAAACAAAAAGTATCAATTGTGGGAAGTGAGGATCAAGCTGAAGGTTTGTTCGTCCGTGGTTGTATAGAGAAGGGTAGAGAAAAATCTCGAAGAAAATATAGATCTAAATTCAGGTTAAGTAAAAATTGAGTGTCACAATTGTCATAAGTTTGGACACTATAAATGGATTATTTTTAGCTCAAAGAAAAAGAAAATGTAAGGAGGAAATCTCAAGATGAGAAATCTTTGGTTGTTAGTGTTGCAGAAGAAGCCTCCACATCACATGAGATTTCTCAGTTACCGTCTTTGATACCCGTTCACGAGATGAGTGGGTTCTTAATTCAGCTTGTTCTTATCACATATGTCCCCACAGGGACTGGTTTGTGTCCTACCAGCCATTGATGGTGGTAATGTCTTAATGGGAAATAACATGCCCTGTAAGACAATTGGTATTGGGTCAATCAAGCTTAGAATGCATGACGGTATTGTTAGAACGTTGAGTAATGTTCGGCAAGTGCCGGATTTGAAGAAAAATTTAATTTCTTTGGGCACTGTTGACTCCAATGGCTATAAGTTTTCAGCTGAAGGTAGAGTTTTGAGAGTTAGCAAAGGCTCTCTTGTTGTGATGAAAGGAAAGAAGGTAGATACCCTTTATATCCTTCAAGGTGACACGGTGATAGGTGATGCCGCTGTGTCAATGTCAGAAGACCCAGACTTAAATACCACTCATTTGTGGCATATGTGGTTAGGGCATATGAGTGAGAGAGGACTACATGTATTGAGTAAGCAAGGTTTGCTTTGTGGCCAAAAATAGGAAAGCTTGACTTTTATGAACATTGTATTTTTGGCAAGCAGCACAGAGTTTCTTTTGGTACAGGTGTTCACAGGACTAAAAATACCTTAGACTACATCCATTTAGATGTTTAGGGTCCCTCTCAGGTTCTATCAAAGGTGAAGCTAGTTATCTTCTGACTTTAATTGATGATTATTTTCAGAAAAGTTTTGGTGTGTTCTCTTAAGCATAAGAGCGATGTGCTTGCTACCTTCAAGTAGTGAAAGGTTATGATCGAAAAGAAAATAGGAAAGAAAGTGAAGCGCCTCAGGACCGACAATGGAGTGGAGTTTCTATTCCGTGGAGTTTGATCAATTTTGCAAAAATGAAGGATTGTGCGCATCGTACAGTTCGCTACACACCACAACAGAATGGAGTTGCAGAAAGGATGAACAGGACACTATTGGAGAAAGCTCGGTGTATGCTCTCTAATGCTGGTTTTCAAAATGCTTTTGGGCCGAGGCAGTAAATACAGCTTGCTATTTGATAAATCGGTCTCCTTCAACAGATATTGATTTTAAGACTCCTAAAAAGGTTCAAGAAAGGATGCAAGCAAGCAGGTGGAGTTTGAGAGCAAAGTTACAGAACGAGTGTAGGAGAGCACTCGCGTTGAACCAGTCAATGATGTTCAAGGTTCAACTTCGGGTGATGATACACTGCAAGAGCAACAGTACAGTATTTCCATCAGGAGAGCAAGAAGGCAGATCCGTCACCTAAGCGATACGCCTATGCAGATATAGTCGCTTATGCTCTAAGTGTGGCAGAATCTATTGAGATTCCAGAGCCTTTCATCTATAATGAGGCTATCAGTTCTGATGAAGGTACAGAATGGACTGTTGCTATGATTGAAGAGATGGAATCTCTTCACAAGAACCAAACATGGGAGTTAGTGAAGCCGCACAAGGAACAGAAAATTGGTACTGCAGATAATCTAGCAGATATGATAACAAAGCTCGTAGCTTCACGCAAGTTCGAGTTCTGTCTTGAATTGCTTGGTGTTCAAAGTGGTGAAGGTTGAGCCCGTCGAGGTTAGAGAAGACAGTAAGAATCCAAAGGACGCTTGATACAGTTCAAGTTAAGGTAGAGAGATTTGTTATTCATTCAAGACAAGGTGGAGATTTGTTGATATGTTTTTAATGAATAAACCAAAGTATAATCTTAGATCTTTTCTCTTAATCTCTTAGCCACCCTATGAAATCTCTAACCACCCAAAAAGTCATCAATATCCACTCTATGAGGATCATAACCACCCTATGAAGATCTTGGCCATCCTATGAAGATCATAGCCACTGATCGGCAAAAAGCAAGTACAAGAATAAGTGAAAAGAGTGTGGGTCAATGTACTACTGCTTTTGCGATTCTTCCGTAGTAGCGAAGGGCTATACGGGTATCCACAAGGAGGGAGAGCGATGAAAGCTTGATGCGGCTTCTTTGTTCAAGAAAAGAGAAAGTTTTTTGTTTCAAAATAAAGAATTGAAAATGAAAAACAAGTTGGTTTCAAAAATTGTTTCAAAATTTTTGGTTGTAAAAGTGATTTTCTAGATGGTAAAGCGCATGGCTAACTTTCTACTAATTGCTCCCACTAATTCCTAACTTCTTGAAGATGTAGCTTCACGATGGATCATAGGCGAGCATAACCCTTATGCATAGGAACTATTCACGTGAAAATCGAGTGAAAGTTCTTCCTATAACTTAGCTTAAGACAGCAAAAACTTGGATATTCCTTATGAAGATCCAATAAAAAGCGAGAATAAGGGAAGACACAAGTGCACTAATGGTATCGGCAAAGTTAAAAGAAAAATCTCTAACTTACAACAACAAGTAAAGTACACAACTCATAGATCATCCAAAACCATTAAGCAAGAAATATAAGAAAGTAATACTTGTAGGTAAGTTAGAATTAGAACCCTCGTCTTAAGATGCCATAGCTCTCGTTTGCACATGGCTTAGTTGACACTATTGACTCATTTGGGTTTATCAAGCAAGTTGTTAGAGATTAGTGGGTTAGTAGTTGTTAGCCAAGGTATGGAAGAGTTAGTTAGACATTGTAGTAAAAGAAACAACAAAAAAAAGGGTAAAGAGAAAGGGAGTTACACTACAAGAAAGCAAAAGAAAAGAAGTGAAGAGGAAGGAAGTTACATTACAATAAGGAAGTAAAAGTAAATGGCATAGACAAGTAAATGGAAAGAAAAAGAAAGTAGTTACTTGTATTAGTTTGTCACCTTCAAATATAAACCTTTACACTCTCTCTCTCTTTCACTCTAATGGCTAAAACTACAACTAGAAGAGGAAAGAAACTAAAACAACTATAATCCTAAAAACAAGATTATAACAATGCTCTAACTCTGGATATCTCCCAGCCGAAGCCCCTGGGGTATTTATAGGCATCAGGGGAAAGGGGCCCAGGGGACGACCCCTAGCCCAAAGCGCAGGCACGCGCGCCTGGCTTCGGGCAGCGCGTCGCCCAGTCTGTCTCCTGGATTCGGGATTTGATGCCCTGGGCTGACAAAATTTCTTCCCTAAAGTCAATGGCTACTTGAAGGCCTTTAATCACCCATTAATGGTGATTTAGGGTTTTCTTCTTCATTGCACACCATGAACGTAGGATCAAACAAGCAAGGTTTTATTAGCAGAGGTTTACATAAAATAAATATGAGAATATGATGAAAATTATGTAAAATTAGAGACTGATCACACCCCCACACTTATCTTTTTGCTCGTCCCGAGCAAACAAAAATAAGAAAATTATTACACCACTTTCGCAGGTGATGCGATTGCACTGAGCATGTGCAACAAGCCTTTAAACCTCTAGATTTCTCCTAGAGGAGGAGTGTTGTCTCCTGAGGGTTTTCAGTGGATTGCACCCACAAAATCTAGTAAGTAAAAAAAGTATTTAGTTGTTAGCAAAAACTCTGCCATGAAAAAGAACTTTCAATCATCTCAGTAAAAATGACCAAATGATGTAAGAATTAGGTTTAACTCTCATAAGTCCTCCTATATTTTAGCCTTCATAAAAGAAGAAATTATAGTTTTTCTTTAAATTTAGAAAGGATCTTGTACTTCTAACTCATTCTATTATTTTACTTTAGATAGATATGCATAATGTGTAAGTGTGATGTGCTTGGGATTTTTTAACTCAACTTTGAATATCATTTAATATATATTTATTATTCTTGGTTTCATTAGGCTTTCTACTTCACTCATGTAACACATACCAAACTGATGACTCCCAAACTAGGTGGTCTTAGGGCACCAGGTGAAAAAACGCCCCTCAGGTCAATTTGCAAGTGGAGTAGGCCATGAAATCAAGATTTATTTATTTGTTATTAAAAGTTTTTTTTTGGCGTGAGTAATTTATGCTTCTTGAGGCACAATTATCCAGCTTTTTTTCCAGAGTTGTGTCTCTAAATCCCAAGCATGTGTGTATAAGTTATGCATATTCTTCTAAGGCTAAACAAAGATATGAGTTATTTCCCTATCCCTCCCAACTCTTAATTAAACCAATGTTTCTTGTTTATTTAGGCACAAATAAAGATTCATTACTAAGGTTCTCTTAATTCTTACAATCTTTTAGTATTTTTATAAAGAGTATAAAAATTCATTTATCGTTCAGAATTTTTTTTAGTAATAAAAAGAAAAAGTTAAAGTGTTAGCACCCGCCACACCTATCTAATGTATTGTCCTCAATGAATTACATGTAAACACAAATACAATAAAGAGGGTGAAGAAAGGATGTTACCGCTCTCGTTGACTCGGGCCGGCTAAGTGCGAATAGGCGAAGAAATGGCAAAACAAAAAGAAGGGGTAAGCATATAAACAATAAGTGTACTACTATTATTATTATTATTTAGTTGCGGTGTGGATGGCTGGGGTTAGGTGTATGACGGGGCAAAAAGAGTCAGCACATTATCAGCCTGTGATGTAGGCTCAGTGGTCAAAAACTTCATTCAGTCTTTTTTCATTCACTTTGAATTCCATGTTGGTCTTAGGGTCTACAATAGTCACAGCACCGTGTGGAAAAACGTGCGCACCATGAACGGTTCAGACCAACGAGTCTTCAGCTTCCTAGCGAAAATATGAAGCCTTGAGTTGTACAACAGAACCTTGACTCCCGGGGTAAAGTTTTTTCGGGTTATGATCTGGTCATGAAAAGTTTAGTCCTGCTTTTGGTGATTCGAGCATTCTCATAGGCTTCTTTCTGTATCTCCTCTACTTCTGAAATCTGCAGTCTCCTTAGCTCACTAGCCTTGGTCAGATCAAAATTGAGTTGTTTAATGCCCATAGGGCACGGTGTTCTAATTCGACTGGCAGATGACAGGCTTTTTTCAAATACGATTCTATACGGAGACATCCCTAGAACTGTCTTAAAAGTAGTGCGGTAAGCCCACAATGCATCATTGAGTTTGACTGACCAATCCTTTCAGTTTTGTCCGACAATCTATACTAGAATGAGCTTGATCTGTCGATTGGTGACTTCGACCTGCCCATTTGTCTGGAGATGATACGGAGTAGACAACTTGTGATTGATGGAACATTTCTACATCAGAGCTTCAAACACTCTGTTACAGAAATGCGATCCATTATCACTAATTATCGCTCTAGGGGTGCCAAATCGGGGGAAGATGTTCTCTTGAGAAATTTGACAACCACTTTGTTGTCATTGGTCTTAGTTAGCACAGCTTCTACGCATTTAGAGACATAATCTACAGCAACCAATATGAACTGGTTGCCAAAGGAATTAGGGAATGGCCCTATGAAGTCGATACCCCAACATCAAAAATTTTAACTTCAAGGATCGATTCAAGGGCATCATGTCTCTTCTAGAAATTTTCCTAATCTTCTGACAATTTGCACATGACTTACGAAAATGGTATGAGTCTTTGAACAAAGTGGGCCAGTAAAACCCATTTTGTAAAACTTTCTCTGCAGTCTTGCGGGGACAGAAGTGTCCTCTGCATGTAAGTTCATGGCAAAAGCTTAGCACACTCCTCTGTTCTTCCTCTGGTATGCATCTTCGAATAATCTAGTCGGGACAATACTTAAAAAATACGGCTCTTCTCAGAAGAAGTACCGTACTTGGGCAAAGAAACGACATTGGTCTTGCTTTGTCCAGTCAGCGGGTAATTGTCCAGTGGCCAGATAATTGACAATGTCCGCATACCAGGGTTCCTTAAAAATGGCCAGGATGTGCTCATCTGGGAAATTCTCGTTGATCGGAGCTTGTATGATAGGTGCATTCGAATTCGTGGAAAATGATCTGCAACCACATTTTCTATTCCTTGTTTATCCTGAATTTTAAGGTCGAATTCTTGAAGCAAAAGGATCCACCGAATCAATCGGGCTTTTACTTCGTTCTTGGTCATGAGGTATTTCAGAGCCGAGTGATCTGTAAAAATCACTGTTTTTGAGCCTAACAAGTAGGGTCGGAACTTCTCTAATGCGAAAACAACGGCCAAGAATTCTTTCTCAGTCGTTGTATAATTCTTGAAATCACCTAGAGGGGGGGTGAATAGGTGATGGCTATATGAATTATGGCAATTTTGCGAAATTAAAACTTTCACACACAAATAGCACAAATAAAACTTGCAATAAATACAACAATTAAGGTGCAAGAATTGAAAGGAGTAGAGTTAGAGAAAATTGATCAAACGCAAACGCAAGGATGTGCTTCCGAGGTTCGAGCCACGCTCTACGTCCCCACCTTCACACTTGAAGGATTTGCACTACTATCGTTGATCCCACCGGATCGCCAATACAAGAGACACACTTGTCCCTACACTTGTGATGCCGCAACACCACCCGAAGCTCACTAGCTCCCTTGAGGCCGATGCCTCTACAACTTCACTCCAAGAAGAATTGAGTGATCACACTTGATCACTTTACAAAAGCTCACTTGCACAATCCTAGAACGAAATATGTAGATGTAAAGCTTTGGGATTGTGGTGTGCAAAATCTAGAGAGAAGCTAGGAATAGGCTACAAGTTGGGTGTTGGGATTTAGGCTTTGGAAATCTTTTATGAAGGAAAGCTTTGAAAATCTTTGTAAAACTCTTAAGAAATATTTTGCAATGGTTGTCTAATCAATATGAGGTGAACCTCTATTTATAGGGGTCAAAACATCCTCAAAAACTCGTTGGAGACAAATCCCAAAAAAAAACAGTCAGAAAAACTAGCTGTGGATCTGTCAGAACTTTTGACAGATCCCGGTCGACCGGGTCGGTCGACCGCCAACGGTCAAAAATATGACCGTTGGGGCTCATCGGTCGACCGGGTCGGTCGACCGAAAACTCCTGTGAACGTAAATGAACATCGGTCGACCGGGTCGGTCGACTGATATAGACGTGCACAGTATTGTGCACATCGGTCGACGGGCCGGTCGACCGGTCACTGTGAGTTCTGAAAAACAGAACTTCCAGAACCAGAAAAACTTGGATTTGGGTTTTGGGTTTTGGGTAAGATTTTGGAACTTGTAAAAATATGAAGTATAAGCATGTGTCATACTTCAATCATGTTAAAAATAGTTTGATAAAATTCTTTTGAACACAAACTTGTTTTTCCATAAAATTGTTTTTTCCAAAACTATTGTTTTTCTGAAAATCATATTTCAATATGTTCTCTTTAGATCTAAGTTAGAAATGGAATTGAAAAATCTTTTTGAAGCCATGAACCTAACTAAGAGGTGTGTGTGTGATAATCCCATAGCTCTACTTCTAATATCTAGCTTTGACAAAATATCTAAAATAAATTAAAATACAAAGCTTGTTTTCTTCAATGTCTTGATCTTGTCTTGATATTGTCTTGATCTTCATATCATCATCTTGATCCCAAAGCATCCTAGTTGTGCATAGCTTGGAATCTTCATTTTTGCGGCGAACTCCAATGTGTGAGTCTTTTAGCGGAGCCGTCAAAAATAACCTGTTAAATAACCTGAAAAATTCTGAAACACAAATGTTAAATACATACTAAATATGTTTTGTTATCATCAAAATAACTGGGATAATGGCCTTTCGGCCAACAATCTCCCCCTTTTTGATGATGGCAAAACATATGTAGTTATCAAAGATATTTTGGGTAGAGACTTCAAATGAAGCTCCCCCTCAACACAAGCATATATATAAAATCATACTCAGGCATATTATCACAAATCATAATCATAAACATTTTTATTCCATGCCAACAAAAGATGCCAAATACTCATGTCATATCATAGATGAAGGAAATGAGTCTCATACATGACATAAATACATAAAACACATAACCATATCCATGTCCACAACACAAAATAAAAATACATGACAAAGCAAAAGATGTCCACACAAAATATCCAATACAAGTACAAGCCAAAGCCAAAATAACAAAGTGTCACAAAATATCAAATATCTCTCTCAAAATAACTCTCCCCCTTTTTGACATCATCAAAGGGGAGGTCACTCCTCAGCACCATCATCACCATCATCGCCGTCTCCGTCATCATCACCACCTTCCTCTGAAGAAGCAACCTCCTCTGGATCCATGCCATCGACTCTGGTGCGCGGTGGAGGAACAGAAGAGCGAGCTCTGGGAGGAAATGGAGGACCGGTGGCAGGGAGTCAGCAAGCAGTGGGAGTCCGATCAGGAACAAGCATGTCAAATTTTGAGAAAAGGGCCTGGAACTGGACATCCACAATCTCATGGAATCAGCGAAATATGACATGTCGTTTCGGACCTCCTCACGAAAAGCAGCGTCCTGAAGAGCACGAGCATCTAACTCTGCACGAATGGCTGCGTCGCGCTGCTCGGCCAAAGCCTGATGTGCCTCGAGCTGAGAGCGGACATCCGAAGAGAGAAGAGCTAGTAACTCAGGAGGAAATGCAGGTGCTGCAGAAGAAGAAGATCCTGGTGCTGAGAAGATGAGCCAGGACCAGCAGGAGGATGAGGTGTTTGCACAGGAGCGTGTCTACGCAGCTGTGCTTCCATCATCTTCAGGACGACTCCATTAATGTTGGTCAGGGGATTTGATGGAGTTTTCAGCAGAAAGATCAAAGTCAAGACCCCTAAGAAGATGGGTAATAAGCATGCCGTAGGCAAGCTTCTACCCGCAGTACGGATCTGATCGGAGGCCATATGAGATGCTATGACTCTAGGAAAGTTTACCTTAATCCCTTTAAGCAGACAAAAGATAATCAAGGGACACAACCCCTAGCATGGCTATACTCACCATGTTTGGGGACAATGTTGAAAAAGATAATCTTGGCAAGGACTTGAGATTGAAGAGTGTATCGACTCACTACCTCATTCCTAATCAAGCCGGGTTTGTCATCCCCGTGAATCAGAGTAGAGGCGGTGAGTGAAGACTCACCCTCAGGAAAATCAAAGTCATGCAAATCATGTGAGTACACATCTGCTCCGCCAGTGGAGAGATGCAGAATCCTAGCAAATCGACCTATAGAAATGTCGATTTCCCTACCTAGAACTCGAGATGTGATGCGGTTACCATCAAATTCATAGTTGGCATAGAAGTAAGGAACAAGGGAAGTGTATACTTGCTCCTTGATGGTCAAGAACTCAACTAGGTTGTTGTTTTGCAAGATTTGAGGGATACCTAGATGTTCAAAATCCTGAATGGTAACAAATCTCCCTGAATTAATATTTCTAGTGGAGAGGTGGGAGTATCTATCAGCAGCTAGATCATTGATAAAGGGCCGTACAGGTCTAGGACCTGAGATGAGGGTTGAGCAATACCCTTCCCCTTCTCAGTTCGAGATCTCTTAGGCATGATTAATAAAATGAAATTTTTAGGATTAAAACAGGTTATGGCACGATCTAGAAGCTAAGCAACCTAAAATAGTGACAAAGAAGTAAGATTTCTAAGCTAGAAGTGAAGATTCACAATAAAATTTAATTTTTACCTTGATTGAGAATCAAAACCCTAACTGAAAAATCCTGAAATTCTTCAGATCCTGCGGATGAGAGGTGCTGAAATCGAAGATCTGGAGAGAGGATGAAGGATTTGAGATGGTTTTAAAATTAATTTGGATTTGGTTGAAGGATTTGAGAGAACGAAAATTTTTGGAAAATGGGGGTACTTCGGTCGCTGAGTGAAATGAGAGAGAGAGAGAGAGAAATGAAAATTTATAGCAGATTTGGGCAAAAACACGACGATCGGTCGACCGTCGTCCGGTCGACCGAATCCAACCGAGAGCTCTGTAAATAAGATCGGTCGACCGGTCAGTCGACCGACATATCCCGAGACCACAGCAGGACAGCATCGGTCGACCGGTAGCACAGAAAAAAATAAAAATTTTCTCTCAGGCAGAGTCGGTCGACCGGGGTGTTAGGGGTCGGTCGACCGGCTTTGCCTGAAAGTCTGCTAACAGCAAATAGTCCAAAAAAAAAAAAAATTTTAAGTAATTTTGTAGCCTAAAATAGGTATGATATATTAATCATATAGGAATACCAACAGTTTTTTAAATCTTCATTAAGTCTTTTACAAACATCAAAATACATGCAATCCAATTTAATTTTTTTTTCATATTTAAACAAAGATTTTAAAGATGTTGAAGCCGAATACCCAGTGACGGTTCTGAACTTCATCCTCTTGATTCCTCTTGAATGAGTTGAGGTGCGCAATTGCCATCTTTAAGGTATTTGCTTAAATAGAAAATTTTACAAATGTTTTATTTTTATTTATGAAAATAATGTGTATGTATACAAGTATATATTCACAATAATAAACTATACATGTGGACATACTATAAAACAAAGCATGAAACTAAAGATATCAAAAATAAACATGGCATATACAATCATGATGGAGTTGCAAGTTTATACAAATCATGTATCAATGAGGCATAAGACTAAAACTAGCAATCCTATAATAATTGTATATACAAAATTAAAACTCTTAAATGGAGATGTTACCAATTTACGGGCAATCTCCAAATTAGGTGCCTCCACGATAGCGATGCAATCTTGATGTGTTCTTTAGGCTTTGTTGCATCTACCATCCGGGCACCACCTCCTCCTAAGTCTTGGAGGGTGTAGATCCACCTATACCTGTTTCATTTGAATTTGGTGGCTCTTTTGGTACCCAAATCTTAGTGGGTCCTTTGGGGTTAGATCCGGGCGAACCCAAACAAATTTATTTTAACATTGTTCTTAGCATAACAAAATTTTTCTAAATGGCCTTTGCGGCCACAATGTGTGCAAATATAAATTCTACCACTATTGTACATGAATGCATGCTTATGAGTGTGTGCATGTTTCCGTCCGTGCATGTGTATGTTGTGCATGTTTCCCTTGGGGGCTCCCTTAGGAAATTTAGATGCTATCTTTTTCAAATCAAATGCATAGCTTTTTAAATTTGAGTCCAAAACTTCAACACGTTTTTGGATCTCAACAAATCATTTTTATCAATTGAAACCATGGGGTTTTGCCTTTACTAGCTAGTTTATATTTTTCAAAATCATTTTTCAATTTATCAAATGAACTAGATAAGGCATTTTTCTCATTTACTACTAATTCAAATTTATTCTTTAAAACATCATTTCCCTTTTTAACTTTTTATTATGAGATTGCGAAATCTCATATCTATGTTGTAATTCCTCAAAGAAACGTGCTAGTTCATCCATAGTGAGATCATCATCATCAAGAGAGTTTTCAATTGTTACCTTAGGAGCGTCGTCTCCTTGTGCCATGAAGCACATGTTGGCGGCGTCGTGCTCCTCTTCGGATTCCGACTCCGAATCATCCCATGTAGCGGCCAAGGCTTTCTTCTTTCTTTGCCCATTCTTGGATGTGGTTGCTTGTAGAGCGGGGCAATCGGCAATTAGATGACCGATCTTCTTGCAATGAAAGCAAGGACCGGTTCATCTCTTTTCTTCTCGTACCTTCCTTGAGGCTTCCCTTCGGAAGTTACTTTGCCGTCCCTTCTTGTAAAACATCTTGCCCACCTTCCGGATGAGCATGGCGAAATCCTCATCGCAATCTTCCGATGAGTCATCCTCTTCGTGTATGGTAGGAGCGGCTTTGAAGGCAATGGTCTTCTTCTTTGGTGCCTCCCTTTCTTCTCTAACTTTCATCTCCATCTCATGCGTCTTGAGATTTCCGATGAAGCCGGAGAAGTCCATCTCCTCTTTGTCGTTTAGCTCCTTGAGGGTTGTCGCCTTGACTTCCCAAGCTTTGGAAGAGCTCTAATCACCTTCCTTATCTTTTGATCATTATCAATCTTGTCGCCTAAGGAAGAAAGAGCATTAGTTATTTTTGTAAAACGGGTGAGCATGTCATCAATGCTCTCATTATCAAACATATAGAAATTCTCATATTGAGAACGTAGCAAGTCAACTTTGGCTCTCTTGACTTGAGACGTTCCCTCATGAGTCACAATGAGTATGTTCCAAACCTCAACTGCGGATTTACAATTTATTATGCGTGCAAGGTCATCTTCATTCAATGCTTGGGTCAATGCATATTGTGCCCTAGCATTAGCCTCATAGTCTTTGGAAGTATCCTCGGACCATGTGCTCTCATCACTAGTGGGTTCTATAAAATCTTTGGTAATGGCCCTAGCTACCCTAACTCCTAGGGATTTAAGGAAGAGATTCATTTTCACCTTCCAAATGGGGAAGTTTAAACCATCAAACTTGGGTGGGGATTTAATGCTAGAAAGTCCATGGATGCCATGAATGCTCAGCAAATGTAAATGCAACACAATGAATATAGCCAAATATGGATCTCCCTAAGGTTGTTAGACCTAAGTTGTAGGGTTTGGCTCTGATACCATTGAAATCACCTAGAGGGGGGGTGAATAGGTGATGGCTATATGAATTATGGCAATTTTGCGAAATTAAAACTTTCACACACAAATAGCACAAATAAAGACTTGCAATAAATACAACAATTAAGTGCAAGAATTGAAAGGAGTAGAGTTAGAGAAAATTGATCAAACGCAAACGCAAGGATGTGTTTCCGAGGTTCGAGCCACGCTCTACGTCCCCGCCTTCACACTTGAAGGATTTGCACTACTATCGTTGATCCCACCGGATCGCCAATACAAGGACACACTTGTCCCTTACACTTGTGATGCCGCAACACCACCCGAAGCTCACTAGCTCCCTTGAGGCCGATGCCTCTACAACTTCACTCCAAGAAGAATTGAGTGATCACACTTGATCACTTTACAAAAGCTCACTTGCACAATCCTAGAACGAAATATGTAGATGTAAAGCTTTGTTGTGGTGTGCAAAATCTAGAGAGAAGCTAGAGGAATAGGCTACAAGTTGGGTGTTGGGAATTTAGGCTTTGGAAAATCTTTTATGAAGGAAAGCTTTGAAAATCTTTGTAAAACTCTTAAGAAATATTTTGCAATGTTTGTCTAATCAATATGAGGTGACCCTCTATTTATAGGGGTCAAAAACATCCTCAAAAACTCGTTGGAGACAAATCCCAAAAAAAAACAGTCAGAAAAACTAGTTGTTGGATCTGTCAGAACTTTTGACAGATCCCGGTCGACCGGGTCGGTCGACCGCCAACGGTCAAAATATGACCGTTGGGGCTCATCGGTCGACCGGGTCGGTCGACCGAAACTCCTGTGAACGTAAATGAATATCGGTCGACCGGTCGGTCGACTGATATAGACGTGCACAGTATTGTGCACATCGGTCGACCGGGGCCGGTCGACCGGGTCACTGTGAGTTCTGAAAAACAGAACTTCCAGAACCAGAAAACTTGGATTTGGGTTTTGGGTTTTGGGTAAGATTTTGGAACTTGTAAAAATATGAAGTATAAGCATGTGTCATACTTCAATCATGTTAAAATAGTTTGATAAAATTCTTTTGAACACACACTTGTTTTTCCATAAAAATTGTTTTTCCCAAACTATTGTTTTTCTGAAAATCATATTCCAAAATATGTTCTCTTTAGATCTAAGTTAGAATGGAATTGAAAAATCTTTTTGAAGCCATGAACCTAACTAAGAGGTGTGTGTGTGATAATCCCATAGCTCTACTTCTAATATCTAGCTTTGACAAAATATCTAAAATAAAATTAAAAATACAAAGCTTGTTTTCTTCAATGTCTTGATCTTGTCTTGATATTGTCTTGATCTTCATATCATCATCTTGATCCCAAAGCATCCTAGTTGTGCATAGCTTGGGAATCTTCATTTTTGCGGCGAACTCCAATGTGTGAGTCTTTTAGCGGAGCCGTCAAAAACCCTGTTAAATAACCTGAAAAATTCTGAAACACAAATGTTAAATACATAACTAAATATTTTTTGTTATCATCAAAATAACTGGGATAATGGCCTTTGGGCCAACAATCTCCCCCTTTTTGATGATGGCAAAACATATGTAGTTATCACAAGATATTTTGGGTAGAGACTTCAAATGAAGCTCCCCCTCAACACAAGCATATATATAAAATCATACTCAGGCATATTATCACAATCATAATCATAAACATTTTAATTCATGCCAACAAGATGTCAAATACTCATGTCATATCATAGATGAAGGAAATGAGTCTCATACATGATAAATACATAAAACACATAACCATATCCATGTCCACAACACAAAATAAAAATACATGACAAAGCAAAAGATGTCCAACACAAAATATCCAAATACAAGTACAAGCCAAAGCCAAATAACAAAGTGTCACAAAATCAAAATATCTCTCTCAAAATAACTCTCCCCCTTTTTGACATCATCAAAAGGGGAGGTCACTCCTCAGCACCATCATCACCATCATCGCCGTCTCCGTCATCATCACCACCTTCCTCTGAAGAAGCAACCTCCTCTGGATCCATGCCATCGACTCTGGTGCGCGGTGGAGGAACAGAAGAGCGAGCTCTGGAGGAAATAGAGGACCGGTGGCAGGAGTCAGCAAGCAGTCGGAGTCCGATCAGGAACAAGCATGTCAAATTTTGAGAAAAGGGCCTGGAACTGACATCCACAAATCTCATGAATCAGCGAAATATGACATGTCGTTTCGGACCTCCTCACGAAAAGCAGCGTCCTGAAGAGCACGAGCATCTAACTCTGCACGAATGGCTGCGTCGCGCTGCTCGGCCAAAGCCTGATGTGCCTCGAGCTGAGAGCGGACATCCGAAGAGAGAAGAGCTAGTAACTCAGGAGGAAATGCAGGTGCTGCAGAAGAGAAGATCCTGGTGCTGAAGATGAGCCAGGACCTGCAGGAGGATGAGGTGGTTGCACAGGAGCGTGTCTACGCAGCTGTGCTTCCATCATCTTCAGGACGACTCCATTAATGTTGGTCAGGGGATTTGATGGAGTTTCAGCAGAAAGATCAAGTCAAGACCCCTAAGAAGATGGGTAATAAGCATGCCGTAGGGCAAGCTTCTACCCGCAGTACGATCTGATCGAGGCCATATGAGATGCTATGACTCTAGGAAAGTTTACCTTAATCCCTTTAAGCAGACAAAAGATAATCAAAGGGACACAACCCCTAGCATGGCTATACTCACCATGTTTGGGGACAATGTTGAAAAATAATCTTGGCAAGGACTTGAGATTGAAGAGTGTATCGACTCACTACCTCATTCCTAATCAAAGCCGGGTTTGTCATCCCCTGAATCAGAGTAGAGGCGGTGAGTGAAGACTCACCCTCAGGAAAATCAAAGTCATGCAAATCATGTGAGTACACATCTGCTCCGCCAGTGGAGAGATGCAGAATCCTAGCAAATCGACCTATAGAAATGTCGATTTCCCTACCTAGAACTCTAGATGTGATGCGGTGTTACCATCAAATTCATAGTTGGCATAGAAGTAAGGAACAAGGGAAGTGTATACTTGCTCCTTGATGGTCAAGAACTCAACTAGGTTGTTGTTTTGCAAGATTTGAGGGATACCTAGATGTTCAAAATCCTGAATGGTAACAAATCTCCCTGAATAATATTTCTAGTGGAGAGGTGGGAGTATCTATCAGCAGCTAGATCATTGATAAAGGGCCGTACAGGTCTAGGACCTGAGATGAGGGTTGAGCAATACCCTTCCCCTTCTCAGTTCGAGATCTCTTAGGCATGATTAATAACAATGAAATTTTAGGATTAAAACAGGTTATGGCACGATCTAGAAGCTAAGCAACCTAAATAGTGACAAAGGAAGTAATTTCTAAGCTAGAAGTGAAGATTCACAATAAAAATTTGATTTTTACCTTGATTGAGAATCCAAAACCTAACTGAAAAATCCTGAAATTCTTCAGATCCTATCCTGCGGATGAGAGGTGCTGAAATCGAAGATCTGGAGAGAGGATGAAGGATTTGAGATGGGTTTTAAAATTATTTGGATTTGGTTGAAGGATTTGAGAGAACGAAAATTTTTGGGAAAATGGGGTACTTCGGTCGCTGAGTGAAATGAGAGAGAGAGAGAGAAAAATGAAAATTTATAGCAGATTTGGGCAAAAACACGACGATCGGCGGTCGACCGAATCCAACCGAGAGCTCTGTAAATAAGATCGGTCGACCGGTCAGTCGACCGACATATCCCGAGACCACAGCAGGACAGCATCGGTCGACCGGAAATACGGTCGGTCGACCGTAGCACAGAAAAAAATAAAAAATTTCTCTCAGGCAGAGTCGGTCGACCGGGGTGTTAGGGGTCGGTCGACCGGCTTTGCCTGAAAGTCTGCTAACAGCAAATAGTCCAAAAAAAAAAAAAATTTAAGTAATTTTGTAGCCTAAAATAGGTATGATATATTAATATAGGAATACCAACAGGTTTTTAAATCTTCATTAAGTCTTTACAAACATCAAAATACATGCAATCCAATTTTAATTTTATTTTCATATTTAAACAAAGATTTTAAAGATGTTGGAAGCCGAATACCCAGTGACGGGTTCTGAACTTCATCCTCTTGATTCCTCTTGAATGAGTTGAGGTGCGCAATTGCCATCTTTAAGGTATTTGCTTAATAGAAAATTTTACAAATGTTTTATTTTTATTTATGAAATATGTGTATATGTATACAAGTATATATTCACAAATAATAACTATACATGTGGACATACTATAAAACAAAGCATGAAACTAAAGATATCAAAACTAACATGGCATATACAATCATGATGGAGTTGCAAGTTTATACAAATCATGTATCAATGAGGCATAAGACTAAAACTACAATCCTATAATAATTGTATATACAAAATTAAAACTCTTAAATGGAGATGTTACCAATTTACGGGCAATCTCCAAAATTAGGTGCCTCCACGATAGCGATGCAATCTTGATGTGTTCTTTAGGCTTTGTTGCATCTACCATCCGGGCACCACCTCCTCCTAAGTCTTGGAGGGTGTAGATCCACCTATACCTGTTTCATTTGAATTGGTGGCTCTTTTGGTACCCAAATCTTAGTGGGTCCTTTGGGTTTATTCCGGGGCGAACCCAAACAAATTTATTTTTAACATTGTTCTTAGCATAACAAAATTTTTCTAAATGGCCTTTGCGGCCACAATGTGTGCAATATAAATTCTACCACTATTGTACATGAATGCATGCTTATGAGTGTGTGCATGTTTCCGTGCATGTGTATGTGTATGTTGTGCATGTTTCCCTTGGGGGCTCCCTTAGGAAATTTAGATGCTATCTTTTTCAAATCAAATGCATAGCTTTTTAATTTGAGTCCAAACTTCAACACGTTTTTGGATCTCAACAAAATCATTTTTATCAATTGAAACCATGGGGGTTTTGCCTTTACTAGCTAGTTTATATTTTTCAAATCATTTTCAATTTATCAAATGAACTAGATAAGGCATTTTTCTCATTTACTACTAATTCAAATTTATTCTTTAAACATCATTTTCCCTTTTTAACTTTTATTATGAGATTGCGAAATCTCATATCTATGTTGTAATTCCTCAAAGAAACGTGCTAGTTCATCCATAGTGAGATCATCATCATCAAGAGAGTTTTCAATTGTTACCTTAGGAGCGTCGTCTCCTTGTGCCATGAAGCACATGTTGGCGGCGTCGTGCTCCTCTTCGGATTCCGACTCCGAATCATCCCATGTAGCGGCCAAGGCTTTCTTCTTTCTTTGCCCATTCTTGGATGTGGTTGCTTGTAGAGCGGGGCAATCGGCAATTATGACCGATCTTCTTGCAATGAAAGCAAGGACCCGGGTTCATCTCTTTTCTTCTCGTACCTTCCTTGAGGCTTCCTCTTCGGAAGTTACTTTGCCGTCCCTTCTTGTAACATCTTGCCCACCTTCCGGATGAGCATGGCGAAATCCTCATCGCAATCTTCCGATGAGTCATCCTCTTCGTGTATGGTAGGAGCGGCTTTGAGGCAATGGTCTTCTTCTTTGGTGCCTCCCTTTCTTCTCTAACTTTCATCTCCATCTCATGCGTCTTGAGATTTCCGATGAAGCCGGAGAAGTCCATCTCCTCTTTGTCGTTTAGCTCCTTGAGGGTTGTCGCCTTGACTTCCCAAGCTTTGGGAAGAGCTCTAATCACCTTCCTTATCTTTTGATCATTATCAATCTTGTCGCCTAAGGAGAAAGAGCATTAGTTTTTTTTGTAAAACGGGTGAGCATGTCATCAATGCTCTCATTATCAAACATATAGAAATTCTCATATTGAGAACGTAGCAAGTCACTTTGGCTCTCTTGACTTGAGACGTTCCCTCATGAGTCACAATGAGTTGTCCAAACCTCAACTGCGGATTTACAATTTATTATGCGTGCAAGGTCATCTTCATTCAATGCTTGGGTCAATGCATATTGTGCCCTAGCATTAGCCTCATAGTCTTTGGAAGTATCCTCGGACCATGTGCTCTCATCACTAGTGGGTTCTATAAAATCTTTGGTAATGGCCCTAGCTACCCTAACTCCTAGGGATTTAAGGAAGAGATTCATTTTCACCTTCCAAAGGGGAAGTTTAAAACCATCAAACTTGGGTGGGGATTTAATGCTAGAAAAGTCCATGGATGCCATGAATGCTCAAGCAAATGTAAATGCAACACAAATGAATATAGCCAAATATGGATCTCCCTAAGGTTTGTTAGACCTAAGTTGTAGGGTTTGGCTCTGATACCAATTGAAATCACCTAGAGGGGGGGTGAATAGGTGATGGCTATATGAATTATGGCAATTTTGCGAAATTAAAACTTTCACACACAAATAGCACAAATAAAGACTTGCAATAAATACAACATTAAGGTGCAAGAATTGAAAGGAGTAGAGTTAGAGAAAATTGATCAAACGCAAACGCAAGGATGTGTTTCCGAGGTTCGAGCCACGCTCTACGTCCCCGCCTTCACACTTGAAGGATTTGCACTACTATCGTTGATCCCACCGGATCGCCAATACAGGACACACTTGTCCCTTACACTTGTGATGCCGCAACACCACCCGAAGCTCACTAGCTCCCTTGAGGCCGATGCCTCTACAACTTCACTCCAAGAAGAGAATTGAGTGATCACACTTGATCACTTTACAAAAGCTCACTTGCACAATCCTAGAACGAAATATGTAGATGTAAAGCTTTGGGATTGTTGTGTGCAAATCTAGAGAGAAGCTAGAGGAATAGGCTACAAGTTGGGTGTTGGGAATTTAGGCTTTGGAAAATCTTTTATGAAGGAAAGCTTTGAAAATCTTTGTAAAACTCTAAGAAATATTTTGCAATGGTTGTCTAATCAATATGAGGTGACCCTCTATTTATAGGGTCAAAAACATCCTCAAAACTCGTTGGAGACAAATCCCAAAAGAAAAACAGTCAGAAAAACTAGCTGTTGGATCTGTCAGAACTTTTGACAGATCCCGGTCGACCGGGTCGGTCGACCGCCAACGGTCAAAAATATGACCGTTGGGGCTCATCGGTCGACCGTCGGTCGACCGAAAACTCCTGTGAACGTAATGAACATCGGTCGACCGGGTCGGTCGACTGATATAGACGTGCACAGTATTGTGCACATCGGTCGACCGGGCCGGTCGACCGGTCACTGTGAGTTCTGAAAAACAGAACTTCCAGAACCAGAAAACTTGGATTTGGGTTTTGGGTTTGGGTAAGATTTTGAACTTGTAAAATATGAGTTAAGCATGTGTCATACTTCAATCATGTTAAAAATAGTTTGATAAAATTCTTTTGAACACAAACTTGTTTTTTCCATAAAAATTGTTTTTTTCCCAAAACTATTGTTTTTTCTGAAAATCATATTTCCAAAATATGTTCTCTTTAGATCTAAGTTAGAAATGGAATTGAAAAATCTTTTTGAAGCCATGAACCTAACTAAGAGGTGTGTGTGTGATAATCCCATAGCTCTACTTCTAATATCTAGCTTTGACAAAATATCTAAAATAAATTAAAAATACAAAGCTTGTTTTCTTCAATGTCTTGATCTTGTCTTGATATTGTCTTGATCTTCATATCATCATCTTGATCCCAAAGCATCCTAGTTGTGCATAGCTTGGGAATCTTCATTTTTGCGGCGAACTCCAAATGTGTGAGTCTTTTAGCGGAGCCGTCAAAAACAACCTGTTAAATAACCTGAAAAATTCTGAAACACAAATGTTAAATACATAACTAAATATGTTTTGTTATCATCAAAATAACTGGGATAATGGCCTTTGGGCCAACAGAATTTTGGCCAACAATTCTGTTGGGTGTCATTCAAGATCCTACTCGAATAGTAAATCACGTACTGCCTATTATCGATGCGCTGTCCTAGAACAGCGCCAATAGCAAAATCAGAGACATCGCACATGATTTCGAACGGTTGGGCCCAGTTAGGAGCAGAAATAATAGGCGCAGAATAAGTTCTTGCTTAAGCTTCCCCATGACTTGAAACTTCATCGTTAAAATCAAAGAGCACGTCCTTAGCGAGCAGGTTGGTTAGGATCTTGCGATTTTGCTAAAATCCTTAATGAACCGTCGGTAGAACCCAGCATGCCCTAGAAAGGATCTAATGTCCTTGATGCTTTTGGGTGGTGGAAGCTTAGCAATCACTTCTACTTTAGCCTTGTCCACTTCAATGCCTCTCCTAGAAATCTCATGGCCTAAGACAATCCCCGTCTCACCATGAAGTGACATTTCTCCAGTTTAGAGTTAGGTTCTTCTCCTTGCATCTTTGTAGCACTAACTCTAGGTGATGAAGACACTGATCAAATGAATCTCCGTAATGGAGAAATTATCCATGAAAATCTCAAGAAAACGTTCTACTATGTCGGAGAAAGACTAAGCATGCACCGTTGAAAAGTTGCGGGAGCATTGCACAATCCGAAGGGCATGCGTCGGTAAGCGAAGGTTCCGAACGGGAAAGGTGAACGTTATCTTTTTCTGGTCTTCTGCAGCAATGGGGATTTGATTGTATCCTGAGTACCCATCTAGGAAGCAGTAGTACTCATGTCCAGCCAATCGTTCCAGCATTTGGTCGATGAAGGGTAGCGGGAAAGGGTCTTTACGGGTGGCTGCATTCAACTTTCTATAATCGATACAGACACGAACCTTGGTAGGCAGTCTTGTCTGCACCAACTCCTTTTGCTCATTTTTAACCACCATAAAGCCAGCTTTCTTTGGGACCGCATGAACGGGGCTAACCCATTGGATATCAGAAATGGGATAAATGATCCATTATCTAATAGTTTCAAAATTTTGCTTAACTGCCTCTTGCATGAGTGGGTTAGCCTGCATTGCGGGTCCCTCTGGGGGTTGCTTCATCGGTCAAATGAATTCTTGTTGCACTATGGCTGAACTTATCCCTTTAAAATCCTTCATCGTCCATCCAATGGCTTCCTTATGTCTTTTCAGAATAGACGTTAAGCTGTCCTTTTGTTGCTCAGTCAAGTGGGATGCTATGATGACTGGTAAGGTGTCCTTTCTGCTCAGGTAGGCTTACTTGAGGTGTTCAGGTAAACTTTTAGCTCTAGGGAAGGTGTTGCTTTATTAGATGCAATCTCCAGGCTTTCAATCCTATGATGAGGTACACTTGGGCTTGACGCCCAATCCACTACTGAATTTACAATCTGGTCTAAATTAAATCCTCAGCCTCCAGATCAAATTCTGCCTCTATTTCTATCTCCATGCTTTCCTCATGCTCACTGGTCAGGTTTCAATAGAATTAACCTCAAACATCTGATCATTGATATCCCTCGGTTGTCTTCCAAGATTTAAGACATTGACTTCCTTCATCATATCTCCAAAGGTCAATCACATGGACCCGTTCCTACAGTTGATTATGACATTGGCTGTAGCAAGGATGGGCACCCTAAGATGACTGGAGTTTAGACCTTAGATTGGACACAGGTTGGGTGTCAAGCACAATGAAGTCAATAGGGTAGATGAAATCCCCGACCCAGATAAGGACGTCTTTGATTTCCCCTTCGGGATCTTCACAGATCGGTCAGCTAGCTGAATGGTGACTCGAATTGGGCTTAGCTCGCCCAACCCAAGTTGCTGGTATACTGAGAGAGGTAGCAAGTTGATACTTGCTCCCAGGTCAAAAGTGCCCTACTAATTTCGGTTTGTCCTATGGTGCAGGAGATAGTGGAACATCCAGGATCTTTGTATTTCACCGAAATGGGACCAGATAGAATTTCGCTTATATTGGTTGCCAAGAATACTTTCTTGGGCACATTTGTCTTTCTCTTCTTAGTACACATATCCTTAAGAATTTTGCATAAGCTGGGACTTGTTGGATAGCGTCAAGAAGAGGCACATTCAATTTGACCTGGTTGAACATCTCTAACATCTTCTCTATGTGCATATTCTTATTGTTGTTCCTAAGCCTATTGGGAAAGGGTGCTACAAGCTTATGAACTTGTTCAACAGCTTTGTCCTCGTCAGATGTGTGGAGTAAGTTTGGGAAGAACTAGTAGAGGTGGAGGCTGGAGTAAATCGAGATGGACTAAATTTTTCTGTTGTAGACCTGGTTGTCTACCTTCTTTCTAATCGAAGTGTGTGAATAGTATTACACTGGTTGATCGATGGATCCTTAATTTCATATGCTTGATTGGAGGTTTTTGGGTTAACTAGCGGGCTGACTAGGTAAAGTACCTTTTGGTCTTTCACTTAGGGAGCTAGCTAATTGGCTCATCTGCATTTTCAAACTCGATATAGCCTGTGAATGTTCAGCGTTTGTCCCTGGTTTTGCATAAAGCGTTTGGGACTTCATAAAAGCTTCCATGCTCTCCTCCAACTTACTGAATTTCTTTCTATTGATGAACTTTGAGAGGAGGAAGATGGAGCTTGACTGAGGAAATTTGGTGGAGGGCTGGGATGGTGAAAGTTGTTGGAGAAATTAGGCCTAGGAGGATTGTTCTAGGCCCAAGAGAAATTTGGGTGATTCCTCCAACCTGGATTGTATGTTGTGAGTAGGGATTGTGAGGCGGCCGTGAGTAAGCCGCGTTCAGGTGTTCCGGTGGCACGTGCTGGGCATAGAAAACAGGGCATTCTTCAAGACATGGTTTGGTGCCTGGCATATGAACAACCCGGATTGTAAATTGGTGATGGGTTGATTTGGTTGACATTGGCTGGCTCTTTTGTCTCTAGAGCCTCTATTCTCCTCATTAGGGTTGCAATCTTAGCCTCGCAGGTATGAATGATTCTAGAGATAGGAGCCCTCCTCTTGAAGGTATAGATTGTGAATTCTTAGGTTTTTCCGAGGCTGGCTCCCATTGCAAGGTTTTCTCAGCTAAATTTTCAAATAATCCCAGCCCTGATTCTCATCCTTCTGCAAGAACCCCCCCTGACACATGATTTCTAAAAGGGTTTTCGTCTGATAATCTAAACCATCGTAGAGAATCTGGCACTGACGCTATTTCTCCACACCATGGTGAGGGCACTGAGCTAGGAGATCTTTGAATCGCTCAAAGTATCTCCAAAATGATTTGCTCGGTTCTTTCCTAAACTGCATGATATTCTTCCTAATGAGGGTAGTTTTGTGAATTGGGTAGAATTTCTTCAAGAAGGCCTTGACGAAATCATCCCACGTCGTGACAGAATCTACCACCAAACTGTACAACCATTTCTTCATTAGGTCCTTTAGGGAAAAGAATGAAACGTAACCTAACAGCATCGTCTCCTAGCTGGGGTATACGCATCATGAGGCACACTTCTTCAAATTCCCTAACAAAGAAGTATGTGTCCTCTGATTCTAAACCATGAAACTTTGGGAGAGTATTGATGAATTGAGGCTTTACTCGAAGTTATTTCCGTGTGCTTCAGGAAGTTTTATGCAAGATGAAAATGAGGTTCTGATCGGGTAAAATCTATCCTGCAGTGACGTCATCACCAGTTCTGATTGCAAGGGTATAGAAGTATTTCTGGTTAATCTGAAAGATACAGGATCTCTTACCCACTCTTGCATGCAGCACACCACAAACAACGTAAAAACAAAACAATCGAAAAGGAATAAAAAAACAACAAACAAGAAAAATAACCACAAAGCCTTAGTCTAAGGTACCTGGACCTAGACGACTCCTAACTGGTCGATTCTCCGGGAAGGTTTGTTGCAGGAACTTGACTACAAACTAATCGGCCAGGAAAGGGCAAAGCTCAGGGGGAGATATCCGAGCGTGAGCCACAGGCCTAATTACGCAAACTACGGAGCTTGAGGCTTTGCCTCTCAATCCACTTTCCTTAGACACTGATTTTGCAGGAGTATAGTTCGTGCAATTTCCAACCTCGATTAATCTCTTAGTGAGTCTGAGATGTCCCTAGGGCCAATGTCTATTGATTTTTAGTTAAGCCTTGGAAAGTGTGAGTGCACTTGGAGATGATTTTTGGGTTAAGGAAGGGTGATAAAATCCCCACCTTATCTTGTTTTATTTGGGTTTTGCCCTAAAGTCAGTTGTGCAAGTGTACAGTTTATTCACAACAAGGTAACACTCAAAGCGATAAATCACTCTAAAATGTTGGTCCTATTCTATATGAATGCACACGTACCTTTTCTCTAGCACTCTTCAATAAAAATTGAAATGAATTGAAATAGACACATGCCCTAATGAAAAAGTCTAATCCAAATTTCAATTAAGCAACAGTGAATTTCTATTGAGTTTATTGCACATGTATAGGGTGAAGCATTCAATGGAACTAAAAAATTTAGAAAGCAATTTTTAGCGGCTTTTGGCAACCCTGCAAACGTTTGTTAGTATTTAATCGAAAAAACTCGCTTTACACACGAATTTTTTCCGAGGGCAAATGAATCCTCGCGCAACGTCCTTGGCCACCACTTTTGCTTCCCGTGAAAGTGAGCTCCTTGATACTTCTCCTACACACAAGAACAAAGAAAATCTTTAGTATTGACATGAAGCCGTTCCCTCCCTGGCAACGATGCCAAAATTTGATCGGCAAAAGGCAAGTACAAGAATAAGTGAAAAGAGTGTGGTCGTGTGTTACTTATACTGATTTTATGTAACTTCCATAGTAGCGAATAGCTATACAGGTCGTATCCACAAGAGGAGAGCGATGAAAACTTGATGCGGCTTCTTTGTTCAAGAAAAGAGAAAGTTCTTTGTTTCAAAATAAAGAATTGAAAAATGAAAACAGTTGGTTTCAACAATTATTTTAAAATGATTTGTTGGTTGTACAAGTGATTTTTGTAGATGGTAAAAGCGCATGGCTAACTTTCTACTAATTGCACCCACTAATCCCTAATTTCTTGAAGATGTAGCCTCACGATAAATCATAGGCGAGCATAGCCCTTATGCATAGGAACTATTAACGTGAAAATCGAGTGAAAGTTTCTTCTATAACTTAACTTAATACGGTAAAAACTTGAACATTCTCTTATCAAGATCCAATAAAGGCGAGAATAAGGAAGACACAAGTTGCACTAATGGTATCAGCAAAGTTAAAAGAAAAATCTCTACTTACAACAATAAGTAAAGTACACAACTCATAGATCATCAAAAACCATTAAGTAAGAAATATAAAAAATTAATACTTGTAGATAAGTTAGCGTTAGAACTCTATCTTAAGATGCCATATCTCTCGTTTGCACAGGCTTAGTTGACACTATTGACTCATTTGGGTTTATCAAGCAGTTGTTAGAGATTAGTGGGTTAGTAGCTAGTTAGCCATGCTATAGAAGAGTTTAGTTAGACATGGTAGTAAAAAAACAACAAAACAAAGGGGTAAGAGAAGGGAGTTACACTACAAGAAGCAAAGAAAAGAACTGAAGAGGAAGGAAGTTACACTACAATAAGGAAGTAAAAGTAAATGACATAGACAAGTAAATAGAAAGAAGAAAGAGAAGTAGTTACTCGTATTAGTTTTGTCACCTTCAAATACAACCTTTACACTCTCTCTCTCTCTCTTTCACTCTAATGGCTAAAACTACAACTAGAAGAGGAAAGAAACTAAAACAACTATAATCCTAAAAATAAGATATACATGCTCTAACTCTGGATATCTCCCAACCGAAGCCCCTGGGGGTATTTATAGGCATCAGGGGAAAAGGGGCCAGGGGACGACCCCTGGCCCAAAGCGCGGTGCGCGCGCCCACAGGGCCGCGTTTCCGCGGCCCTGCCAGGGCGGCGCGCGCCTGGCTTCGTGCAGCGCGTCGCCCAGTCTGTCTCCTGTCCACTTGATCTCCTGGATTCGTGATTTGATGCTCTGGGCTGACAAAATCTTCTCCCTAAAGTCAGTGGCTACTTGGTAGGCCTTTAATCACCCATTAAATGGTGATTTAGGGTCTTCTTCTTCATTTGCACACCATGGACTTAGGATTAAGCAAGTAAGGTTTTATTAGCAGAATTTTACATAAAATAAATATGAGAATGTGATGAAATTATGCAAAATTAGAGACTAATCAGCCGCCCTATGATTTTGATGTATGCGTAGGGTGAAGTGATGAAGAGGTTTAGAAGTTTTGCCTATAATAGGCATCACATTGCATGAGAATTTAAGAGCAAGAAAGTGAGAAGAGAGAGTTGATAAATATTGTATTATCCACTCTTTTCTCTTGTCATTTATCTTCCTTTTGTTAAACTCTAGTGAGTTGGGTTTCATTGGGCTTGGGTGAGTGAGATTAGAGTTGTAATCTCTTGTATTCTCCCCTTTTGATTAGTGGATTCCTCTCCCTGTCTTCTCCCGTCAACGTAGGTTATATTGATCGAACCACGTTAAATATTGGTGTGCTGTCCTCTTTATTTTTATTAGCTTATATTGCTATTTGTCTCTCGTTATACTTGCCATTTCTTACATTAGAAGCTCACTGCTTTAACATTCTCGTTTGAACCATGACACCTGAACCCAAAATTTCCATGCCAAGCTTCTTCTTTCTTCTCACTCCCTTCTGAAATACACCTAGAGGGGGGGTGAATAGGTGTACTTGCTAATCTAATGATCTTTTTAAACTTATGAAATGAGTGATGCAACAATCTCTCAAAAACACGACTAAGAGCCGAATACCCTAGCGAGGTTCTGAACTCCTTCCTCCCAATTCCCCTTAAATGGGTTAGAGGTGCGCAATGCAACCGTGTTGTATTGAGGTGTGATTGATCAATGCCAAGTATGATGATGAAAATGAAAAGCTCACAATGTAACACAACAGTATATCAACACAAGATTCCACAAGTAAAATAGCAAGTAAAGTAAACAATAAGGATTGCACAAATAAAGGTTAGTTCTCAAGCAATAAATTGGAAGTGATATAAAGCAAGAAAGTAAGCAAGAAGAACGCCAAGGTAATCGCAAACAAGATGATTTGTTTCGAGGTTCGGCCCGTTGCTCTAGTCCCCGCCTTCACCACCGTGAAGGGTTTCCACTATCCCCTTAGGATCCCGTACAAGTTAGGCCTCCAAAGACCTCAAGCCCGTAGCTTCACCTTACAAAGAAACTCCACCGAGGAGCTTGTCTCCACAAGAACAAGGATTACAAATAGTGATCTTTAACTAGACCACAACACTCTTTACAACACTCTCACTCTTTTACAACTTCACCTATAGAAAGAATATGAAATTTTGGCTCTATGAAGTGTGGTGAGAAAAGCTTCAGTTGTAGAGTGATATTAGAGATCAAACAACTGAAAAACCAATTTTGAAAGAATGGAAATGAAAGCTTTAAACTATTTTTCTCTTTCTCTTGAAAACTATGAAAACTTGTATTTTTTCTTTGTAAATAACTAAGGCCTATTCCCCACTATTTTAGGAGAGAATAGGTTAAAAACTCTGATTTTTCCAGCTAATTTGATCAGAAAAAGAGTCCCAACAACTCCTAAAAACTCTGTAAAAGAGAAAACTAAAAACAGTTTTTCAGAAATTCCAAAAGAAGAAAGAGCCGTTATGGCTGATGCAGGCCTACCGTCGACTGCCGGTCGACCGGGTCCCTGCTGGCAAAAGAGCCGTTGGAGCTTCGGTCGACTGCCAGTCGACCGATCCAACAAAGGAAACACAGTCCTTCTATCGGTCGACCGACCCAGTCGACCGAAAAGATACAGAGAGCAAAACATCTCTTTTCCGGTCGACCGTATGTAGGTCGGTCGACCGACAGACATGCACAGCCTGTGCATGTCTGGACACAGCAGCCGGTCGACTGCCGGTCGACCGGTCTGCCTGAAATAGATATTTTTTGGGCAGATTTTTGAGATAGAAAATTTTGTAAAAATTCTTTAAAAAATCTGAAGCTAAGTGTTATGCAGAAAATAGTTTATATCATGTTTTAAACAAGTTTTTGAAGATATAAGCTTTGAGTCCATGTATGTATAAACTAAGGCATAAACTTAGAAATAAACATTTTCAAAAACAAGGAAACATACAAAACAAGTGTGTGTGCAAATCCTAGAGCCAAATTTCACATATTCTATCTTTAACAAAACTACACTTACAAACTTCTAGGTCTTCAAGACTTCAAGATGGGCTATCTTCACTTGATCTTCAATATTGTACTTTGAGCCCAATTTGACTTGTCTTGAGTCCAATGTACCTTCCTTTAGGGAAGAATTCATCTCTTTAATATATAAACCTGAAACACACTTAAACAACAATTTATATTAGTACAAATAACTAATATGTTTTGTAATCATCAAAATACACTAAACATGGGTTGATTGTAACCTTGGGCCAACAATCTCCCCCTTTTTGATGATGACAAAACATATGAGTTATTAAACAAATAAAGGAGGAAAGAGCTTGGAAAGCTCCCCCTTAAACAATGCTATGTATTTAACATGAATATGAACAACTATGTAAGCATACATAAAGCATTGAAAAATATCATCACCAAAATAAACTATCATAAGGAATAACAAAATTTAAAACAACAATATATTTTTCCTCCATATATTTTTCCAAACTTATATATATTTATATTTATATTTCTCCCCCTTTTTGTCATACATCAAAAAGGGTTAAAAAAAAATTTAAGACAAAACAAAACAAACATATTAGAAACCAAAACAAAACAAACTAAGATATTTTAAGTATCAATCTTACATACATTCAATTCACCACAAATAAATGAAAATCTTGCATAATCTAAAGGTTTTGTGAAAATATCTGCAAGTTGAAATCTGTGGAAACAAAATCGATATCAATGTCACCTTTTTCAAAGTGATCTCTAAGAAAATGATATCTAATGTCTATATGTTTGGTTTTACTATGTTGATTAGCATTTTGGTCATGTGAATAGCACTAGTATTATCACAATAAATCTTAACATGATCAAAATGTAAATCAAAATCGAGAAGAGTATGTTTCATCCAGAGTACTTGTGCACAACAAGCTCCGGCTGCTACATACTCCGCCTCGGCGGTTGAAAGGGCTACACTATTTTGCTTCTTGGAAGACCAAGACACAAGACAATTGCCCAAGAATTGGCAAGTGCCACTTGTGCTCTTCTATCTACCCTACAACCGGCATAGTCGGCATCCGAATAACTAGTCATGGTAAATTGGTTAGTTTTCGGATACCACAAACCTAAATCAATTGTGCCCTTAAGATACCTAATTATGCGTTTTACCGCTATTAAGTGTGATTCCTTAGGACATGATTGAAAACGTGCACATAAACATACGGAAAACATTATATCCGGCCTACTAGCCGTAAGATAGAGTAAACTACCAATCATGCTACGAAATAATTTGATGTCTACTTCCTTACCTTGTTCGTCCTTGTCAAGTTTCGTAGTGGTTGCCATGGGAGTCTTTGCTACTTTGGATCCTTCAAGCCCGAACCTCTTGATGAGTTCTTTGGTGTACTTGGCTTGGTTGATGAATGTCCCATCACTACGTTGCTTGATTTGAAGTCCAAGGAAGAAGTTGAGCTCTCCATCATAGACATCTCGAATTCTTTTTCATGCATGACTCAAAATTCTTGCAAAGTGAAACATTAGTAGATCCAAAAATAATGTCATCAACATAAATTTGAACTATGAGGATATCTTGATCTATATGTTTGGTAAATAATGTTTTATCAACTTTTCCTTTCTTAAAATCATTTGAAATCAAAAATGAAGACAATCTTTCATACCAAGCCCTAGGGCTTGTTTCAAACCATATAGTGCTTTATCTAATTTATAAACATAATTAGGGTGTGTAGGATCAACAAACCCGGGGGTTGTTCAACATACACCTCCTCATCAATAAACCATTAAGAAAAGCACTCTTTACATCCATTTGAAATAACTTAAAATCTTTAAATGAGGCATATGCTAAGGTCATCCGTATGGCTTCGAGCCGTGCTACGGGTGCAAAGGTTTCTTCAAAATCGATTCCCTCGATTTGAGTGTAACCTTGGGCAACTAACCTAGCCTTGTTTCTAACTACATTACCCGATTCATCCAACTTGTTCTTAAAGATCCATTTAGTACCAATAGTTGGTCTATCTTGGGGCCTAGGAACAAGATGCCATACTTGGTTGCGCTCAAATTGATTGAGCTCCTCTTGCATAGCAAGCAACCAATATGAATCGGCCTCGGCCTCGAGGACATTTTTAGGTTCTATGTGTGAAATAAAAGCAAAATTACCACAAAAATCTTGAATCTTAGAGCGAGTGGTTACCCCTTTTGATACTTCACCTATGACGAGGTCCTTGGGATGATGAGGATGAATCTCCAATCCTTTGGTAGTGGTTGAGAGGGCTCCTCTTCATTTGCTTGATGTTTATTTCCTTGAGCCTCTTCCACTTTGGCTTCACTTCCATCACCATCCTTTGGCTTGTCTCCCATGGTAGAAGCATCCCCCAAGGTCACTTTCTCCAAACCTCATCTAAAGCATCAATTTCTACACAATTCTTAACAAACTTGTTAGATTCCTCAAATTTAACATGAATAGATTCCTCAATAGTCAAAGTTGACCTATTGAAGACTCTATAAGCCTTACTAGTATTTGAGTAACCTACAAAAATAGCCTCATATGATCTAGCATCAAATTTTCCCAAATTAATATTTGTATTTAAAACAAAACATTTGCAACCAAACACTTTGAAATAAGAAACATTGGGTTTTCTAGAAAATACATCTCATAAGAAGTCTTAGTAGTATTTTTACATAGGAAAACACGATTTGCAATGTAACATGAAGTATGAACGGCCTCGGCCCACAAATAATGTGGTAGACCATATTCATTTAACATTGTCCTAGCCATCTCTTGTAAAGTACGATTTTTCCGCTCAACTACTCCATTTTGTTGTGGAGTTCTAGGACAAGAAAGTTCATGTTTTATTCCATGTTCCTCACAAAAAGTGGTAAAGGGAAGGTTAATGAACTCACCTCCTCTATCACTTCTTATTTAATTATTGAGGAGTCATTTTCCTTTTCAACTCTTTTCTTAAAGGCTTGAAAATGTGAAAAGGTTTGACTTTTATGTTCAAGAAAATAAACCCAAGTAAAACGCGAAAAATCATCTACTAAAACATAAGCAAATCTATTCCCACTTAAACTTTGGTTTGTGTTGGGCCAAATAAATCCATGTGGATTAGCTCCAATGGACGTGATGACATGATATCCTTAATTGATTTGAATGAGGACTTAGTTTGTTTCCCAAATTGACATGCGTCACAAACTCGGTCCTTTTCAAAGTTCAATGAAGGAATACCCTTCACCATTTCCTTAGAGTTAAGCCTAGAAATATGGTCAAATGAAACGTGGCCTAATCTCCTATGCCATAACCAAGAGTCGTCATCGAGGGCTTTTAAACATGTTATATTACAAGACATATTTAGCATATCAATCATATAAACATTGCTTTCACGAAAACCGGAAAATACACAAACATTGGAAGTTCTATCAATTACTTTACAAGCAACATTGTCAAAAACTACATCAAAACCTTTATCACAAAGTTGACTAACACTCAAGAGATTATGCTTGAGGCCATCAACTAAAACCACATTTTCAATTAAAGGAGAGGTGCCAAGTTTTACATTACCAATACCGATGATTTTACCCTTGGCGTCATCTCCGAAGGTGACGGTGCCACTTCATGATATCTTGATAGGGTTGCAAAGTTGTTGATGTCCCAAGTCATGTGCCTTGAGCAACCGCTATCAAGATACCATAAACCTCTACGTCTTTGAGCTTTGGAAAGTACCTACATCATTTAAAACAATAGTTGACTTTGGTACCCAAACTTTCTTGGGTCCTTGAAAGTTAGTGTTACGAACCCAAACATTATGATGTGATGCACTTAGTCTATCATAACAAAAATTAGCTAAGTGTCCTTTCCGTCCACAATGTGAACATGAGTACACTTTTCTATACATGAATGCATGGTGTGTATGTGAAGTGTGAGCATGCTTTGGGGTTTACCATGATGCATAGGTTGTGTAGCATGTACTTGAGCATGAGCATGAGCATGATGAATATTTTTCTTAGGAGCTTGTTCTTAGGAAACATATTCTCCATCTTCTTCTTATCAAACTCACTACACTTTTTCAAAACAACATCTAATGAGTCTAATCTTTCCTTAAGCATGGCAATCTCATTAGAATCTACAAATGGGGTCTTTCCTTTACAAGCAATCTTATATTTTTCAAAATCATTTTTAGTGGAAACTAAAGAAGAATGCAAGTCATATTTTCTTTAGAAAGATTTAACACTTGAATATTCAAAGATTCATTATCCTTTTTCATTTTCAAGTACTTTTTCTTCATGAAGTCATAATTTGAGAAAGTTCTATAAATGCTTCTCCTAGCTCATCCATGGATAAATCATCATCAAGAAGAGTTGAGGTGGTTACCTTGCTTGTGCTCTCATTTGCCATGAAGCACATGTTGGCGGTGTCGATCTCCTCCTCGGATTCACTTTCGTCATCCCATGTTGCTTTCATAGCCTTCTTCTTGTATGGCTTCTTGGATGAAGATGGCTTCACTTGGTCCGGACACTCCGCTACAATGTGTCCCGGCTTTTGGCAATTGAAGCATATGATCTTTCTCTCTTCTTTGCCTCCTTGCCATCTCCTCCGTCCTTGGAACTTTGCCTTGTTGTACATCCTCCGGACATTTTTGACTAGAAGTGAGAGCTCCTCGTCATCTTCTTCTTCGTCATCTTCGTCGGAGTAAGTAGCATGACTTTTGAAGGCAATAGTCTTCTTCTTGGAGGGTGCCATGTCCTCCCTTGCCTTCCTCTCCATCTCATGGGTTTTTAAATTCCAATGAGTCCGATGAGCTCAATCTCATCTTTATCATTGAGTTCCTTCAATGTTGTAGCTTTCACTTCCCATGATGGAGGAAGAGCCCGGATGATCTTTCTCACCCTTTGGTCGTTGTTGATCTCTTCACCTAGAGAAGAAGCCCATTAGTAATCTTAATAAATTAGTAACCATATCATCTATGGTTTCATGTTCTTGCATGCTAAAATTTTCATATTGGGACCGAAGAAGGTCTATCTTGGCCCTCTTCACTTGTGATGTCCCCTCATGTGTTACTAGCAAATGGGTCCAAATCTCATAGGCGGATTTGCAATGGATGACTCTAGCTATGTCATCATCATTGAGGGCTTGTAGGAGTGCATAATGAGCCCTAGCATTGGCATCAAACTCCTTGGTCTCAATTCGGACCAAGTAGATTCATCACCATCGGGGGCACTAATTGTTTAGTCACGGCCTTTGCAACTCGGCTACCTAGAGATTGCAAGAAAACAGTCATCTTAACCTTCCATATGGGAAAGTTAAGTCCATCAAACTTAGGGGGTGTCTTAATACCATCGGCCATGTTTACTATGGAAAAGAATGAAATGATTAGCAATATGAGGATCTCTCTAAGGTTGTTAAGCCAAATCCTAGAGTCCAAGCTCTGATACCAATTGAAATACACCTAGAGGGGGGGTGAATAGGTGTAATTGCTAATCTAATGATCTTTTTAAACTTATGAAATGAGTGATGCAACAATCTCTCAAAAACACGACTAAGAGCCGAATACCCCTAGCGAGGTTCTGAACTCCTTCCTCCCAATTCCCCTTAAATGGGTTAGAGGTGCGCAATGCAACCGTGTTGTATTGAGGTGTGATTGATCAATGCCAAGTATGATGATGAAAATGAAAAGCTCACAATGTAACACAACAAGTATATCAACACAAGATTCTACAAGTAAAATAGCAAGTAAAGTAAACAAATAAGGATTGCACAAAATAAAGGTTAGTTCTCAAGCAATAAATTGGAAGTGATATAAAGCAGAAAGTAAGCAAGAAGAACGCCAAGGCAATCGCAAACAAGATGATTTGTTTCGAGGTTCGAGCCCGTTGCTCTAGTCCCCGCCTTCACCACCGTGAAGGGTTTCCACTATCCCTTAGGATCCCGTACAAGTTAGGCCTCCAAAGACCTCAAGCCCGTAGCTTCACCTTACAAAGAAACTCCACCGAGGAGCTTGTCTCCACAAGAACAAGGATTACAATAGTGATCTTTAACTAGACCACAACACTCTTTTACAAACACTCTCACTCTTTTACAACTTCACCTATAGAAAGAATATGAAATTTTTGGCTCTATGAAGTGTGGTGAGAAAAGCTTCAGTTGTAGAGTGATATTAGAGATCAAACAACAACTGAAAAACCAATTTGAAAGAATGAAAATGAAAGCTTTAAACTATTTTCTCTTTCTCTTGAAAACTATGAAAACTTGTATTTTTTCTTTGTAAATAACTAAGGCCTATTCCCCACTATTTATAGGGAGAGAATAGGTTAAAAACTCTGATTTTTCCAGCTAATTTGATCAGAAAAGAGTCCCAACAACTCCTAAAAACTCTGTAAAAGAGAAAACTAAAAACAGTTTTTCAGAAATTTCAAAAGAAGAAAGAGCCGTTATGGCTGATGCAGGCCTACCGGTCGACTGCCGGTCGACCGGGTCCCTGCTGGCAAAAGAGCCGTTGGAGCTTCGGTCGACTGCCAGTCGACCGATCCAACAAAGGAAACACAGTTTCCTTCTATCGGTCGACCGACCCAGTCGACCGAAAAGATACAGAGAGCAAAACATCTCTTTTCCGGTCGACCGGTATGTAGGTCGGTCGACCGACAGACATGCACAGCCTGTGCATGTCTGGACACAGCAGCCGGTCGACTGCCGGTCGACCGGTTTGCCTGAAATAGATATTTTTTGGGCAGATTTTTGAGATAGAAAATTTTGTAAAAATTCTTTAAAAAATCTGAAGCTAAGTGTTATGCAGAAAATAGTTTATATCATGTTTTAAATAAGTTTTTGAAGATATAAAGCTTTGAGTCCATGTATGTATAAACTAAGGCATAAACTTAGAAATAAACATTTCAAAAACAAAGGAAACATACAAAACAAGTGTGTGTGCAAATCCTAGAGCCAAATTTCACATATTCTATCTTTAACAAAACTACACTTACAAACTTCTAGGTCTTCAAGACTTCAAGATGGGCTATCTTCACTTGATCTTCAATATTGTACTTTGAGCCCAATTTGACTTGTCTTGAGTCCAATGTACTTCCTTTAGGGAAGAATTCATCTCTTTAATATATAAACCTGAAACACACTTAAACAACAATTTATATTAGTACAAAATAACTAATATGTTTTGTAATCATCAAAATACACTAAACATGGGTTGATTGTAACCTGGGCCAACACCTTCTCCTTTCCTCCCCAGTTAATGTTCCATATTAGTCAAAGCAAAACTGTGGTATGGATTTCGAGCTTAATTTTGGCACCATGGTTATTTTGTTAATTACTCAGTTTATTGTACTCTAAGCATTCAGCATCAAATTCCTGATCAAGGGCACGTTCTAGGTTTGTGCTTGATCTAAGGGTGTTTAGTCAAAACATGCTTGGTTAAGACCAATTTAACTTTATGTTTATTTTGGATGGAAACTGAATTGTTGTCCTTATTTAAGGTAACTAAAAGGATTGGGGGACTAAATTAATAATACAAAGATTGAGAGACTAATATAAAATAAGGAAGATATAAGGGACAGATATGTAAAAACAAAAAAAAAAAAATCCAATGTCATAAATGTGATAGTGCTCTAAATAAGAAGTTAAAGTTAAGATCATCTTGCTAGCATGGTGAATGATGGTCGCAGGTTAAATAGTCAAACATGACTAATACCAGTCGATCAATAAATTTGAACACTATGCTCCCAGAGTTGCTCGATACTTTATAATTATGAGATATCTTGTAAGTCGATACGTGTTAAAAATCTGATGGATTCTAACAGGCCAAGTAGATCCTTAATTATCTTAAAATTGATGGGTCCCTCCCACTTTCACCAATACAGGAAAAAAAACATTCCTTTAAGGCCTCGTTTGAAAGTCGAGTTTGAGAGATGAAGACTCGTTTGTAAGTGGAGTTAGATCAAAATTAAGTTAAATCTATCTAACACTTGCAAAACAATCAAAATTTGATAAGAATTAGCAAGTCATGATGAAGATGGATATAGATAAAAAAACCATCACTAAATCCACCTAAAATCAACCCTATTCTCCAAACTCAAGAGTCACCATTCCACCCAAAGGTTGGAATTAGCCTCTCTCACTTTCTTTCTCTCTCAGTCTCTAATTCTGGCTAAATCTAATTCAACAAACAACCATCTCAACATGAGTTGCTAATTCTTCTACTGTAAGGCATTGTTTGGCTTCTAACTCTTGCTTACTCTTTCAAACACTCAAATTCATGAAAAGTTGGAGTGCAATTATGGTATTGCTTTTTAAGGGCCAAGTTGGAAATATTTGAAAAATACTATGCACTTTGCCCGAAAAATACTATGCACTTTGCCTATACTTTTCAAGGGCAAGTATTAACTTTTAAACAATTCAAATTGGTATAAGGGTAACCCCAACATCTTTCTAACTCTTCGCATCCTCTCTAACCGTTACTCTTACTCTCATAGCTCCACTTATCAAACAAGGTCTTAGATGTCTCAAAAATCCTAACTCCTAACTCCACTTGCCATGCGATGTCGAACAATAGAAGAGTTAAGAATTAGACTTGATTTGGTTGTCTGTTAGAATAAGAATTAGCAAGAGTTAGGAATAGAGAGAGAGAGAGGGAGGGAGGGAGGGAGGGAGAGAGGGGCATGCTAATTCCCAATTTTTGATGAATTTAGCAACTCTAGATTGGGTAGCTATTGAGGTGGTTTTAGGGTTTAATTTTGGCTGATTCCGAATCATCATCACTTGCTTACTCTTGCCAACTTTGATCGTTTGGTAAGAGTTAGTAAGAATTAGCTGAATTCTTGAGCTAAATCCACTTGCCAAACAAGGCTTAAGAGTTGATCCCCTATTATCTCAATGCTTCATTGTGTAAATGGGAAGGACCAAAGTAAACCCAATTTTTTTAAGCACGAGTCTCTCTTTAACTTATTCAACTTGTAGTTTTGTAAGTAGAGGGAGAGGCCACTGGAGCTTCCCTAGCTTTAGCTTTTCTCCTCTCCTCCCCAATCCTCTCTACCCCCTAAAAACAAATCTCCAATTTTTAGGCTCATATCCGATTGATATCGCCATATCCGCCTAGGGGATGGCCGAAATTGAGGGGATGGTCGGATTTAAGCAATATTGTCGGTTACGTCCTCAGATCTTCAAAGCTGGTCAGGATCCAAAATTTGAGGGTAGATCTAGTTCTGATCATGGAGGCTAGGACTTTTTGGTCATGTCAGAGAGAAGTACCATCACATTTAGGCAGGGAATTTCAGATCCCATCAGTTTTGAGTCAATTTGGCAGCTATGCCCAAGGGATGGACAAACCCCTATGACCAAGAGATGGTTAGCTAAGACAAAAGGTGCCTGGGATGGCTGGAGTTATCTAGGGACCCCAGCATTGTTCGAAGCTTCTATCATTACTTCTTTATCTTCCAACATTCATGACCCGAGGAAAGGTGGTGGCTTTGGTATAGAGTTTTAGATCCGATTACTTCTTGCTAGATCAGACTTACTTTTGACATATTGGCAAGGAATGGCCAAATATGGTCAGGAATCAACTTGATGAAGGTCGCGTCCATTCGAGACTACTAGATCCAACCAACGGTTGGCCGGATCTGGTGGGGGTTTGACCGGATTTGTGTTTGCTAACTTTGTTTGAGCTATGTTTACTTTTATTTTCCAAGATCAGAATCAAATTGTGAGTACAATGTGCTCAAGTTGGGGTTCTCCTCTTGAAGTTGGGCAATATTTGTGTTAATGATCATCACTGATCAAACAACAGAGAAAAACCGAGTTGAAGACTTGGCAGTGAAAGCATAGAAGATCTGCCACTAGCAAGCATCACTACACAACCAGGAATACAAGATTTAACGTGATTCGACAATGTGCCTATGTCCACAGGGAGGAGGGAGAAATCTTTATTGAAAATAGAGAAGAAAATACAAGAGTTACAAGGAGATCTCTCTCTCCACACAACTCTCAATGGTGGAAAACAGAATTTCTCTTGAATTCTTCACACACCTTTAAGAGGCCACCCCAAGGGGTTTATGTAACCACCTAGGATGATCCTAGTCCAACACGAACTCAAATCAGCACCTCCTCAAAGAAATAGAAACCCGTATCCAAATAAAAACAGGAGACAGATCTGTATTAGAAAACCGCCAAAATCTGAATTCTTCTCCAATGAATATGAGGACAGATCCGTATAAGGAAACTGTCAGAACCTGAATTTTTCTCTAATGAATATGAGGCACTCCATATACTAATAATCTCCACCTTGACTCGTGTTCATTGAGTCCCTCCATAGAAATTGGCCTTTGCTTCATTCGCCTTCCTTTTTCTCCATTTTGTGACTTCACATGGCTCCCTCCCAAAAATCCGTTCGTCACTTTACCTTTGGAGAACCTTGATGAAGTTCAAATATGCTCTGAACTTCTCCACCAGGATAGCTCGTCATTATATTGCTAGATTTTCTTCGTGCTGATCTTTACCAAAACGATCACCTTATCATCCATGACTTACTAATGCATCTTGTGATACCTCACATCAGTGTACTTTGTCCACTTGTGATACCTATGATCCTTAGTGTAATACCTCTATTTTGATATAAGACTTAATAATGAATAATAATATTTTATTGCATGTATTTGTGTTAATAATTATTATTATTATTATTATTATGTATTATTATTATGGTTATTACTATTAGTAATTATTATTATTGTTATTGTTAAATATCTTTGTGTATTATTGTTATTATTCTTATTATTAATATTACTGATATTTATTTGTGTATTATTCCTAGACAAGCTCACTTCTTGCCCTCTATTTTTCTCTTCATTTTTTTATTTTCTTATTCTTTATCTTAAGCCAATCCAAACCCAAGTATCTATTTTCATATGCTTTACCTTTACCCATTAGCCCTATCCATTTCCTATCTTTCTTTTATTTTTCCTTGGCCCATGCCATGAGCCCATTTTCATTCCTTCTATTTTTCTTTTATTTGAGCCAAAATTCAAACGAAAACCTATTACCCAATATTAATTTTAATCTTATCTCAAATTTAAATTCTAACAAAAATCATATCTAATTCTAACTACCCAAATATACATTCTATTTTCAAAGCACAATTTCAACTAATTCTATTTCAAAATAAAATCCTAACTAATCTTAAATCTATTTTAATTCTCATCCTATCAACTAAATTCTAAATCCTAACTATGTAATTCTATATCTAACTACCTAATCACTAACCCTATATCTCTCTCTCTCTCCCCCTATATTTAATCCTATCTAATCCTATCCATCAAATCTAAAACTTAACCAACTCAATCCTCATATATCCTAACTACTAAATTCTTTAGTTATATTAATTAAATAAAAAACCTAACTACCCTAATCTCTCATTATCTCCTAATCCTAACCATTTAATCTTAAATTATTCTAATCCTAACTATATAATCATAACCAATTAACATCTCCTATATAAACATCTAATCCTAAAACAAAATCCTAACCTAATCTTCTCCTCCTTCCTTTGCTGGCAACCCCAACCCACCATACGACCTCCTCTTTTTCTTTAGCGAGGCCCTAATGGCAGCTCGCGATACCCCAACATCCTCGTGGCCTCCGTCTCCTCTGTCGTCGAACTCTTCATGGCTGGCCGTGAGTTCCTCCCCCCGCGGCTTCCGCCTACTCCAGCGAGCTCCGCCTTGGCCTTCTCCCAGCCATGTCTCCTCCTGCACCGTGAGTGTGCCCTCTTATCCACTCTATTTTTATGTTATTATGTATGTATTTATGTATGTGTCATTTGTGATTGGGTGTGCATAAATTATTATGTGATGGTATATTTGTGGATATGTGTTACGTGTGCATGGAGGTGTGCATATTTGTTGTATATGTTTATGTAAGAGTGTGTATGTATGCATGTAAAATGTATATATGATTATAAGTGTGTGAGTATTGTGTATGCTTGGGTGTATGCATGATTTTGTGTATGTATGTATATACTCGTATATATATGATAGGGGTGTGTACATGTGCATTTATGTGTACGTGTAGCCATATGTGTTTGGTATATGTTACAGCGATGCAGACCTGTTTGTTTGCTCCCAAACCCGGTAACAGAAGACCAAGACCCGATCTGGATTTATGTTCATTATGAACCCGATACGCTGGCGATTCAAAAACTGGCCCATGCAATGATCTGCAGATTCGTACGGGTTCGTGCAGTGGAGACCAGACGGTAATTCGGTTCCAAAATCATGTCATTTCATGTGAGTGTTGTTTATTGGTCTATCTTAATTGCAACTTTTATCTTATGTTTTCATACACATGTATATATTATTCTGCATTATTCTTTCATGTCGATCACTATTGTTACACTGTGATGCTCTGATATTATTTTATTAATATATCATTCCTCTATTACCAACAGTATTGTCGATTCGTTCCATTATTCTAGGCAGATGAGTATTAGTCTGATCCTCCTTATTAGTAATACCAGATGAGAATTTAATTATAAAGTTGAGGAATATTAATGAGATTGCTTCATTGATAGATTGAATCAGTGGACTATATTAGGGTGAGACTGGATCTGGTGATGGAGAATGAAATTGATATATTGTTGATGTATATATATACATTCAAAGTTAGTATCTTAGCACTGAGATGTGGGACTCACTTTATCTATGGGTAACATTATTTGATTTTTTAGATCTGCTGATATTTGGATTTATTATGGACTCTTATGGAGTAGATATTGACTTAGAGTTAAGGAGGGTATACTGAATTAATATGAATTAATAGAGAACATAGATATATAGTGGATTCAATAATCTATTACTGAGATATTCTTGTCCTATCTTTTCATTATAGATTGTTTACCATTTTGGATTCAGGATTATTTGTGTATATCTTTGATTGTGACTTGACTGAACTTGGATTAGCCAGTTCATGTTTGTGGATGAGTGGTACATTTCATCTAAAGTATTATGAGGCAATTATTTGTGATCATTTAGATAGAATCTTTTTAAATATTGAGAACTATAGAATATCATGCTATTTACTATAAGACTGAATCTACCTTGATGCTTAGAACTATATATGGACTTAGTTAGATTGGATTTGACCTGAGATGTATATTTTTTATGTGGATATTATGGTGACCTTGAATAGAATGTGAGAACGTGTGATGATCTTGATTGATGATCTTACTGTTATTCGACGATGAGGATATGACTAGACTTAGCTGACTGTTTATACGAGACTCTGATATACTGGTGACTAGAAGATGAATATACTGATAATATAAAGGATTAGAGTAAACTGACAGGAATGAGATAGCTGTTATTGATTTAGTGAGGTGATAGTTACCATATCAGATACTTTCACATGGATTGATACTTGATGTTCATGATGATTGTATTGGGACTATTGGTTGATGGATCAATTACTATTATATCTTAGTGCAGATGGATGGGATAATAATCAGTTCTACATGAGACTATCTATTGAGCAGTACCCGGGCTTGTTATTATATTCATGTTATTGAAAGTTACTGGAAAAATATTGTCAGACCGTAACACATGTATTGTTCCATTGATCTACCGTTTACACGGTAATATTGTCCACATTATTATGTACATCATTGACATTGTTACTGTCACCGTATCATCCAGTAATCAAAATAATATGGATATTGATTGTTCTAAATAATATATTATAGGCAACTTACACCGGGATTGGAAAAAATGATGAAAGAGACAGCGTCTGTATTTTGGGTGACCTAGGATACAGGTTGTGCACCGAGATATGGTTCCACTGCAGGGTTCGAAGGATGAATGACATCCTATATTTTTGTTATTGTTATTGTTACTGACTACCTAGCGGTAGGATCTGGTTCAGCACCAGGTGATTGGGCCATGGTTCCTGGTATGTACGGAACCCACCTAAAGCATGGACAATGTCTCTTCTACTGATTTCAATAATATATGATTTCGATTGGACACGTGTGATAGATGTAGTATGGGATGCATCTATTACAGGTGGTAATTAGTGTTCGCTGATATAATTGATAACAAACTGAAATCTTATTTGATATTACAGATTGAACATAGATATTTACATGTTATAATAGACATCTGATTGTACAGTGGACCCTCGCATGATTATTCTTCTCACATGATATATATAGACTGTGATAGACACCTGATCTGATAGGACATTTGATTTCTGTATTGACTGACTTTATTGCTTTCTGTTCATGTTTCATATGTTTATATCTGCTTTTTTCAGTACTTTTTATCATTATGTACACATTGTTTTTATGCAGAGCACCTTTTTTTCTTACACACTTATTAGGTCGTTTCCTGACGACCTAGATTTGCACGTCCAGGTACTGGATGTTCATGTTATTGATTAGGGTTCGATTGAGATCGGACATGTTGCGAGGAGCTGGAGTTTCCTCTATCCACTCTGGTATTATTTTCTTTATTATTCCTTGATTCTATAGTTCTGATCCTCTATACTTTGCTATCGGTTATTATTTCTTTCCTTATTCATATGTTATCATGTGTGGATACTTATATGTGATATGCAGTGATCTTGATTCATTTTAGTAGATTTTTATACCTTGTTCGGATTACTTTAGGCTTAGTATGTATACATGAGGTATTCTCCTCACGTATATACGTCACCGACTCTCATCACGACTCCGTTTTCACGTATTTTGGGAAGCGGGACGTGACACTTAGCGAGATAAATCGCACTCTGGCGTTGCAATGAACCTGAATTGAATTCTGTATGATACTAAATGTCTCAACCAATCCTTTCAACCATAAAGCTTCCTTTGATGCTTCAACTACAACCATGTACTCCGCCTCTATCGTTGAAAGAACAATTGTATCTTGCAACTCTACCTTCCAATTAATGATGCACTCAGCTACTGTGAATATAGAGCCCGCCGTAAATCTTCATTGATCAAGATCTACTGCATAATCTGCACCAACATAGCCTTGTAGTTACCTAGGCTTTCCCGTTTTCAATCTCTGAAACATTTAAGCCTAGTCTCGCAGTCCCTTGCAGATATCGTAACACCCACTTCACTGCTTCTCAATGTTGATTTCCTGAATTGACATGAACCGACTTACTATACTAACTGCATAGGCTAAGTCAAGCCTAGTGTAGACCATAGTATACATGAATGATCCCACCGCACTAGCATATGGTGTAGGTTTCACCTAGAGGGGGTGAATAGATGATGGCTAATCTAGTGGTCACTTAATGCCAAATAATGCGGAAGTATAAACTATTATGACCTAAACAAAACTATTACACTAAACACCACGTATAATACAAGAGTGTTGCCGAATTTCCCGTGAAGGGCTCTGGACAAACTCTCTAGATTCCCCTTGATAAGGGTTGAGGTGCCGCGTTGCTCTCTTGGTTTAAATACAAGTTAGCAAATAATCCCAAGCAAGTATAACAATTAAGCACAAAAGTATATCAAGCATATAAAGATGAGCACAATAAAAGTATGCAAGATATAAACAAGAGATAAAGAGAGAGAGAGAGAGAGAGCAATCGCAAAACACAAAGGATTGTTTCGAGGTCGAGCACACTTGCTCTACATCCCCACCCTTCGACACACGAAGGATTTTCACTATAATCGATCCCAATGGATGACCCGGTGCCGCAACACCTACAAGCTCTCGGACTCTCTAGCCCGTACACACCGCAAGCCCAACACACAGCTCGCACCTCACACCTAAACAAAGAGTTCGCACCCGAAACCCGAAACACCGAGTCCCCACTAGGACTCAAAAATAATGCGAACACAAACCGTCCGCCTCCTCAAAGAGCAAAGAAGAAGTCTTTGGTGATCACAATACTTTGATCACTAAAAACAATCTCACTACAACCTCCTATAAGATGAATATGTCAATGGATGGCTCAAGTGTTTGTGAGAAAAACAAGGAAAAGAATCTATGGTGAAAAAACACAAGAAAATCTCTTTTGATACACTCTTGATAAACTCTCTTTTGAATGGAAGTATTTAGCCCAAATACAAGTGGAGAAAACTCTGAAAAGAGTTGAAAAAACTAGCCCAAAACCACTTGGAAATCTTGGTGAAAACAATGACCAAACCCCAAATTTATAGGCTGTCAAAAAACTAGCCGTTGGGGTATGTCAGACCTGTCGGTCGACCGCCCGGTCGA